>VWZI01020797.1:22934-44605 GCA_013396835.1 Psilopogon haemacephalus | reverse complement strand
AGCCTACCAGTATCTGAGGGGGGCCTACAGGAGGGCTGGGGAGGGACTGTTCACAAGGTCTTGTAATGACAGGACGAGGGGGAATGGGTTCAAATTGGCGGAGGGGAGATTTGAACGGGATGTTAGGAAGAAATTCTTCACAGTGAGGGTGGTGAGGCACTGGAACAGGTTGCCCAGGGAGGTTGTGGCTGCTCCCTCCCTGGATGTGTTCAAGGCCAGGCTGGATGAGGTCTTGAGCGTCCTGATCTAGTGGGAGGTGTCCCTGCCTGTGGCGGGGGGTTGGAACTGGATGATCTTTGAGGTCTCTTCCAACCTAGACCATTCTATGATTCTATGATTCTGCATCTTTGAAATGCCTCCAGGGATAAAGATTCAAGCACCTCGCTGGGCAGCCTGTTCCACTGTTTGAGAACCCTTTCTGTGAAGAAGTTTTTACTAACATCCAACCTAAGCCTCCCCTGGTGCAACCTGAGGCCATGTCCTTAATGGCCTAATAGTGTGCTTGCTGCCTTTGACAAACAGTACACCAGCAAGAATTTGCAGACAGGAAGAAATTTGGTTGTGTTCTTATTCACTGTTCTAAAAATCCCAAGAATTATTTTTAAAATTACAGAAACAAGTTATATAAACAAAAAACTGTCGGGAAAAAAATGTAGATATAGTTTGTCCTATTTGGTAAGGAAGCAAACTAGATGAGCATTACTCAGACATCCTGGAAGAATGGACATTTTTTCCATGAGTTTTCCTGATCTGGGGAGGCCAAACAGCAGGAATGGCACTTCTTGGGCTCTCCGTTTTCTGTGTATGCACACACATGTACAGACAAGCCTCAAAGCATCCTAGTCAACTTTGGCAAAACCAGTCATGGGTGTACTGCTTGATCAGTTTGAACAGCCTGTTCCCAGCTGCCCACTGGGAGAAAAAAAGAAGAAAGAGAATGAGAAGGTGCAGAACTGCCCGGCAGAGGCACTGTTTCAGAGGTGGGAGCCTACATTTCACAACTATACTTCACAGGACCTCACTTTTTGGTACCATGCACCTCACAGAATGCAAGTCCATGAACCCAAGGAAAACAGAAGTCATGATCATAGAGTTTCCACCACCCAAAACACTTCAGAAGACAATAATCCGTGCCTCAGGTGCTCCTGAACTGCTACCTGAAAAAGAGGACCACCTTGCAAACTGGTTTCATTCTGTGAGTGAGCAATACACAGCCTGTGAATCACAGGCTGAATACCCTTGCTATGCACAACCTCTCCAAGTATCTTTCAAACCTATTTTGCTACTGCAAGTCTGTGAGAAGCAGTACAGCTCCACATTGTTGCTACTCATAGCAACATCCACAAGGTGTAAATCAGCCCTTTCAGTTAAGCAAGGGACTTGAATGGGTACTTGGTCAACAGGATGAGTTAGAGTGCTGAGTCAGGTTTAAATCAATCCCTTTTCAACAGAGCACTGAAGTATGTGATTACCTTGAAAGATATACATTCCTCATTAAGCTGGTGGGGTTGAGTACACACTTAATGATGTAAGAGCCCTAAGAATATGCTTAACTGTTTTACAGATGGCAAGCTCCTCCGAACTAGCACCCTCATTAGCGTTCACAGTGAACTGACAAAGGGACTGGTCACTTTTACTACGAGAGCAATGAGATGTGGTCTTTCACAACACTCCAAGTGTTAAGCACAAAGGCAGTCTCCCAAAGAAAGCCACTGAAGCTCACATGGGCATGCCAGCACTGTTAGTCTACATCTTTACTTCCTGAGCTCTGCACGTAAATGTCTTCTGAGGGTTCAAGTGGCTGCCCACAGAGCTGCAAGGGCATGATGCAAAACATGCAGTCTTGGAAGATCATTTGTAAACTTGGCACAGGGTTTATTTTCTAAAAAGCTGCCCTCGACAATTTGTCACTAACTCTGAAACTGACAAACAAGCCCCTTTAGGCTCATTCAGACACAGATTAGGAATGCTTCACTGCAGCTAGGGCTGAAATACAGGCTTCAAAGGCATCACTTTTACTTATGACATTCAAAAACCCTGTTAAAATAACACTGACAATGCAATGCCAAGAATTCAAATGCTAGGAAGTGCCAAAAATAAGAGCGCCTGGACAGACTTTGTTCAGCCCATTTCTGAGCTCATATTGTAGAAATTAATAAGCTGATGTTAATTATGAATATTAATTTCTACATTATTTTTTATTATTTATCTTTTTTTAAATCAGGACAATTCCCAGAGATTCTTTGGATTTTTCGGTCAACAGGAAGCAGTTGCACAAAGGGTATTTATAAAGATGGAATTATACAATTTAAACAATCAGAACTTGAGGCCTTGAGCGACCTGTTCTAGTGAGAGGTGTCCCTGCCTATGGCAGGGGGTTGGACCTGGATGAGCTTTGAGGTCCCTTCCAACCTAAACCATTCTATAATTCTATGAACTTGGAAAATAGTAATGCAAAAACAGGGAAAATTCTATCTATGCTTATGGAGTCTTAGCATTAACTCTGGCATATGTACTCACATATGCAAAAATTCAAAATATTCCAGGCAGAGGGAAGGAATGAAGACCTCTGCTGCTAAGATGCTGGTGCAAGCTGCAAACAGGTGGCTGCTGTGACTCCCAGTTAAACAAGCCACAAATGGAGTGCTGTTCCTGGTGGAGAGTTGTAGGAAAGAGCATGGTTTCTAAATTGTCCCACATTAAATACATTATTTCATTTTTCAAAATGAAACTGGCCAATAGGCAACTAACATCATTGTTCTGGCCAATTAATTCAATGCTTCATACCTTGTGTGATGATGCAGGCAGGTTGACAGGCAGCACAAGGCTTGGTGGTGCTAAGCTCCTAGCCCTGGGGGCTTTGCTGAGGCCAAACCCTCCATTGTTTGCTCATCCATTCAACTCCTGGACTTGCAAAGGGAGGAGGAGAGCAAGGGTTAAACCAGCCTGGCAGGATTTATGCCTGTGGTGGTTCGGGTTTTACATCTGCCCCATGTTGGGTGCCAATTAAAAATAATGTGGTGGTTCAGCAGTTATCTTCCCCCCACACACTTTGAAATAACCCAGGCTAGGACTCAGTTGGCTGGAAGTTGATAAATGAAGCTTTATATTTACAGCTTTGCGTAATATACAAGCAGATATTTACAAGGTATAACAGATGTTTACAGATATATACAGTAAAAAGGTAATACAGAAACACCACAGCCCTCCCAGAGATCAAAATCCCTAAGAGGGGTTTCTAACCACCCCTACCACCTTTTCCCCCTTCCTCAATCTTATCTTACCATCTGTTTTATGCAGCAGATAGACAAAGGTAGATGGGCCAGGAGGACTAGCAGTAGGAAAGAAGTTAGTGAAATTATTTGCATCCAGCTAGGAAAGGCAGGGAGAAAGAACCATGCAAAAAAGCCACCGCAGCCCAAAGCAGTCTGACTTATCCATATTTGAGTTACAACTCTCAAACAATATTTTTTTCTTTCTCAGTAAAGTTATGAGTGAAATAGCATCATCAGTGCTTTCCTTTCCAAGCCTATAGTCTAATTTCTCATTCAAATCCTCCAATTAGTTCATACCAGCACAATGCCCTACCAGGACAACTCATTTCATGGTACAGGTTCTCATGACATGATCACACACAATCTTTTCCACCAAACCATTTCTTCATGCATTGTAAGGTAAGGGATAGCTGTAGGAAAGAATTAGTATTATCAGAAAGATAGCTGTCTGTAGAAATGATCACTCATGCAGCAAACAAGCAGTTATTCACTATGTCTTTCTATTCTTCCATTCAAGAGGTAGCCCCAGGCTTTATCCTATATATGGTCTTTAAAATCTGCTTTTAATATAGAATTATTCATTTCCACTTAGGCTTTCCCACAGTCTGTAGTGTCATAGCATCATAGAATTGTTTTGATTGAAAAGACCTCTAAGATCATCAAGTCCAACCATCAATCTAATGCCACCATGGCCATTAAACCATGTTCTGATGTGCCATTCCTGAACACATCCAGGGTTGGTGGCTCTACTACATTCCTGGGCAGCCTATTCCAATGCCTGACCACCCATTCAATAAATAAAGTTTTCCTAACATTCCACCTAAACTGGCACAATTTCAGGCCATTTCCAAAGTTTGTCTTCACAAAGAAATGTGACAATAGATTTAGTAGCCTCCACTCAAAACATCTTCTATTTTCTGCTATTTCTACTTTCTGTTTCCTTCTCATTTTCTCCACTGGAATTTCCATCAGGTGTTTCTTCCTTTTATTTGTCATAGAATCACAGAATGGTTTGGGTTGGAAGGGATTTTTAAAGGTCATTTAGTCTAAATCCTGTGCAGTCAGCAGGGACATCTTCAGCGAGAGCAGTTTGCTCAGAATCCCAAACAACCTGACCTGGAGTGGTTTCAGGGATGAGGCATCTACCACCTCTGTGGGCAACTTAGGACAGTGTTTCAGCACCCTTAGTATAAAAAAAATCTTCCTTCTCTCTAGTCTGAATCTCCCTTTTTTTAGATTAAAACCATCACCTCTTGTCCTGTCTGTATACTCCAGAGGTAGCACTGGCACCAAAAGAAAAGGAATTAAGGAAAAAACTGAATTTGATCAGTTCAGATTAAAAGTTCAGAGAATTTAGCTGCCAAATCTCACAAGCCTCTACTAAACATCTGTGAACTAAAATCTTTTGAGCTCGGCCAGATTTGGGAAATTTTTTATAGGGATGCCAAGATATCTCCCTCTGATATCAGAACAACTTTCACATCCATCCCAGATCTTCAGTGTTTGTCTAAAGCACAATTAAAAAAAATATTTTTAATTTTAGCGACAACAAAAAATTATCATTCTCTGACCTCATCAACAATGCAGCTGGGTTTAGCCATTCCTTCCAAATAGCTGAAGAGTGGCAATGATAAAACCAACTGGTAATGCAGTGCTATAATGTAAAGCTCCAGATAACATCACAGATAGTGCTACTTTGCATGTAATTAATTCTCTCTGGATGAGGGGATTCAAGGCACCCTCAATGAGATGCAGATGACACTAAATTCTCTACGTGTGTGTGTGAATCTGACTGAGGATAGGGAGGCTCTACAGAGGGATCCAGACAGGCTGCATCAATGGACCTAGTCCAGTAGGATGAAGTTCAACATGGCCAAGTGCTGGGTCCTGCAGTTGCTTCACAACAACACCATGAACACTCCAGGCTTGGGAAAGAGTGGCTGGAGAGATGCTCACTGGAAAACAACCTGAGGGTGTTGGGCTACAGCAGCTGAATATGAGCCAGCATGTGCCCAGGTGGCCAACAACATCCACAGTTTGCTGGTCTGGATCAGCAATACTGTGGCCAGCAGGACTAGGACAGGGATTGTCCCCATGTACTCAGCACTGGTGAGGCTGCATCTCAAATACTGCGTTGTTTTGGGTCTCTCACTTTGAGAGGTGCTGGAGCATCTCCAGAGAAGATTAACAAATATGGTGAAGGGTCTGGAGAATAGGTCTGGTGAGGAGCAGCTGAGGGAACTGAGAAAACTTTGTTTCCTTTCAGATTTAATTTTTACAGCCTATATAAATTTTTTTCCCCATTTTAACACCCTAAATTAATCAAAACAGTGCTGAAGATAAACTCAGACCTGACCATCTGGCACACACTTGAGAAATTATATGAAGTAAACAAAAGGACACAAATATAAGATGGTTAGAGCTGATGGGATAATGTTTGGTTGAACTTAATATTATACTACAGTGAACAAAAAACAGGCTCCTCTGTGTTCTAAGTGTTTAAGTCCCTAGTGATGGCTAGTTGACCAGAAAATAGAGGGGAATACCATTGTAAAACACTCTCACCCATGAAACAAGGGTATTGTTAACAAGCTGGCACCACGATGATTGTATTAGCTGCAGGCAATGTCCATAACTGAGGCTGGGTGTTCAGCACAGTCCTTTGGGCAACTTTCAGGTGGAAAACTTCCATGGAGCACCAATGAGACCTGACAACCACTTCCTGGCAGCTGGGATTTAACTCCATTCAGCTAGGAAGCTTCATAAAAGGAAACCTCACCATAGTGGGTTTTTTTTGTCTGTCTTCTTCCAGCTAGACTTTTTGATGCACTCATTTTAACAGCCCAGTTTTCTTATTGTCCTTTATCTGGGTAAATCCTGGTGAGCCACAAAGACCAGCACCTTTATGACTTGTTTCACAGCACTACAGAGAGTGATCCCAGAGGGTATGCAGTGGGCCAGGAAGATATAAGAAAGTTGGTGGAATTCCTTAAGGCTCTGCAGCTTTATTAGGGGAGATTTCTGTCCAGTGCCCTCCAAAGGCTATTCTGGAGCATAACTCCTCCACCCAGCATGTGTGCCACGTGAAAGCTTAATTCTTTAGGAGAGATGCATGCAAAGGAAAATGGGAAGCCTATTTTAAATTCAAAGGAAGATGAAACAGATTTTAAGTGTGCTTCTCATTAGCTTAACAATTCATTTTAGAATTAAGGTATTTATTCCTCATGATTTGTTGGAAATGAGCTTATGTGGGGAGGAGAACAGCTGAGAGACACACTGATAGTAAAGGCAGATGCTGCTACCTAAACATAAATCACTGTGTTACAAAGTACCTTTTTTCCCCGATTTTAAGTTGACTATGAAACACACTTAATTTGGTTTTAGTTTATAAATCAGCCCAAGCAAGCACAAGATTCCTCCCTTTCCTCTGTGTTCACTACTTTAGCAAGGAATGAGGCCCTGCACCCATGGCCACACATGGGGCAGGGATTTATATCCCAAGACCCTAACATTGAACTGTGGAAAATAGTCTTTCAGCAGCAGGAACAGCATCTGGCTTCTTGGCTTGCTCCACACATAGTTGTGCTGACAGATCTGGAGTTGCCTTTTACAGTGTCATACGGTCAGGCTGCTAATGTGCTGTCCTTCCCCACTTGTCCTCCTCCATGTCATTTTTCTTCTTTGACTCCTATTTAGCTCCAAGGAAGCTGCACACGCTCATCCCTAGACTGATGGGCCCATATGGCCTCTTTACTGCAAATTCAGCCAAACATCCATACTGAGGCAGCCTTCTTTGGCATTTCCTTAAGAGGGTTCTGGTGCTCATCCAAAACCCAACCCAACAGAGCCAATGGGCTTTCTCTCACACCTTCATATCAGAGAACCCTAACCCCAACCTACTGTCACTTCTTTGAGTAGACAGTGGAGGTGCCAAGAAAGTGGTGTCCCACCCTAGAACTTCAGTTTGTCACCACCTCAATGCAAATCAGTGACGTTTCATGTAATTTCCCCAGATCTCCAGTGTGTGAATCTGGGATGTGGGCTGTAAACACCATTCACAAAGCAAACTAAAGCTGCACTGATAAAGTACTTTTCTTACTCGTTTAAACATTTAACACACCAAATACATAAAACATCTTGTATATGAAGCTTTTCCTGTGTGGACAGAGCCACTCCAGAGAATAAGACCATTTTCTTCATGTCACATGGATAAAAATCAACAGTGGAAGACAGTCTACTTGTAGAGCCATTTACAGTGATTTATTGAAACATGGGACACTACTTTCTAAATGTATTTGGTATAACCCACCCTAGAGCCTGACCATCTGCTTAAATATGATTTTTCTAGTAGACTTCATAATGTTCTGCATTTGGCTCGTAGATAATAACAATAAATCATAGAATGGTTTTTGTTGGAAACAACACTAAAGATCATCTAGTCCAGCCCCCCCTGCCATGAGGTGCGGACTCCTCCCACTAGATCAGGTTTTTCAAAGCCCCATCCAACTAGGCTTTGATGACTTTCAGAGAGGGGTCATCAACAAGCTTTCTGGTCAGCCTGTGCTATTGTCTCACCACCCTCAGAGTGAAAAAACTTCTTCCCTCTATCTATACTTACACTTCATCAAAAGGGGGGCGAAGTCCAACTGCAAAATGAGGTAAAGTTTTCCTGACTGAAACTCTGCAGCATGTCCTCTAATGCTGCAAATTGGCATGAAGCAGTTTACATGGGACAAAAATCTGGTGAGCTATTTAGAAATGGATGGCCATAATTGGCATCTGAAATCACTTTTCTAGAAGAACTCAAGCAATAAGAGTTCAAAAGATTGAAATGAGTATCTTACTGGCATGATGCTGTAAGATAAAAAGTATTGCTGCAAGATAAAAAGTATTGCTGGACATTTTCCAACAAGGAACTTGAGCATGTGCTTATCTTTAAGCTTACAAGCAGGCAAACTGAAGTCCTATGCTCCATGCCTAGTGTTAGGTTAATGGTGGGATTCAGTGATCTTGGAGGTCTTTTCCAACCTTAATAATTCTATGATTCTGGATGCATAGAGAAGCCTCAGCATCCATGATGATAATCATCCACCAGAAAATAGTGAGAACCTCAACTTCCTACAAATCAGGGGAAAGGAGCTTGAAATATTATTATTTTTATTTTTATTTTTTTACCTTCTTGTTCTAACAAAGGGAGTTTGTTCAGGCTAGAGAAGGCCTATTAAAATTAACAAGAGAATGTAAAAGGAGCTTTATGTGATGCCTTGCAAAGTGTAGCCTATAGAATCATAGGTTCATTTAGGCTGGAAAAGACATCGAGTACAATCATTAACCCAGGACTACCAAGTTCACTCCTAAAATACATCCCTCAGCACCACAGCTACACATCTTTTAAAGGCCTCCAAGGATGCAGACTCCACCACTGCCCTGGGCAGCTTATTCCAGTCATCCAAAATATAAATAAAGTTCTAAATGTCTGGCACAAAGCCTAAAATTAATTGTTTTGTCAATAAAGTAGCATTTTACAGCATTAACCTGCAACTTTGGCTATTAAAGTAAATCAAAGAGATAGGAGGTAGAGATCGAATTCAGAAAGAAGAGTAAGACCTACGAAATGAAACTGTTCTCTTTCACATCTGAAATTCAGTATAAAATATTTCCCTATAAATAGTTGTCAATAAACACAACTGCTGCAAATGTATTTGGTAAACGTTGAGGTCAAAGGCCTCAACTGTTTATTGCCTTGTAAACTCAAAGGCAAGTAAATTTATTGCCTGAATGAGTCTCAGAGTATTGGCCATCATAAAATCTCTGCACCCAAGGTAGAAAACAGCCCATCAGCTAGCACTGCTGCTCCTCCACATGTGACTCAGGCCACCACATCCATCATAACTCCAAGTATCAGAAGTAGGTTTTTGCTGTGCTGAATATACCTGGAGTAGTGCTGAACCGTGTGTCACTGCTCTTAGAACTCAGTGAAATTACAAATCCTTGTGCTACAGCAGAACACAGCAGAGCATTTGCCTGGCAGCCTCGTGCAGGATCACACCTCCCAGGGTAGCAAACACAGGTTGGGTGGAGATGGATAGAGAGCAGTACTGAGAAAGACTTGGGTGTGCTGGTTGATGAGAATCTCAACATGACCCAGCAATCTGCACTCACAGCCCAGACCCAAACACGTCCTGAGCTGCAGCCCCTCTGCTTCTCTCTGCTAGGATCCCACCTGATGTATCAGGTCTGGCACTGGAGTCCCCACTGCAAAGACATGGAACTGTTGGAGTGGGTGCAGAGGAAATTACCAGAGGGCAAGAGCCCCTCTTCTGTGAGGACAGGCTGAAGCTGACTAGGCTTGAGAAAGACCTTACTGCAGCTCTCCAGTATTTGAAGGGGGCCTACAGAATAGCTAGACTTTTTACAAAGCCATGTAGTGACAGAATGAGGGGTAATGGCTTCCAACTGAGATAGACATTAGGAAGAAACTCTTTACCACGAAGGTGGTGAGGCACTGGAACAGGATCCCAGAGTTGTGGAGGCTCCCATCCTGGAGGTGTTCAAAGGCAGATTGGATGGGGCTTTGAGCTTTGGACTGGATGATCCTGGAGGTCTCTTCCAACCTAGCTGATTCTATTCTATTCTAACCTGGCCAAGAGTTTTCCCTGCCCATGGTGAGGGGGTTGGAACTAGATAATCTTTAATGTCCCTTTCACCTCAAACCATTTTACGATTCCCAAAGTCCCTATCCAATGCTGAAGCAGCAGGGTACCAAGAGCTGCACAAGCACAGACAGCAGCAGTAGCCCCAAATGTGTGCAGTCTAAGTGCAAGCTTACAGACAGATGGTGGGGCGGGAGAAAGGAAATATCTTCCTCTGCACTTTACAGCTGCAGGAAAGGTGATTTAGGTCTTGCAGGCAGAACAATGTTACTTTGATGTATCTATTTTCCCTAATTTTAAACAGGTCAAATTGGTTCTACAGGATTCTGTAAAATTTTTAGAGCTGTGGTTAGTGTTTAGTGCCAAATCCTATCCTCAGTTCCATTATTCCTGACTATATTTCCAAGATTCAGGTATTGAGGATCCTATTCTCTTCCAGATCAAAAAAACTTAAAAGAGCCAGTTCAGGAAACAATTCATGTGTGTGTGTGTACACACATATGTATATGAAAAACAGAATTCTACTGAAGAAGCATTATGTTTCTGTCTCTCAGACTTAGAGCTCTAGCACTGAACACATTCAGTGTTGTTCCTCACGTTCTTTTATCAAGTACTTACTATTGAGTAATGTGAAGAAACAGAGAACACGTTTGAATCTACAAGCTGGTGCAAGAGAAAATTTCAGAATCTAGCTAACATGAGCTGAATCAATAGGCTGAGGCCAACAGCATGAAGTTCAAGAAGGCCAAGTGCATTGCCCTGTACTTGGGTCACAAAACTCCATGCAAGGCTCCAGGCTTGCAGCAGAGTGGCTTGAAGCTATTTTGTGGACAAAGGACCTAGAGATGTCAGTAAACAGCCAGCTAGAAAGTAAGCCAGTACGCACACGAGTGGCCAAGAAAGCAAAGAGTATCCTGGCTTTTATCAGGAATAGTGTGGCCACACCTTGAATCCTGGGTTCAGTATTGGGCCCTTCACTTCAAGAAGAACACTGAGGTGCTGGAGCATGTCCAGAGAAAGGCATGGAAGTGGATGAAGTGTCTAGCACACAAGCCTCCTGAGGAATGGCTGAGGCAACTAGGGTTGTTTACTCTGGAGAAAAGGAGGCTGAAGGGAGACATCACTCTGCAACTACCTAAAAGGAGGTGGTGGTGGCAAGGTCAGTGTTGGTCTCTCCATGGTACAAGAGGAAATGGCCTCAAGAGGTTTAGGTTGGACATTAGGAAAAATGTCTTTAATGAAAGGGTTGTCAAGTCCTGGAATAGGCTGCCCAAGGAAGTGGTAGAGTCATCATCCATGGGAGGATTTAAAAGGTTGTAGGTGTGGTGCTGAGGGACACAGTTTAGTGGTGACCTGACAGCACTAAGTTAACAGTTGGGCTCAATGTTCTTAAAGGTTTTTTCCAACCAAATTCACTCTACATATTATCAAATCTGACACAAGTGGGTTTTGCAATCTAGACTGTAAGCTCCTGAGGGCACTGATGCTTTTTTTCTCTCTGTATAGCTGCTAAAATGCAGCCATTGCTAGCAACTTTGGGGGTAATTCACATTTTTTGTCCTCCTCAGCTGCGTGCTCAGTTGTCCGGCTGCCCAAAACTCTGCTTGCCAATTTAAATGGAACTGCATCCTGCCTTTGCACTTTGACTCCATTCTTGAGTAGCTGATAGTATCTGCAGATAAATTCTCACAGAGTGTCATTTGAGAACAAAACTGCTGTCAGACAATGAAGCACCTGACTGCATCTGCCAATCAGCAGCTAAACGATCAACACTTCAGATGAGAACATGGACATGTGGATAGGCACAAATCAACAGAGGCACACAATACCCCAATACAGAGAAAAAACCCAAAAAACATTAAAAAACACAAATAGCAGCCACATTTAAAAAAATATATCTGCTTCCATAGATGTGTAACCTCAAGTAAATTAGAAATCTAAATACAAAACATTCAGACACATGCACAGGTCACACAGAATCACAGGATGGTAGGGGTTGGAAGAGACCTCTGGAAAACATTGAGTCCAGTCCCCCTGCCAAAGTAGGATGATCTAGGGTAGACACAGGAATATGTCCAGGTGGGTCTTGAAACTCTAGAGAAGGGAATTCCATATCCTTTCTGGGCAGCCTGCACCAGGGCTCTGTCACCCTCACAATAAAAAAGTTTCTCCTCATGTTGAGATGGAACTTCTGGGTTTAGTTTCTGTCCATTGTCCCTCATGCTATCATGGGGCACCATTGAAAGACTGACACCTTCTTTTTGACACCCACCCTTCAGATATTTGCAAATATCAATAAGATCCCCTCTCAGTCTTCTCTTTTCCAGACAAAGCAGCTTCAGGTCTTTCAACCATTCTCGTAAGATAATATCAAGACACTCTACAACAGAATTTATTCTCATGCCTGTCCTTGGGATATGGATCCTTCTCTTCATTCCAAATCATGAGCTGAAAATAGCAGATGAAGGGGATAATATCAGTACAAAGAGAATAGCAATGTTGTTCCACTAAGGCTAATGGCACTACTCACAATGGTTAAGGCGAAGGAGAAATAGAATCCAAATCACCATGGGGAGAAAACAAGCTGATAATGCCCAAATATTAAACATCAAGCACTTTCAGGTACTTCTGTCTGTCTGTCTGCTTAGTGGAATAACAAATGCTCTTGCACTACCCACTCAGCACACTTTCACTCAAGAAACAATGAAGCCATGAGTTTTCCTTGGCATAACATAGGATATGAATGGGGCACTGTTACTTAATCATTCTCCTAAATGTTTATAGGATGGAAATAAGATCACAGAATCACAGAATGTTATGGGGCTGGATGGAACCTTGGGCCACAGGAGGGACACTTTAATGGCTGCACTACCATGTGTGTCAATATCAAGGGCTGACCAACATCTGGTTTAATTCATTTTTTGAGCTGTTTACTAGCTGGAGACTAAGTGTTATTTCCTCTTTGAGATGGGAAACATCTTTAATTGACACTGGTGCATCTCCTCCATGCCAAACGGGCACTCATGAGATTCTAGGGAAACCAGTTAAGCAGTTGTGGTAAGAACAGGGGCTGGCATTTGCCTACAGAGTGTACTTAGCTCATAGGACCCTTGAACAAAGGTTCTCTCTTACTGTGCATGTCAGCGTAGCATTTATTCCGACAGAGACTGAATTCAGGCAAGGTTTCTGGAACATAAATGTATGAGAAGACTGCTATGTGCAAAATCTACATCCTCCCTTCAACACTTGAGCATCCTATTCTCCAAGGCATCTTCTAGGAAAAGATACAGCCCTTAAGGAACTATCCATCACCATTTTTAGGAAAGCAGTTTTTTAAATTATCACCTGTTAGCTCAGTTTTGGGGAGACCTTTTGATCAGTTGGACTCAGTTTGTCCTACAGAAAAGATCAGTTAAGCATTAGCAAAGCTGCTTATGAATAATTTTTCAGGAGAAACTGGTTGTTGGGCTTTTTTTTAAGATCCACATTTGGCTTTGTGACCACTGAAAGAGAAATCATAGAATCATAGAACAGTTTAGGTTGGAAGAGACCTCAAAGTTCCAATCCCCTGCCCTAGGCAGGTTGCTCAAGGCCCCATTCAGCCTGGCCCTGAACACCTCCAGAGAGGGAGCAGCCACAACCTCCCTGGGCAACCTGTTCCAGTGTCTCACCACTCTCACTGTGAACAACTTCCTCCTAACATCCCACCTAAATCTCCCCTCTGCCAGTTTAAAACCATTACCCCTCATTCTATCATTAAAAGACTTTGTGAATAGTCCCTCCCCAGCCCTCCTGTAGGCCTCCTTCAGATACTGGAAGGCTACTATAAGGTCTCCTCAAAGCCTTCTCTTCTCCAGGCTGAACAGCCCCAACTCTCTCAGCCTGTCCTCATAGCAAATCAGGAGCTACTGGAGGCTGTTAAAGAAAAATCAAACTTTCCCCAGATCATCTACATTGGCAAACAGGTTTTAAGGGCAACTGCAGAAGGGTTGTAGATGGACTTTTGGTGCATTCACACAAGATCAAACCACATGAACAGCCACATGAACACACGGGAAAAGGTCATATGCAAACCATTACACCTTCAGTTCTAAAAGTAACACATCAAGACCCTCACTGTTGTACCATGGCCATTGCCTTTCATGTCAGAAATGGGTTTTTGGAAGTTTGGCACAAGAATCACATTAATGTCTTTCTTAAGAAAAAAGGCATATTCCACATCAGGTCCCCACAAGGAGCTATGTGATGCAAGGCTTTGCATTTTTATAATTTGCAACTTAGTTTCAACTTTGCCTTGCATCACGACAAAACTCCTTCAAAGCCTATTTCAGTCTGACCCCAAGAAAGCATTTGTCCATATCATGAAAAACAGTGTTTAATTTATCATGATCACACACACATGCCAGTGCAGGCAGATACCCAACTGGAATAGAGGAGTTAGGACAGGTCAAGACGAAGGTGCACTGGTGGGGCTTGGCAGGGAACTTGCTTTTAGTGCTTTTGGCTCTAGCTGAGAACATCAGTTTCTTGTTGGTGAACACTGAAAACAAAATCCTTTCCAAAGAAAGAAAAACAGGAAAGAAATAAAAGAAATCCCTTCACAAGTTCTACTTGAGGCAATTGCGTATTGGTGTCATAACTTAAAATCAATAAACCGTACAGAGGAGGTGAATCAAAGTTAAACACATATGTGAATGTTACATTCTTTGATTCTGGTTCTTACACCTAGTTTTCAAAACAGACTTCTGATGCCTCAGACTCAGCTGGCCAAAGTGTTTTATTCAAGTTCTCCAGCCAGTGATCCTCCACAGGTATTAAGTCCCCTGGGGAACACAGGCTCAGAGGTAACAAACATATTTGTTTCATTACAACATCTTAAAAAATGTAAAAATTCTAAAAAAACCAACTGTAAGCTGACCTCCAGCCAAAGTACACATTAATTATACAGCTTAAGTCAGGCGGATGCTCAAGGAAAAGAGATATAATGTTACACCCAGCTGGATACTTTGTAGTTAGCACAAATGTAATATAAAGCGTACCAGAGTTTGTCAAGTGTCTGTCTGGATTTTCAGTTTTCATTAGTACTATAATTAAAACCACATTTTCAGCTATATTACCTATAACAAGAAAGGAATGAGAAATGAGGTTGTCAAGGTCAGTCTCTTTCTGCTCTTTATACTGAGGATCTGCAGGCCACAAGCTGTTGAATTTGGTGTAAACCAGAGTAATAGGCTGGAATGTCACGTTACAACCAAACCTTTGTGGTCGAAAAGACAAACTTATGAGGTCACTTCCTTTTAATCACCAATGGAGCGTATTTATCAACAGTCGTATAAGTCAGGAAGACAGGCAGGCAGATGACAGACAGACTGACAGATATATGGGAATACAAACACCCTAAACACAGATACGACAGAGCTGATGCACAGAAACATTCCTTTCCAGAGAGCCGTGCTGATCTGATGCTGTCACCATCTTTCCCATCTATAAATGACACCACTGTAAACACTTTTTTTCTTTTTTTTTTTTTCGCCCAGTCTATGACTAGTGACAGAGGACATAGCAAAGATCTGGAAAATATGAAAAATGCATGGTTTGGACAAGAACAAGCTGAGAAGATTTAGACCCAGATTCATGGTTTTAACACTTTCAGAGAACTTTGCTTGAGACCTACAAAGCAAAGTGACCAGAGAGCAGAGATCTTAGCAGAGACACATTATTCCAATCGCTAGACTGGATGCCTTAGTTAGAGACTGGTGGTAAGAAGCAGCTTAACTTCACTGAACTCAGCACAGGTCAATATCTTTCTAAGGATTTGACTCATAAATTCCAGTATGAAAAATGCTTTTTTTTTCATATTGAAGTGCAAATAAGTACTTGAGGCAATCAAGGTATCAGTGAATGCAAACGGGGTTCCCTAGATGATCATGTGTCCTAGAAAGCAAATATGGTTGTAGCTTTCAGGAAAACTCAAAGAACCCCACCAAACAAACCAAAAACCCACATTAAAAAGCAAAGCAGTTGATCAGTCATGTTAAATATAAATGACAGCTTATTTGTGATACTAAAAAGAGGGGTTGAGCTTCATTTAAGAAAAAAAACAAAACCTGCTATGAAGGAGATGAGTGAACCATTACAACAGCAAAAGACTTTAAAATGATACCCCAAGAGATAACACTCTGAGAATAAAGTGAAAGAGTTCATATAAAATACAAAAGGTGTGTTGTAAAGAAGGATCAGAAGGGCAGACTTTGAGCTTCATCTAGTCATAAATCAAAAGCTTGTTCTCCATCATTCTTGTCTATGAGGTCAGCTTTGATTCCCAAGCTACAATTCCCAAAAGATGAAGGCATTTCTATTGGCAAATATGTGTCTTTCTTCCCCCAGGCTGGCTCTGCCAGCCCTGCTGTCACCATGGACTGTCATTATCTCAATCTCTTTACTGCCCAGGATTGCTCCATCCTGGAGCCACAGGGAGCTATCACAGGGCTGTGAGAGGAAAGCCCATTTAGAAGACTAACGGCATGCAGCAGATTAATTGACAAAGAAGTTTATCAAGGCAGGCCATCTACAATAGTTCAGTCATTCTCCTTTAGAGTGGCCAAATGCTTTCGCACACCAGTCTCCAGGTAATGTGTTAGGAATACAAAGTGTTANCTACCACAAAAAAAAAAAAAATGCTCAGAATCAATCTCTACCCAGCTGTGTGCTTCATAATTTATTTTTGTGTCTGAGTAAGTTAAGCATTAAACTTTAAGCTTTTTCTCATTCAGACTGTCCACGCTTGTAAGAATAGTCTCTGTGAATAGAGCTACCCACCTGAATGCCAGAGGCCCCTCAGCTTGCCCCTCAAATCATGTAGAGATTATGGGCAGAAACATTCACAAAACACACTCAGAATGTTGTTTCCCTGATTTTTTATGTAGCATACTATATCAAATAATAATTATCGGGTTTACCTACATTTCATGATTCGAAATGTCTCAATTCTAATGTTGGTTTTATCCTCTAATTTAAAAAAAAAAGGAGGTTTTTAAAAATATTTCTGAAGTGTTACGATGGTTTTACTTCAGCAGTTCTCACTTAATACAGAGAAACGTTGCTGTGTGGTGTAAAACCTGATCGTTTCTGCAGGTATCTTTAACAAAGATAACATTTACAGAGAATAATACAGACATCTGATCCTGGATGTTTCTAGAGATAAAAACCTTCATTCCTTCGGCAACAGTCTGTAAAGGAAAGGCATTGATAGGGGCAGTCCGAATTTTTAAGTCAAGATCGCCCTCTACTGCTTAGGAGAAGGGAGGACCATACCTGAATGAAGTCTTCACATAACCGAGCTGTGAAGCTTGCAATCCGAAGATGGTTTTGCAACTTCAGCGGTTTCGCACCGGAGTCGTTTCCTTCTCTCCCTCACAATCACACTGCAACTGCAACTGCAGACCAACGACTCCACGACGAGATGCTGCCGGAGAGAGAAGGAAGATTATTTACAAACCTTCTCTTCTCTCTGAACTGCCCCGTGTGCAGGGAAGTTTATGTCACCTCGCAGTATGCCTGCCCTTGCACAGAATCAGTCTCATAACGGTGGGAGTTGGAAGGCACCTCTGGAGATCATCTAATTCAACCTCTCTGCTAAAGCAGAGTCATCCACGGCAGGTTGCCCAGGATTGTAACGTCTAGGTGGGTTTGGAATCTCCCCAGAGCAGGAGACTGCACAATTTCTTTGGGCTTGCTCCAGGGCTCCAGCACCCACAAGGCAAAGACATTTTTCCTCAGGTTCAGACAGAACCTCCTGGGTTCCAATTTGTACCCATTGCCTCTTGTCCTGTCACTGGGCACCACTAAATAGAGTGTGGACCCTTCCTCTTGACCCCCTTTTATATATTGATAATTATTGATCACAACCCCTCTCAGGCTGCTGTTCTCTAGGCTAGACAACCCCAAGTTCCTCAGCTCATCCTCTTCAGAGAAACACTCTAGTCCCTCTGAATAACAGAATCGGCCACATTGGAAGAGACCTCCAAGATCATCCAGTCCAACCTATCCAACCAACTAGACCATGGCACTAAGAGCCCCACCCAGTGTTTTGTTGGTTTTTTTTTTAACACTTGCAAGGACAGAGACTCTACCATCTCCCTGGGCAGCCCACTCCAATGGTAAATTCACCACCTTTTCAGCCTCTACTGGACTCTTTCCAGTAGTTCCCTCCTTCTCTTGAACCTTGATGCACATAGGCATTGGTTTTCCTCCACTGGTATCCAGTGTCTTCCAGACTCACAGAAGAACATATGAAATGCTCAGTGGGATAATATCCTGAAGTAAGCATTAGCATACTTCACAAAGCATTGTTACCTTAAGTCTTCTAAAGCTATTTACAAATAATAGGCCCATAAATCCAAAAATCACAGGGTGGAATGAAATTATGCATTAAGATGAGAATGAGACTAGATCAAAATCATTCTTGTAGCCAACAGATTTGCACCATTCTTTCAAAAAAAATTTATTAATGGATCTTTGAGGGCTGATTTCCCTCAATAAAAGTGTTACATCTTACCTATAGAGTCATAGTATTGTTTTGGTTAGAGAAGACCTCTAAGATCATTGAGTCCTAGTGTCAATTTGCCACCACCACGGCCACTAAACCATATCCCAAAGTGCCATGTCTACATGTTTTTCCAAACACCTCTAGGGACAGTGACTCCACTACCTCCCTGGACAGCTTGTTCCAATGCCTGATCACTCTCTTGGTGAAGAAATATTTCCTAATGTCTAATTTAGACATCCCCTGACACAACTTGAGGCCATTTCCTCTTGTTCTATCTTAAATGCTTACCCAAATGCCTGTTCTTTCTGATTTATTATAGCTTCAGCCCATTTAAACATGCCAGTCAGACCCTCATAAGGCTCCTGGACCCTTGCTAATATCTTTTATACAGGCTTAGTGTCATCTGCCATCCCAGTGATTTCAATTCCATTGCAAAAGGGAAAGCAGCAGCACATCAGAGTAGTTTGATTCACTCACCATCATATGCCTTTGAAATTCTTGAACACCTTCAGCTCCTAGCCATTTATTTTTCATTTTCATCACAATATTTGTTGTGTTTTTTAAAACTTTCTACTGTGTGGTGGTTTGGCAGTTAGCTGCCCCACACACACACTTTGAAATAACCCAGGCTAGGATTCAGTCGGCTGGAAGTTAAGGAATGAAGCTTTACATTTACAGCTTTGCACACTATACAAGCAGATATTTACAATGTATAACAGATATTTACAGATGCATACAGTGAAAAGGTAATATAGAAACACCACACCCCTACCCCTCACAGAGATCAAAATCCCTAAGAGGGATCTCTAACCACACCTACCACCTTCCCCCTTTCCCCAGTCTTATCTCTGTTATATGCAGTCTTATCTGTTTTATGCAGCAGATAGGTGAAGGTAGATGGGCCAGGGGGATTAGCAGCAGGAAAAGAAGTTAGTGGAATTATTCAGATTCAGCTATGAAAGGAGAAAGCCATGCAGGAGCAGCCACAGCCCAGAGCAGTCTGAAGCAGTCTGACTTATCTATGTTTGGGTTACAACTCTTAATTTTTTTTTTCTTTCTCAATAAAGCTATGAGTGAAGTAGCACCATCAGTGTTTTCTTTTCTCAGCCTATAGTCTAATTTCTCATTCAAATCCTCCAATTAGTCCAAGCCAGCACATACTGACACTATAATTTGAGGCAGTTCCTCAGAGACATCTAGTCTTGGAAGATCCCTAAGCCACTCTGCAAAGAACAGCAACACAGAAGTTCATCTCCACTAACAAATGCCAGTAACCATTATCAAACTGCACAGAAGACTAGTTTATTCACCTACAACACCAGTTTTCATCACCAGCTTCAGGGCTGAAACACAGTTCTGGTTTTCATTCTATAGACAAGAAGGATTTAGGAGGAAGTTCTTCACAGTAGGGTGGTGAGACACTGGAATGGGTTGCCCTGGGAGGTTGTGGCTGCTCCTTCCCTGGAGGTGTTGAATGCCAGACTGGATGAGGCCTAGAGCAATCTGATCTAGTGGGAGGTGTCCTCGCCTATGGCACACGGGGATTGGAACTGGATGATCTCTGAGGTCTCTTCCAACCTAAACCATTCTATGATTCTATGATTTATAGGGCTAGAGAGAGCCTAATGGCCTCTCTCTTTCTTCCAGCTCTTAACTCCCTGCTACTACCCTGGCAAAGCACTCCATAAATGCAGTTCTATGGTAGCAGCAGCATTTTATAATCTCATATTCAGCCTTTGCTTTCAACTCTTCCCTCACCTCATCTGCACTATACACAAACTGCACCAAATATGGTGCAGTTCTGGAGCCCCCAGCATAGGAAGGACATGGAACTGTTGGAGAAAGTCAAGAGGAGGGCCACAAAGATGGTCAGAGGGCTGCAGCAGCTCTGCTATGAGGACAGGCTGAGAGAGTTGGGGCTTTTCAGCCTAGACAAGAGAAGGCTTCGAGGAGACATTATAGCAGCCTACCAGTATCTGAGGGGGGCCTACAGAAGGGCTGGGGAGGGACTGTTCACAAGGTCTTGTAATGACAGGACGAGGGGGAATGGGTTCAAATTGGCGGAGGGGAGATTTGAACGGGATGTTAGGAAGAAATTCTTCACAGTGCGGGTGGTGAGGCACTGGAACAGGTTGCCCAGGGAGGTTGTGGCTGCTCCCTCCCTGGAGGTGTTCAAGGCCAGGCTGGATGAGGTCTTGAGCGACCTGATCTAGTGGGAGGTGTCCCTGCCTATGGCACAGGGGTTTGGAACTGGATGACCTTTGAGGTCTCTTCCAACCTAAACCATTCTATGATTCTATGATATAAAGCCACCAGAGATCAACAGAAATAAAAGGTGGGCGCTGCAGGAGCCTGTGGCATGTGCCACGATCACCGAGTGCTTTACAGCACCACATTACCTCAGGAACAGCATCCTGGGGGAAAAAAAAAGATTTGGGCCGTTTGGAAACAATTCACTGTACAACTGAAAAAAAAAAAACAAACACCCTTTTTCAGTCAGAAATGCAAAACTAACCTGGTGATGGGCCTGGAGAGGAAGTGTTATGAGGAGTGGCTGATGGAAGAGGGGCTGCTCAGTCTGAAGAAAAGGAGGCTGAGGAGAGAGCCTATCACTCCTTATAACTCCCTGAAGGGAGGTTGGATTGAGGTGGCTGTGGGTCTCTTCTCCCAGGCCACCAAGGGGAATGGCCTCAGGCTGCACCTCAGGAGATTTAGCCTGGACATCAAGGAAAAACCTTCCACTGAAGGTGTAAGCCACTTTGGGCAGTGAGTGGCTGGAGAGCAGCCCTGAGGAGAGGGACTTGGGGGTGCTGGTGGACAAGAAGCTCAACATGAGGCAGCAGTGTGCACTTGCAGCCCAGAAAGCCAAGCAGAGCCTGGGCTGCATCAGGAGAAGTGTGGCCAGCAGGTTGACACAGGTGATTCTCCTCCTCTACTCTGCCCTGGTGAGACCCCACCTGGAGTACTGCATCCAGTTCTGGAGGCCCTGGGAAAAGAGGGATGTGGACATGCTGGAGTGTGTCCAGAGAAGGGCCACGAGGATGCTCAGAGGGCTGCAGCACCTCTGCTATGAGGACAGACTGAAAGAGTTGGGGCTGTTCAGTCTGGAGAAGAGGAGGCTCCCAGGTGACCTTCTTGTGTCCTTCCAGGATCTGAAGGGGGACTACAAAAAAGCTGGGGAGGGACTTTTTAGGC
>VWZI01020797.1:0-22551 GCA_013396835.1 Psilopogon haemacephalus | reverse complement strand
TTTTTTTTTCGGCCTAAACGATTACGCGATTCTGAGATCAGGCTTTAGAAGGCGCCTCAGAGGCAGGCGGAGGAACAACGCAAGCGCGCAGGCGCTCACCCGCGCCCCCACACAGCCCTCAGAGGACCCCAGCTCTAACGGCCACCCGCGGCTCGAGCCACCGCCTCCTCTTCCCGGCGCACAGCCGCAGCCAATCAGCGCAAACACTGCTTCCATAAAGCCCGCCTCCCCTTCCCTCTTCACCAATCAGAATGTTCATCTCGTGAAAATCGGCAGCTTCCCATTGGGCGTAATAGAGAGCGTAGGGAGAGTTCGGCCAATGAAATGGCTCGGATGGGCGGGGACAGTTCAAACGGACGGCGGCCGGGGAGCAGCGCCATGGTTAAGCCGGTGAGGGCCGGGGGTGGTG
Organism: Psilopogon haemacephalus; assembly: GCA_013396835.1. Taxonomy (NCBI): domain Eukaryota; kingdom Metazoa; phylum Chordata; class Aves; order Piciformes; family Megalaimidae; genus Psilopogon; species Psilopogon haemacephalus. Next base: position 22,142 of record VWZI01020797.1, on the reverse strand, counting down.
TCAGGGTCGAGATTCCCGGGGTCGGAGTTGGGGCTGGGGTCCAGGGGTCTTCTTAGCGCCGCTTCAGCCGAGGGGGCAGCGCACGCTCTGGCTCCCAGGTGACTTCCTCGCTCTCCTCCCGCCGTAGCCCTGCGCGATGCAAGTGGGTGGCTGTGACTCGTCTGACGAAGATACTGCTGAGGAGGATCCGACTCCGCTCAACATCTCCTGGTGAGGCGCAGCCCGGGCCGGGCACGACTGGTTTGGGTTTATTTGGTTTTGGTTTTGGGTTTTTGTTTTTTTTTTTCCCTCGGGGACTGCGCGGGGTTGCACTGCTCAGGTGCTCGGGTCTTGTATCTGGATCACAATAACCCCACGAATGCTTCAGGCTTAGGGCAGAGTGGCTGAAAACTGCCTGGTAGAGGTGGACCTGGGGATGTTGATCCAAAGCCAGCTGAAGATGAGTCATTATTTGCCCAGGTGGCCAAGAAGGCCAACAGCATTCTGGCCTGGGTCAGCAATAAGTGTGGCCAGCTGGACCCGGGAAGGGAATGTCACCCTCTACTCAGCACTTGTGAGGCTGCTCCTCAAATACTGGGTTCAGTTTTGGGCCCTTCACTACAAGGACATGGAGGTGATGGAGCAGGTCCGTAGAAGGGCAATGAAGCTGGAAAGGATCTGGACAATGTGTCATGTGAGGAGGGCCTGGGGGACCTAGGGTTGTTTACCTTGGTGTAAAGGAGTTTGAAGGGAGACTTTGTGCTCTCTCCAACTTCCTGAAAGGAGGATGGAGCCAGGTAGGGGTTAGTTTTTTCTCCCAAGAAACAGGGCAAGAGGATGTGGCCTCGATTGTGCCAAGGGAGAGTTAGATTGGATATTATGAAGCCTTTCTTAACAGAAAGTGTTGCTGAGCCCTAGAACAGGCCGCTCAGGAAAGTGCAGTCCCCATCCATGGCACGGTCGAAAAGACATTTAGATTTGGTGCCAGAAGAAATGGTTTAGCTGTGACTTGGCACTGCTGGGTTAATGTTTGGGTTCAAATGACCTTTAAAGGACTTGACCAACCTCAATTCTAAGATTAAATCCTTCTCCTGTGAAATGGAAGTTGCTTCATGGTGCTCCTGAAAAGGGAATAAGTTGGTTGTAGTGAACTTGGAGTCAATGTGGGACCCAGTCTGCTTTCAGAAGTGTTTGCTAGTTACCATTAGTTATGCTTGCTCGAGTGTCTCAGTGCTAACACAGTGGCTTATCAGCACTTGCCTTGTTTTGGACAGAAGTATGTGATGAAGGACACTACCCAATATCTGATTCCCTTGTCTGCTGTTGTAAAAGCAATGCTGGAATACTTCCATTTCACTCCTAAAATGAAATTATAGGTAGTAACTTTTCTCATGGTCCCACAAAACTCCCTACTAGGTATTCCTTTTTAACTGTTCAAATAATAAAAATGCTCTGTTCTGATTTTTTTTTCAATTATTATTTTTTCCCGGTAGGTTGTCTTTGCCTCCTGTCTGCTCTTCTGAATTCCTGGGAATATCTTCCCTTCCTGGTAAGAGACATTCCCTGAAATTTCCAGGCATGTTTGAAGCTGAAGGGAGGTAACCTTGCACTACAAAATTCTGTGTTGTGTTTTCTTGGTGGGGTGACTTCAAGAGAGATATTGAGATACTGGAACGTGTCCCAAGAAGGGCACCAAGGCTGGTGAGGGGCCTCGAGCACAAGCCCTGTGAGGACAGGTTGATGAAGCTGGGGTTGTTTACCCTGGAGAAGAGGAGGCTCAGGTCGACCTCATTGCTGTCTACAACTACCTAAAGGGAGGTTGTAGTCAGGTGGGGTTGATCTCTTCTCCTAGGCAACCAGCAACAGAACAAGGGGACACAGCCTCAAGTTGTGCTGGGGGAGGTATAGGCTGGATATTAGGAGGAAGTTATTGATAGAGAGAGTGATTGGCATTGGAATGGGCTGCCCAGGGAGGTGGTGGAGTCACCATTCCTGGAGGTGTTCAAGAAAAGCCTGGATGGAGCACTTAGTGCCATTGGCTAGGGCTGGGAGATAGGTTGGACTGGGTGATCTTGGAGGTTTCTTCCAATGTGGCTTATTCTGTTATATTCTTCCTAATGTTTTCTGCCACTGGACTAAATGTTTTGGAAATACTAAAACTAATCTAGGGAATGTCTTAATGCAAGATCATATGGTAAGAGAACAGTGACCATCTTCCACTGTCAGTTCAAATATTTGTCTTATTTAGCTTGGCTATTTATAGCAAGCAACAATACTGAAACAAGGCTGCTTTGATAAATAACTCTTTTTTGAGATATACTGGGCTCAAATTACACTCAGTGTGCTAGCAGATCTTGAGCTGCTCTCCCTTAGCACCTGGATTGAGCCACTATGGCTATGATAGAAAAATAAGCACATAACAAATATAACTACCAAAACTGCAGCCATGGTGCATCTCCCGTGGTCACAAAAGAGAGAGAACTGCTAGTGGTGGCAATGTGAACTTTCCCTGCATCATTTAATGCTGCTCCTCAACTTTAACTATCCAGCTCTGAGAAACAGAAGTCTGGGACTAATACCACACTAGAGAACCAGAAAACAACTGTTTCATAATATTTGAATTTAAGGTATCTTGAAGTGGATGATGAAAATCGCACTAACACGTGAACATCAATTAACATATATGCCAAAGAATAGCTGCATTATGGGTTTTAGCAACCTGAGCTGTTTATTCTTCAAATAGTAACCTCCACTCACAGCCCTGCCAGTGCAGTTCTTGCTCTGCAGGGTTTTGCTGTCATGCTCTCAAAAGTTGTTTTGGGATGTGAACAACCCTGAGTGTTGTGATGACAGGCGTAAAACCTCTGTGCCTGTCGATCTGTGAGTGAAGGACAGAGGACATGATGCAAATATTTTGAGCAGTTAGAGCTCACAAATAAAACAATGCTGTGAATTTTGGAGTGCAGTGTTCCGCAGGGGTTGTAAAAATGCCTTGGTGGCATGATCTGAGGAGAAAATGGGAGTGGCAATATGCTGAAGATTGATGAGTAAGGAGGGTTTTCTTCATGTGATTTGTGCTGAGTATTACAGGATGAGGAACTTACTTTCCTGTCAGTCAACCAGACAACTCTTAGATGATCTTTATCCAGCCTTTTTATTTGTTGGGGTTTTTATTCTATGCATTAAAAAAAAAATGTACTCCGATTTATAATATCCAAAACTTTTAATCTGAAAAATGCACAGCAGCTTAAAACCATGGGCAGATTCTTTTTAATCCTATTGTGCTGCAGCGTTAAGCAGGTGATGGTGTTTAAGCTGTCTTCTATGCTATTGATCTATTTGCAAGAATAAGAACTGTTTTGAGGTGGGGCTTTGCTGCTTGCTTTGGTCTCAGGAGGAATTGCTCTGTGCTCTACTTTTCAGCTGTAGTAGCCATTTCATATGTCACTTACCTGGGGCAGTAATTGTCCTTCATGATTTGTTTTAGGTTGCAGGTTTAAGGATATTAGAAGAAATCTTCAGAAAGATATAGGTAAGTCTCCTGGCTGCTGTATAAGTGATTCTCATTTACATGTAACAGGCAAGAACAAGGTGCAGGTGTCATGAGATTCCAACATCTGCCTGTCTCAGAGACAGAATTGTTTGACAAAGCTAACGTTTGCCTCTTTTCCTGTGCCTCAGTAAGGAACCATAGAATGAGTCAGGGTTGGAAGGAACCACAAGGATCATCTAGTTCCAACCCCCCTGCCATGGGCAGGGACACCTTACCCTAGATCAGGCTGGCCAGAGCCTGGAGCAAGGGCTTGCACTGACACTGGTTCAGAAAGTGAAAATAATTAATAGTGAAATTGTTAATAGTAATTATTATTAGATTAAATTTATTAAAGCAACAGATTTGGTGTTGTTGGTGGTAGATGTACAAACTGCAAATAATTGAGCTTGAGTTAGTAAGTCTTGGATATCACAGAATCAGTCAGGGTTGGAAGGGACCACAAGGATCAGCTAGTTCTAATCCCCCTGCCATAAGCAGGAACACCCTACCCTAGATCAGGCTGGCCACAGCCTCATCCATCCTGGCTGCAGACACCTCCAGGGATGTGGCCCCAAACACCCCCCTGGGCAACCCGTTCCATGGCTTCACCATTCTCATGGTGAAGAACTTCCTCCTCACATCCAATCTGAATCTCCCCACTTCCAGCTCTGCTCCATTCCTCCTAGTCCTGTCACTCCCTGATAGCCTAAAAAGTCCCTCCCCAGCTTTTCTGTAGGCCTCCTTCAGATAATGGAAGGCCACAAGAAGGTCACCTTGGAGCCTCCTCTTCTCCAAACTGAACAGCCCCAACTCTTTCAGTCTGTCTTCATAGGATAGGTGCTCCAGCCCTCTGATCATCTGACAAAATTGGAGAGGTGTAAATTTTTGCAGTAGCTTTAATGTACAATAGAAATGCAGCAAAAGTCCAGCTGTTTGTTGAAGGTTGTGTTCTTTCCGAGTACATGTCCCTGTCTTCAGTGGAGGAAAATGAGCACAGCCCCTCAGCTGTCCTCATCTCTGCTAAATCCACAGTCTTTCCCCTACCCAGAGGTATTCCTCTTGTTTTTTATACCCTAACCCTATCTGTCTCTGCTTTATAGGTGATATTTAGCACAATGTGGGTGGAGAGTTGAGTGCCTTAGCCGTACATGTTTAGTATGTACTCCGGCTCATTGTACTGTGGGGTGTCAACTTTAAAATTGCACTTATTTAGTCAAAGATCTTCACTCAGGCAGCATAGCCTTCAAAATGTGCTTTGAAGCTGCATGTCTTTGTTGTCTTAGCCATGCTTCATTTGTTTTAGCTTAAACCAGACCATCTTATCTTCAGAAGTCTCCCTCCTTCAGTCACTTGGCAGGACAGCTTTGTAAATCTTCATTCCCAGAGATAACATAAACATCACTTGGTTGTCAACATCTGGACTTTGCTCCTGAATTAACACTGGATTAACTTGCATTCCTGCCCCACAGTAAGCTAAGCAGTTGTCCCACAGGCAGGTAAACTGAAAGCATAAGTTGCTGAGAAGCTACAGCAAAGTAATCCTCTAGACTGCAGACTGCTGGAGTTGCTGCTTATGTAATCTGAGTATAAGGATCATAGAATCATAGAATGGTTTAGGTTGGAAGAGACCTCCAAGCTCATCCAGTTCCAACCCCCTGCCATAGGCAGGAACACCTCCCACTAGAACAGGTTGCTCAAGGCCCCATCCAAACTGGCCTTGAACATCTCCAGGAAAGGAGCAGCCACAACCTCCCTGGGCAACCCATTCCAGTGTCTCACCACCCTCACTGTGAAGAACTTAGCCTAACATCTCACCTAAATCTCCCCTCTGCCAGTTTAAACCCATTCCCCCTCATCCTATCATTACAAGACCTTGTGAATAGTCCCTCGCCAGCCCTCCTGTAGGCCCCCTTCAGATACTGGAAGGCTACTCTAAGGTCTCTTCAAAGCCTTCTCTTCTCCAGGCTGAAAAGCCCCAACTCTCTCAGCCTGTCCTCACAGGAGAGGTGCTCCAGCCCTCTGATCATCTTTGTGGCCCTCCTCTGGACTCTCTCCAGCAGTTCCATGTCCTTCTTGTGCTGGGGGCTCCAGAACTGCACACAGTACTCCAGGTGGGGTCTGACGAGAGCAGATTAAAGGGGCAGAATCCCCTCCCTTGTCCTGCTGCCCACAACTGCTCTTGCTGCAGCCCAGCACACAGTTGCTGTCTGAGCTGCATGTGCACACTGTTGGCTCATGTTGAGCTTCTCATCTACCCAGACCCCCAGGTCCTCTTCCTCAGGGCTGCTCTCCAGCCACTCACCACCCAGCCTGGAATTGTGCTTGGGATTGCATCCACCCAGGTGCAGGACCTTACACTTGGCCTTGTTGAATTTCATGAGGTTAGCCTGGGCCCACCTCTGCAGCCTGTGCAGGTCCCTCTGGATGGATCCCTGCCCTCCAGCAAGTCGACTGTGCCACACAGCTTGGTGACATCTGCACACTTGCTGAGAGTGCACTGATTCCTGTGTCCATGTCACACTGGTGCCAGCACTGACCCCTGAGGGATGCCACTTGGCAGTGGTCTCCAGGTGGACATTGTGCCCTTGATCACTACTCTCTGCATGTGACCATCCAGCCAATTCCTTATCCAGCAGTTCTCCACCCATCAAGTTTGTGTTTTTCCAGTTTGGTGACCAGGATGTCATGTGGGACAGAGTCAAAGGCCTTTCTTAGATCCAGGTAGATATCAGTTGCCCTTTCCTTGTTCACTGCTCGCAGAATCATAGACTGGTTTGGATTGGAAGAGTATTTAAAGACCATCTATTTCCAACCTACCATCCACAGGCAGGAACATCAGGTTGCTCAAGGCCCCATTCAACCTGCATTTGAACACTTCAAGGGCTGGAGCCTCTGCAATTCCTCTGGGCAACTTGAGTGCCTCACTACCCTCACGGGGAAGAATTTCCTCCTAATGTCTAATCTCAGTTGAGCTCTTTCCAGTTTGAAGCCATTCCCCTCATCCTGTGACTCCATGCCTTTGTAAAAAGTCTGTCTTCAGCCCTTCCATAGTCCCCTTCAAATACTGAAAGGCTGCTCTAAGGTGTCCTCAGAGCCTTTTCTCCAGGCTGAAGAGTAAAGGGCTCCAGATATGATCCAGACACTGGGAATGTAAACTAGTGGAACTAGTCAGAGTGTAGAGTTGTTCTTTACGAAGTTGCTGAGGCTGTGTCTTGACAACAATGTCATTCTGAGTTTAGTGTGCTCGGAGATGTAGCAAATACCTTAGCACAGTCACTCTTAAGAATATAAAGAGTAATGTCAAGCATGCAATGTCACTTTCTCTGTGACTTCTCTGCCAAATATTGAATAAACAGATCCTGGGCTGCACCAAGGGAAATGTGGCCAGCAGGGTGAGGAAAGTGATCCTCCCCCTCTACTCAGCTCTAGTGAGACCCCACCTGGAGTACTGCATCCAGTTCTGGAGCCCCTGTTACCAAGAGGGATGCGGATGTGCTGGAGCATGTCCAGAGAAGGGCCATGAGGATGCTCAGAGGGCTGCAGCACCTCTGCTATGAGGACAGACTGAGGGAGTTGAGGCTGTTCAGTCTGGAGAGAAGGCTCCGAGGAGACCTTATTTGGCCTTTCTGTATCTTAAGGAAGCCTACAGGAAAGCTGGGGAGGGACATTTTAGGATGTCAGGTAGTGATAGGACTAGGGGGAATGGAACCAAGCTAGAAATGGGTAGATTCAGACTGGATGTTAGGAAGAAGTTCTTTAGCTTGAGGATAGTGAGACCCTGGACGGGTTGCTCAGGGAGGTGGTGGAAGCCCATCCCTGGAGGTGTTTAAGGCCAGGCTGGATGAAGCTCTAGACAGCCTGATGTAGTGTAAGGTGTCCTTGCCCATGGCAGGGGAGTTGGAACTAGATGACTCTTGTGGTCCTTTCCAGTCCTGACTGTTTCTATGATTCTAAGTGCAGCAGCAGATTGTGACAGTGACATTTATTTGTAGTACTTAGATGTGTGTAAAAACAAAACTTTCCTTAAAACTCCCACAGTAACCATGAGGTCTGCTAAGTCATGTGTAGAAGAAGGCATCTGCAAAGCAGTGAATATCAAGATGGGTTTAAACTGGCAGAGGGGAGATTTAAACTGGATGTTAGGAGGAAGTTCTTCGTGGTGAGGGTGGTGAGACACTGGAACAGATTGCCCAGGGAGGTTGTGGCTGCTCCCTCCCTGGAGGTGTTCAAGGCCAGGTTGGATGAGGTCTTGAGCTTCCTGATCTAGTGGGAGGTGTCCCTGCCTATGGCACAGGGGGGTTGGAACTGGATGATCTTTGAGGTCTCTTCCAACCTAAACCATTCTATGATTCTAAGATGAATTACAATCTTTAAAATCTCCTTTTCCCAGAGAAAAGTGAGACTGGGATAGAAAAGATGAAATTACGTCAGGATTTGTACTGATTGCCCTTCTAGTGTTTGCAGACTAACACCAAAACATTGGACATGGTCACAGCAGGAGGCAAAACAGAATGATGCCTAAGCTGGCAGCAGTTAACATAGGCTCTTCTGTGTGCTGATGGGTTTTTTAGTGAGGCTTGTCTCAAGACTTGCTCTGAACGAAGAAAGTTGCTCTTGTGGGTTACCTGAGGGCAAATGTGGGAGAGACTCAGGAGAAGTGAATACTACTTAAAGTAAAATTGCTGACTCCTATTGTCTTCCTCAAAGATTAAACAGGAGAGTAAGTACCAAGTAGCTTATCTGCTTATCCCTGGGCTCTCTAGGCTTTTGCTTATCTGCACATGCCTTTATCTGTTGGCAGAGGAACTAAAGAAGCATGGGACCCAGGATATATTTGTGCTTTGTACCAGAGGAGAGTTCTTAAGATACCGAGTACCAAACCTTATGGACACCTACCAACAGCATGAGATCTGTGTGCACCACTACCCTATTCCTGATGGAGATGTGCCAGACATTGCCATGTGCTGCAAAATCCTGGAAGAGCTCAGAAGCTGCCTGGAAAGTAATCGGAAAACAGTCATACAGTGAGTTCTGGCCTCCCTTCCACCCCACATTCCTGTCTGGGACCAGTTTCTCTGTAGACCAGCTGAAAATTCACCCTGTCAAATGACAATTGCATTCTTTGTGGCTGCTCCCTCCCTGGATGTGTTCAAGGCCAGGCTGGATAAGGCCTTGAGTGACCTAGTGGGAGGTGTCCCTGCCTATGGCACAGGGGGGTTGGAACTGGATGGTCTTTGAGGTCTCTTCCAACCTAAACCATTCTATGATTCTTCAGGGTTAGTTTAAGCTCTGAAAAGCTGCTTGTTTTCCTTCATGCACCCTTTGGGAGCTAACTTGTTGTTTGTAAGGTCTGAGTCTTCCAACTTTTTCTCTTGCTCGCTGCAGCAAGCACTTCAAAATGTGTGTTGAGTGGCACCATATGACTTCTTGCTGCTAGCCTGGTTGGGTGTCAGGTGTACCACATAAGATGTAAGCTAAAGCAGCTGTTGTCAGAGGGTAACACACCCTAGGGCTGTTTATCAGGGACTCAGTGGGTTCCAGCAATGCAAAATTCACTCTTCAATAGCATGGAACCAGTTTAAAGTAATTCATTTCAGTGCTTGCAGCTGAGCTCAGGGTAGAGGGGCAGAGCTTTCCAGGTTTCCTGGATGATCAGCCTGTCACTCCCCTGAATGACAGCTCCCTGCACAGATGCCCATTGAGTCCTTGGGCTTCCTGCTGATGCAGAACCATGCTGCTATCAGTAGCTCACAGCTGTCATCAAGGCCTAAAATCTGGAGAAGGATTTCTAGAAAATTGAGATTGTCCATTTTCATGCCCTTTTCTGTCCTCCTGCACCTTTGGGACTATTACCATATGAAGGGGAACTTCTCTCTAGAAAGACACTACTTAGGGCAGGGCTAAAGTCTAAATGTGAGACAGCTTTGTAAGTATATTCTAACTTTCTTGTACCACTGCATATTGTGATGTATGTTAAGGCAAGAATTGTGTCTGTATAATTTTATGGAAGGGGGTGTGGGGAGAGGTTCTTGGTGTTGCAATGAACTACAGCTTTTTACAGCCAAATGTTCTCCTCTCTTCTAGCTGCTTTGGTGGCCTTGGACGCTCCTGTCTCAGTAAGCAGTTGCCTTTACCCCTCAATGCCTCATCAGCTAACCCACCCCACAAAGCCCTTCTCATGATACAGAATTGTTCTGTTTGAAGCCTGAGTGTGGTTACAATGCAAATTGCAGGTAGCAGGCAAGATAATTTGGCCTGTTTCTTTTGAAAGGTGTTGTCAAAGGACAGCAACATCAGCTGCCTGTATAGAAATTGCTTGTGAGGAGTGATGTATGAGTGGCAGGTACAAACTGCACCCTCCCTGGACCCAAACACCAAGGGCTGAGGCTTGCTAAGAGCTGATGCAGATTATCCAGAGGAGGGCCACAAAGATGATCAGAGGATTGGAGCACCTCTGTTACGAGGACAGGCTGAGAGAGTTGGGGCTCTTCAGCCTGAAGAAGGGAAGGCTTCCAGGACACCTTATAGTAGCCTTCCAGTATCTGAAGGGGGCCTACAGGAGGGCTGGGGAGGGACTATTCACAAAGTCTTGTAATGACAGGATGAGGGGGAATGGTTTTAAACTGGCAGAGGGGAGATTTAGGTGGGATGTTAGGAGGAAGTTGTTCACAGTGAGGGTGGTGAGACTCTGGAATGGGTTGCCAGGGAAGTTGTGGCTGCTCCCTTCCTGGAGGTGTTCAAGGCCAGTTTGGATGGGGCCTTGAGCAACCTGATCTAGTGAGAGGTGTCCCTGCCTATGGCACAGGGGGGTTGGAACTGGATGATCTTTGAGGTCTCTTCCAACCTAAACCATTCTATGATCTTGACGCCTTTGGACATTAGCTGGCACACCTGCAGGCCCAGAAGTCCTTTTGCCGCTTGGAGAACTAAGCCCTCCAACTAATGAAGAAATTGATCACAGCAGGGCAACTCAGAGGGTATAAAAAGAGTCCTGCTATAGAGAGAGTTTGAGTCTCTCCACACAGAAGGAGCCTGGCAGTCAGATTCTTACCCCATTAGAATGGAACTTGGTCTAAGGAGTCCTCACCACCCTTTGGTGAGTGTCTGTGTGCATACTCTGGGTAACCACAGGAAGATTTTCCTGAGTGAGTGCATGCACATCTTGGTTCACCTCTCTCAATACTTTAAGTAGTTGTGCAGCTGCACTTTCCCAACTGGCATCCAAATTTGTAATTTTACTGTGTCAGAAGGAGAGCAGATGAATTGCAATAAATCCACAGTTTTCAGGTGGCTGCTGCTGTCTGTTTTGTGGCTGCCTCCAGGACAGTGTGTCATGGAATCACAGCCTTGTTTTGCTTGGAAGAGATTTTTGTAGATCATTAAGCCTCCCAACCATTACCTAATTCTACCAAGTCTGATGCTAAATTATGTCTCTCAGCACCACACCTCTGTCTTTTAAACACCTCCAGAGATGGTGATTCAACCACCTCCCTGGGCAGCCTATTGGCAGTGTTTGAGAACTTGGTGCCTTCTGCAAATTTCCTGAAGAGCACCTTTGAGCCTCTCATCCAGATCTTTAATAGTACTGAGCCCTGGGGAGCAGTACTTGTGACTGCCCATGAACTGCATTTAACTCCATCACCACTATTTGGGCTCATATTTAGGTATGGGGATTGATGGTCAGGTAGAGTCAGTGAGGCTGATTGAAAATTCTCTCTTACTTTGATTCTCTTCTCACTGTAAGTTTTATTTTCCTCTTCTGGGATTGCACTTTCCCCTCCTCCCTCAACATGTTCTTAATAAAATATTAACTTATTCCTCTGCATCTTTCTTCAGCCCAGTGTCCCCCCATAAAGCTTTTGGGGTCCTTAGTTATTGTGAGTGCCACAGAAGGAAGGGATGGTGATACTACCAAATAAGCAACCAGAAGACAATAAAGGGGAATTAACTGGATGGACTGGGGCTTGTTGTTGGTATGACTTCAGAATTTGCCTCCTGAACACTCAAAAAGTCAGAGGGGAGGGAAAGTGGGAGGGTTTTCACCCAGGCTTGGGCAAAAGCAGCAGGCAGATGAGGCAGTATCATCAAATAGCATTCAGCAGTAGATCCAGCAGATCTGTGACCCCAGTATGATGAGGCTGAGTTTTGCTAGAGTGGGTATCTTGGAACAAAGCTATTACTATGCAGAAGAGGCACCAAGTAGAACAGGAGGTGCTCAGTAGCATTCACAGATATCTGCCATTCCCTTACAGTAGCTGCATGCCTCCTGCTTCAGCTTTCAGACACGCTGGCACCTCAGCAAGTGATAGACAACCTCAGAAGCTTGAGAGGATCTGGGGCTATACAGACCATCAAGGTAAGGAGATTACAGCAGGCAAAAACCAAACAACGGTAGGGAGCTCAAGCAATCCTCTACCCTCATTTCACAAAGAGATTTCTCTGTCTTTGAGACCCTTCACAGCTGGTGTCCCTGCTGCTCTCTTGGGTTTAAGGTGCTTCAAGCTTTCTGACTTTGTGCTGGTTTTGCCTTATTCTGCCTCTACTGAATTCAGCAGCTGTTCTCCCCGCCTGCTCTTTACCATTATTAGTAACTTGTTGCTTTTTCCTGCTCGTCCCTGCCCTTCACTCCTGTCTCTTTCTCTGCTGTTCTTTTTTCTGTTGCTCACATTCTTTTCAGTTTGGACATCTGCTGGATTTTTCTCCTTTGGTTTTGTTCCATCTTCCTAATCCAGCTGGCCATGTCCATGTGTGGAGCTGTCCCATCAATATCCTGGCAGTACAAAGCGTCCCTACCCCTAGCTTTAATCTTAAGTTGCTGAGTTTTCCTTTGGGTGGGATTTTGAGCTGCTCTGTGTACATATTTCTGTTGATGTAAGTCCTAGATGCCATGCTTTTAAAACACTTCTGTGTACAGGAAGGAGGAGCTGATAAGTACTTAACACCTTATAGTAGCCTTCCAGTATCTGAAAGTGGCCTACACGAATGATGGGGAGGGACTGTTGACAAGGTCTTGTAATGACAGAACAAGGGGTAATGGGTTTAAACTGGCAGAGAGGAGATTTAAACAGGATGTTAGGAGGAAGCTCTTTCCAGTGAGGGTGGTGAGACACTGGCACAGGTTGCCTAAGGAGGTTGTGGCTGCTCCCTCCCTAGAGGTGTTGAAGGCCAGGCTGGAGGAGGCCTTGAGTAACCTGTTCTAGTGGGAGGTGTCCCTGCCTATGGTGGGGGGTTGGAAGTGAATGATCTTTGAGGTTCCTTCCAACCTAAACCATTCTATGTATATGTTAACCTAAAATTCTTAGTACAAACTGCTGTGGGTCATCATGGTAGCTAAAGGTTGTGTATTGCACCGTGGACTCATTATGGAGGGTAAAGTAAAACACCCTTGTATTCTAACAAGACGCTCCCACCTACTGAGGAGCATGTCTGGCATTACCTGGAGCTCCCATCTGCCCTTTATGAGGAGCCACAAGGAGACAGGATCCATGCGATTTGTGTGCTGGTGAAAAATTCCAGAGGATTTGGAGTGAGAACAGATGAATGGTGCAGGTTTCCCCCAGGGGTACAGAACAGCTTTGGAGATGGGTAGTGCCCTTTCTGGAAGCAGAGAGCACTGATTGCCAATCTGGTTGTGGTTTTCCAGCAGTACAATTACCTCCATGACTTCAGAGAGAAGCTAGCTGCACACCTGGCGACAAAGGGCACGGCACTGCGATCAGTGTCGCGGTAACTACCCCTGGCGTGGTGTATCTGTGTCTACGTGGCTGTTGGAGGACACCTGGCTGAGAAACGTCACTCCAGACCCTTACAGCTTCTCTTTGCTCCTGCCTGTGTGACACATCTGCTCGCTTTCATGTGTGTATTTAAAGGGGTGGGGTGGTGGAAGGAAATCCTATCGGACAGGCAGGATTTTCCTCTGTTTGGCACTTTAATACTCACTGCCTTAAAGACATGGAAGAGTAGTTCTGTTACGTGCTGTTCTGCTGGTGGCCTGCATGCCTAAAGAGTTTGTTTTCAATATAATAATGTCTCTAGCACGGTGTCTGCCTCATGTTTAACATCATTTGATACGACAGCACGCACATCTGCTACCGTAGAATCATGGAATCATTTTGGTTGGAAAAGATTGAGTCTAACCACTCTCTAACTTTACTCAGTCAGTACTAAGCCACATCTCTCACCACTGCATCTCTGCATCCACTAAACACCTCCAGGGATGGGGATTCAACTACCTCCCTGGGCATGCTGTTCCAGGGTTTGAGAACCCTTTCAGTGAAGAGGCTTCTTCTACTATCTAATCTCAGCCTCCCTCAGTACAACTTGAAGCCATTTCCTCTTGTCACTAGGGAGTAGAGACTGACACCCACACACCCCCCTCAGCCCCCATCTGCCTCCAGCCTCCTTTCAGGGAGTTGCAGAGAGCCAGATCTCCCCTCAGACTCCTCTTCTCCAGGCTAAAGAACTTCAGTTCCCTCGGCCACTCCTCAGACTTGTTCTGGAGGCCCTTTACCAACTGCTTTGCCATTTGCTGCACCCGCTCCAGCACCTCAATGTCCTTGTAGTAAGGTGCCCAAAACTGAGCACAGTATTTTCAGATGTGGCCTCACCAATGCTGAGTACAGAGGACAATTGCTGTCCTACATCTGCTGGCCACAAAATTGCTGCTCCAGGCCAGGATGTTGTTGGCCATCTTGGCTACCTGGGTATATGCTGTCTCATCTTCTGTTGACCAACACAGAATTGCAGAATTAACCAGGTTGGAAAAGACCTCTAGGATCATCAAATCTAACCTATCACCTAACCCTCCTAATTAACCAAACCATAGCACTAAGTGCCTCATCCAGCCTCCTCTTAAACACCTCCAGGGATGGGGACTCCACCCCCTCCCTGGGCAGCCCATTCCAATGCCAATCACTCTTTCTGTGTAGAACTTCTTTCTTTCCTTCTGTGCAGTTTTCAGCCACTCTGCCCCAAGCCTGGCATGTTCATGGGATTGTTGTGACTCAAGTGCAGAACCTGGCACTTGTCCTTGTTTAACCTCATCTCACTGGACTTGACTCACTGATCCAGCCTGTCCAGCCTCCCTCCCCTCAGGGGTAGGAACTGGTACACTGATGCCTTCATGTTGACATCCTACTGTCAACTTCCAAAGCAGAAGGGAAGCAAGGCTGTCAAGACGATGACTGAACTTCATTTTGACTACTTCTGTGTTCTATGTAATGTAACAACTGGGACAACACTGGACGCGAAGGAAAGCTCTGCAGAGTTACAGTCTGTAACTCCTCACAGCTAAGTGCAGTCTTCCAGTGCTTACAGGATGGGTTCTGCTCCAGCATGTAGGGGAAGGAAAAGGGGGAGAGGTGAAAGATAACACCTTTTACTGCCTTTGTAAGAGAGGCACACTGGGATAATGTAGCTAGGTAAAAGGGACATCATGAAGCTGTTTCAAAGTCCTCGGGTCTAGATTTAAACCTGAGTCGAGCATAACCATTTCCCCCCTCCAGTGTTTGCCCCTTATTAAGCAAGAACTTGTTCTAAAACGTAACAGCTCTGCTTGGTGCTTTCGGTGGTGCTGAGGAATGAGGCCTTTTGTTCTGGCAGGAGGAGGTTTTACACTGAGGATCTGCGACAAACCAAGGGGGTGAGGATTATGTGACTAGGGTAGGAAGAGACACTGTGCCGCAGCTGTGTGGGCGAGCTTCCGGCACAGCGCTGCCGCCTGCCAACGCCGCAGTAAATAAACAAACACTGGGCGGTAAGGAAATGCAGCAGGGTCTGCAGCATGCCACATCCCCCTCCCTCCCCCACCCCCTTTTTAACTGTCTGCTCGAAGAACAGACTCTTTAAACTAGTTCTGTCCTTTTCAGAGCAAGCAGGTATCTTCTGGAACTCTGAGGAAAATTTTGGCTCTGGGAAGAAAGCATAAATCATAGACTCAGAGAATGGTTTAGGTTGGAAGAGACCTCAAAGATCATCCAGTTCCAATCCACCCTGTGCCATAGATCAGGTCGCTCAAGACCTCATCTGGCCTGGCCTTCAACACCTCCAGGGAGGGAGCAGCCACAACCTCCCTGGGCAACCTGTTCCAGTGCCTCGCCACCCTCACTGTGAAGAACTTCCTCCTAACATCCCGTCTAAATCTCCCCTCTACCAGTTTAAACCAATTCCCCNAGAGGTGCTGCAGTCCTCTGATCATTTTTATGGCCCTCCTCTGGACTCTCTCCAACGGTTCCATGTCCTTGTGCTGGAGGCTCCAGAACTGCACACAGTACTCCAGGTGGAGCCTGATGAGAGCCTCCCTTGCCCTGTTGGTAATGCTTCTCTTAATGCAGCCCAGCACACAGTTGCTGTCTCAGCTGCATGTGCACACTGTTGGCTCATGTTGAACCTCTCATCCACCCAGACCCCCAGGTCCTTTTCCTCAGAGCTGCTCTCCAGCCACTCACCACCCAGCCTGGATTTGTGCTTGGGATTGCACCGACCCAGGTGCAGGACCTTACACTTGGCCTTGCTGAATGTCCTGAGGTTGGCCTGGGCACACCTCTGCAGCCTGTGCAGGTCCCTCTGGATGGATCCCTGCCTTCTAGCAAGTTGACTGTGTCACACAGCTTGGTGTCATCTGCAAACTTGCTGAGAGTGCACTGATGCCTCCGTCCACATCACTGACAAAGATGTCCCACAGCACTGATCATAGAACGGTTTGGGTTGGAAGGGACCTTAAACATATTCCAGTGTTTCACCAACTTCACTGTGAAGAATTTATTCCTAATATCCAGTCTAAATCTCCCCTCCTCAAGCTTCAATCCATTCCCTTTCATCTTATTATAATGAGGCCTTGTAAAAAAGAACCTCCCCAGTTTTCTTGTAGACCCCACTCAGGTACTGGAAAGCTGCTATAAACTCTGAGGCCACCTCTTCTCCAGGCCCCAACTATTGCAGCCAGACTCCATAGGAGAGGTGTCCCAGCCCTCTGATCACTTTTGTGGCTTCCTCTGGACCTGCTTCAGCAGCTCATTGCCCTTCTTATGCTGGGGACATCAGCACTGGATGCAGTACTGCAGGTGTGGTCTCAGGAGTGTAGAGGGGGCGAATCACATCCCTTGCCCTGCTGGTCACACCTCTTTGAATGCAGCCCAGGACACAGTTGGCCTTCTGGGCTGTAAGTGACCATTGCTGACTCACATTGAGTTTTTCAACTGACACCCCCAATTCCCTCTGTTAGACAAACCTGCAGTGTCAAGGAAGTGCTGCTTCAGGGCTGAAGCCTCTGTACAACTGCTGTCAGCTGAGCATCAGCATTTTCAGTACCACCACCCCCTGTGTCTCTGCAGTCTTTTCCCTCAGAGTGCTTCAATAAACCAGCTTGCCCAGTGCCAGCACCACCAAGGCAGAGCTGCTGTACTGCTCCAAGGACCACCCTTCAGTGCTCCCTGCAGCTACACTTCCCTGTTGCCCACAGTGACAGTGATGTTTATGCTCTCTTCTAACAAACTTTCAGTAACTTTTCAGGTCAGGAGCTGTGGCAGGAGACTCTACCACAACAACTGGTGCGTTTAAGTTGAACTTGCTGCTTTGCTAGCTAAACATTCATAGCCTTCTCTTAATATGTTTGACTCCCAGGCTTTTGAATCTATGTTTAAAGGTGACTTCTACTGCTTATATTTAATTAGCTCTTACCACCTCTCCCTTCTCCACCCTTAAGGCAGGCAACAGGAACTCTTTCCAAAGCGTGGAATCACTTACAGAAAATTACTTGCTCAAAATCTACATTGTTCTTTCCCTGATACACTAGTCCCCAAAGAGAAGTGTTTGTTGTTTTTTTCAGGGCTGAATCTTTGCAGCCGGAGGTATTTAAGCATGTATCAGATGACCCAACCAGCAGTACTGCATACCCCACCACAAGAAGGACATGGAACTGCTGGAGTGAGCCCAGAGTGCCATGAAGATGCTCAGAGGGCTGGAGCAGCTCTGAGGACAGGCTGAGAGTTGGGGCTCTGCAGCCTGGAGAAGAGAAGGCTTGGAGGAGACCTCATAGTAGCCTTTCAATATCTCAAAGGGGCCTACAGGAAAGTTGTGGAGGCACTATTCACAAGGTTTTGTAATGACAGGACAAGGAGGAATGGGTTTAAATTGGCAGAGATGAGATTTAAACGAGATGTTAGGAAGAAGTTCTTTACAGTGAGGGTGGTCAGACACTGGCACAGGTTGCCCAGACAGGTTGTGGCTGCTCCCTCCCTGGAGGTGTTCAAGGTCAGGCTGGATGAGGCCTTGAGCAACCTGTTCTAGTGGGAGGTGTCCCTGCCTATGGGGGTGGGGGCATTGCAACTAGATGATCTTTGAGATCACTTCCAACCTAAACCATTCTATGATTCTGTGATTTTTTTTTAAGTGGCTTAGCAGGAAACTTGCTGACAAGGGAAAAGAAAGGTTCCTATTTTCCTCTAATAATCCTTTTGCTTCCTGGAACTCCCAAATCAATACCAGCTCCACCATTCAAATAAGAAATGAAGAGAACTCTAGCACCATACATGCTGCTTCACAAGTACTGCTTGCTTTCACATAGGACTACTCCAGTAACACTCAAGATCTGAAGCTCACATCACTGGGTACAGATGACAACATTCACACCACCCAGCAGCTGTAGCTATGAACCTTTTGTTCAAACTAAAACTGCTGAAACCACTTTCTGAACTGGTGTTTCTCTGAAGGACTCATCTGGGTACTCATCTTGCTTCAACACACTGGATTCTCACAGGACTTCTAGCTTGCGCTTCTGACCTTCCTCTGCCACATTTTGACAATTTAAAAAGCTCTGAAATGAGATTACTAAAGCTCTTCAGTTCTTGTGTATTTAACCACAACAGGCAGGACAGACTCAAAAAAAAATCATTTTGCTCCTGAGGTTAGCACAGAGATCAAGTTCTCAGTAGAGCTGCACCATGTTCCCTTCTGGATTCCTCTCTCCAGGAATACATTAGCTGTGTAAAAGTGGCAATCAACAGGAGAGTGCAAGAGTGGCAAACATTTTGCTAAACATTCCTGGGTAAAGCCTCTATGGCTAGAGGGGAGTTGCTTCACACAAGTTTTATCCATGCCCTTGCTGCAGCTGGGGTCAAGAATCAGAATTCCCAAGGAGGAAGTAATCTTTCCATGCCTATTTTCTAGTTCTGGAGGAGATGAGAGATGCTTGTTTCAGCAGGAAAAGGTTTCATGAGGTGGGAGATTGCTGGGATTTTTTATGTTCTTAGACTTTTTTTTTTGTTCCAGTGAATGTGCCCAATTCAGACACCAGAGAAGAAAAGTCCAGAGAATCCAACTCAGTTCTTGCCATGGACTTGATCTGAGCGCTGTTCTCATAGAATGGTTTAGGTTAGAAGAGACCTCAAAGATCATTCAGTTCCAACCCCCAGCCATAGGCAGGGACACCTCCCACTAGATCAGGTCGCTCAAGGCCTCATTCAGCCTCGCCTTAAACACCTCGAGGGAGGGAGCAGCCACAACCTCCCTGGGCAACCTGTTCCAGTGCCTCACCACCCTTACTGTAAAGGACTTCCTCCTAACATCCACTTTTGATCTCCTCTGCCAGTTTAAACCCATTACCCCTCCTCCTGTCACTACAAGACCCTGTGAATAGTCCCTCCCCAGCCCTCCTGTAGGCCCCCTTCAGGTATTGGAAGGCTACTATGAGGTCTCCTTGAAGCCTTCTCTTCTCCAGGCTGAAAAGCCCCCACTCTGTTGTCTAAGACACTTAGGAGATCTTCCCACATGTTCCCCAAAGCCCTCAACAGTGGTTCTGTATCAATCCAGGCTTTTCTCCTGAGTACAAACTGTAAAAGTCAGGAGCCTTATTTAAAAGACTTCTTGGTATGAAGGTCAAAGAAACAAGGAAAGAGGTTAATGTGCTGAGGAGGTGTTTGTCACAACAGACTGCCCAGAGAGGAGACATTCAAAACCTGCCTGGATGTGTTCCTTGTGACCTACTCTAGATGATCCTGCTTTGGCAGGGGGATTGGACTGGATGATCATTCAAGGTCCCTTCCAACCCCTAACATTCTGTGGTTCAATGACTCTCTGCTTCTTCAAGCTAGACTCAGTAAACCCTGCATTGTTTACTGTGGTAACTTGGCTTACATCAGCCCAAGTATCAGTATTAAATCAGCCCAAAAAATCCCAATGAGGGATTTTTTTTTTTTTAGCAGGCCACGGAGAACTAGGGGCCATGAGCTAGAATTCTCATTGTGACAAGAGATACACAAACATACTAAAGGGTTAATTAGTTTTGCATAATAGAGGATGAAGTCATCTTGCAGCAGTCTCTGAAGAAGCTAAGTGAAAATAAAAATGATCCAACGTGAAAAATATCCCTGAGTTTCCAAAAGGCATTTCAAAAATTCTTCTGTTAGAAGCTCAAAATGATGATTACATAAGGAAGAAAATCCTCTCGTCCACTAACAAATGATCAAAAGGGATTGCAGAGTAGGAGTAATGAGTTTTGGATAAGGTGAAGCTCCTTGCAGTGCTCCAGAGGAGGAAGTTACCACAGCCACAATTCTCATGCCCCCAGTAGGAGGAGTATCTCAGAATTCTCATGCCTCAAGAGGAGAGGAATAGACAGAAAACTGCCACTCTAAATTCCCATGGCATCAAAATCTCTGGTGATGACAATAGCTCTGATCTCCTCCAGCTTTGAAAAGGAATGATTTGTGAAGAGAGTAATCACAAAGCTACAGAAGGGCTTCCAATCAAATAGACCTCTCTGCTTTGACAGATGACGTGATGAAAGTCTGTCCAAGTAGCATACGTAAGTGAAAAAAAGGACACTTTCAATATGTCTTAAAAAACATAAGAGCTAAGGGGCATCAAATAAAGTCTGGCAGAACAAGCAATTATTTTCTTACATACTGAGTAATTGCACTGCAGAACTCAACTGTCTCAGGGTATCTTCCATACTAGGCTATAAAAAGTGCTCAAAAAGCAACTGAATTAATGGAAGAAAAGATATTCAAGAGCTGTTTAAAATGCCAAACCTCTAGCTCAAGACACCTGTGACAGGTAAATCTGTCAACATGCTCCCACTATTCAGGCAGAGGCATTTAATACCTGCTCTGTTCCATACTCTTCTTACTCAGTTGTTGCCACTGCCCAACACACCATTACAGGACTGTCTGGACTGCTGGTCCAAACCAATGCTGCCATTCATATGACTTTCATTGCATCTAACAAAGTGAACAAATACACAGTTTATACAAAAGAAGTTTTACTATAACTGAGAAACTATCCATTATTCTCCAGCACAGGTAAATGAAAAAAAAGATTCCTAATTACTCCTACATTAAGCAGCTCACAGTTTACAATGCAATATTATCGCTTTAACTGAAACCTCTTTCCCAGCTCCACCTATGATTTATCTGCAGACCCATGAAAAGAAGACAAAAAACAGGAATTCAGAACTTCCTTTGTCCAGACATAATTCAATTCAGGGTTCTATTTTTAAAAGGTAATATGATTATCCATCACAAAGAGATGAATACACCATGTATCTCTTAAAAACAAAAGGCACCAGGTTAAAAAAAAAAAAATAAATCAGTGTTTCTGATTTGAGATTTTTTTTTTTATTACCATTTATTGCACTAAGGAACAGCAGGGCAGTTTCACAATCTCACTTTCTGCTTTGCAAAGGTCTGTAGTATTCAACTCAAAAGTGTATGCATCATTGGACTTGTTAAATGTGGTGGGTTTGTCCATTTGTTAACAAGTCAGCACAGACATTAAAAAAATAAATCATTAAAAAAAAAAAAAATCATTGAAATTCACTTCTTCATGGACAATTCACCTCCTCCTCTCACAGTGAGATCAAAGCAAGGCTAACGTTCGGTGAAAACACAGAAGCCTGAACCATGCACATACAGGGACAGATTAACCAGATAGCAAGACAAGACACGACTCCTATTTTTGCAACTGTGTCCATGAGTTCATCTCTCAAGACTGGCACTGCCTACAGGCACACACCCATAGCACTTCCAGTCCTTCTGGGCAGCTACAGTGGGTTGACAGAGTGGGACACACAAGTCCAAATGAGCCACTACAAAGCCCAGCCTACAGAAAACCTCTAGTGTCCTAAGGCTAGTCAGTAACGGATACCTACTTGAGGATTATGGCTGTTCCTTTTGGAGTGCAAAGTCAAAACTTCTCAAAACCCAGTAATCTTTGTAGTAATTTTACAGGTAATTCTTTGATTTCAGTGTCCCAGCAAAATATAAGAAAACAGTCTTTCCACAAGTATAAAATGTGGAAATGTTTTAAAAAGAGGGGAGTCGTCGTTTTTCGAACGCAATCGTTATCATCAGGTTCTGTGTTTAATCTTGGCAGGAGGTTCTCCTTGTAAAGAATCCATGGTTTGTGGCTTTTGCATGCACTTAACTGGAGCAAAGCTTGCTGAATGTCTTCTTAAGAGCTCACCAGAACGTAAATCATGCTGGAAAAGAAAACAGATATTAAGAGGTGCTATTTTGATTAGTGTAACACGTAGAATGTCAAGTCAGGTACTCTAATCTCTCGTGTGAGAGATGTGGGTTGTGACTGAAGATCTGTGCTGGTTTGAGGCTAATTGGAATATTTTAATAAGAAAAAT
>VWZI01020796.1:82151-168893 GCA_013396835.1 Psilopogon haemacephalus | reverse complement strand
GTTGGACCAATTCTAGGGTATATGTCACCCCATACCGGGACACCTCCTATTCTCCAGACTAAATAACCCCAGCCCACTTAGCCAGTCCTCACTAGCCCTGTCCTACAGATTCTTCTTAAGCTTTGCTGTCCATCTCTGGACCTGCTCCAGCACTTCAATTTCTTTCTTGTAGTGAGAGTCCTGAAACTGAACCTAGTATTCGAGGTGTAACCTCACCAGTGCTGATTGCAGTGGCTGTAGCTGAGATTATGGGGTGGAACAATTTGGGAAGCTTAGTCAAACTTGTGCTGTTTCAAAGTGTGACATCTTGCATTCCTACTTAAAATTTGAAGCTGAAAATTCATTGACAGTAGCCAGCCAGCCAGCCTTCAGAAAACAGACCTGACTTTATAGACTCCAGACTGTACAGTGGGAAAGAAATGGTGAGAAATCTCATCAGATAAGCATAAACAACAAATAATTCAAAGTTTGAATGTGTCTGTGAAAGAGGAAGCCTGCCAACCAATGATGAAGGTTAAAGGCACTGCAGAGAAATCAAATAATTTAACAGCTTATGTCTTCACTTCAAATAAATTAAGCAAATATCTACTTTTCAGCCAGTAAAGATGAGCCACTCATTGACTGACGTCTCAATGAAAGAACTGTAACAATCAGCTGATAAATCAAAGGGAATAAAACTTCCAGAAATTATATAGCTTAGAGTTGTGAGGGATCTTAAACTACAGTGGTTGAACATGTCCAATGACAGGACAAGGGGCACTGGGTGAATCTTTAGGCATAGGAAGTTGCATGAAAACACGGGGAGGAATTTTTTCCTTGTGAGGGTGGCAGAAAACTGGGACAGGCTGCCAGGGGAGTTGTAGTGTCTCCCTCTCCAGAGATATTCAAGACTTGCCTCCATGTGTTCCTATGTGATCTGCTCTAGGTGACTCTGCTCTGGCAGGGGGGGTTGGACTGGATGAGCTTTTGAGGTGCCTTCCAACCCCTGACATTCTGTGATTCTTTGAACCACTGTTGAGGTAAAGGCAGTCTTTGCTAAGTAATCTATTATACCAGAAGGTAAAGCTTAGTGCAGGGTTATCTACAATTTAAGCAGAGGTTCAAGGAATTTCATGGCAATAAGAATTGATTTTGGTACCTGAGAAATTGGTTGAACTACCACTCCAGAACTCATCATAAAAAGTAGAGACTGTCTCAATGCCAGCTTTGGTTGGCATAGTTTCTGCAGAAACAGGAATCACACCAGAAAAGGAGGGGAGACTGAAATGGGTTAAAAGCAATATTTTGTAGGCAGCACATAAGTAACCTGGTAGAAACTGGTGGTACAAATCCTCACAGACTTCATTTCTAGGTCAGGTTTAGATCTCTGTGTAGAATGAAGACTTCCACTCTCATGTTAGATGGAGATAAAAACAACCCTGAGGGCAAGCAGGCCTTCAGGCTTTGGAGCATAAAGTATGCTCTGAAATGTGCCATGAGGAAGAGGCTTTTTGCTTATGGCTTCAGATTAACAGCTGAAGATTTTTGTGTTGGTTACTGTAGGATGATGTTTGCTAGATGAGTCTGATCCAATATGATAATTCCTGAGTGTGTTATAATGACTATCAACTGAGCCATGGCACCATGGAGGACTTCTGCTTGTGGTTACCAAACCTGGCGTTTCAGCAGCTTCACTGGCTCCTATATGTGCTGAATTCTGAAGCCTCTGTTGATTTGATGGTGCAATTTTTGATGTTTCTTATAATCACTCTCTTATGTTGATCCTGCTTGGCAAATGATCGTGAGCTCAGGAGCTTTGAAGGCTGGCTTGAAAACTGTGAACTCTGAAGATATTTTGATTTTGGGGTTTTTTTTTGGGTTTTGTGTGTTTGTTTGTTTGTCTTGCCTTGTTTTTCAGCTTTAAATATTTTATCTCTCAGCCTAGAATTATTCATTGGATTAATGTGTGAGCTGCTCCCTTTAGAATGAGACTGGCTGTGAGGACTTTTTCTCTGTTTCTTCATAAAAGGAGACCATTGATGTTAGAAACCACTGCTCTTGCAGCATGGTTGGCTTTGAGACAGCATTTTCTCCAGAGAGAGGTTGTTTGGGAGCAGCTGCCGTTGGCAAGCCTGCTTGGAAGACATCTCATCCCCTGTGGTTTGGGCTGAGCAGAGACCCTGTTGCAGGGAAGTGCTGCTGCTAAAGCAGGGCCAGAGCAGAATGAGCAGGAATGGGAGATTCTCCCTAGCAAGAGCAGCTTACCCTTGTCTTATGCAGCAGGCTGACATGGAGTCTGTCTCTAGTGTCCTTAACCAAGTAGGGCTCCACATTTTGGAGCTATGGCCTCCTGGAGCTGGTGGGGATGGGTCTAATTGCTGGTATTTGCAATAAAGGCTTTATGTGTGTCAAGTGTTTTTAAGGCTGTCTAATGATGATTTGTATCACACTTACAGAATGCTTGATTTAGTTTAGCCGCTGCTATCATGTTTAATATTTTAGTGTGTATGTAATAAACACAATTAAACCTGCACAAGTCTCCACATCCATTAGGCATCCCCTGTCTTAGAGAACCCCTTTAAGGGATCCCTGAGGTATCTTCTGCAATTTTATCTGACCTTTAGTAAAAGATGCCCTTAAACAGGCTACTGATTTTTGCTGTTCTCTAGACTGAGCTGCCTAAGACAGGTTTCGATTCATTTCACTAATAACAGAATCACAGAATTAACCATGTTGGAAAAGACTTCTAGGATCATCGAGTCCAACCTGTCACCTAACCCTTCTAATTAACTAAACCATGACACTAAGTGCCTCATCCAGTCTCCTTTTAAACAATTCCAGGGATGGGGACTCCACCACCTCCCCAGGCAGTCCATTCCAATGCCAATCACTTTTGCTGTGAAGAACTTTTTCCTAACCTCCATCCTACACCTGCCCTGGCACAGCTTGAGGCTGTGTCCTCTTGTTCTGTCACTGGGAGAAGAGACCAATCCTGGCCTGTCTATGACCTTCTTTCAGGTAGTTGTATACAGCAATAAGGTCTCCCCTGAGCTTCCTCTTCTCCAGGCTGAACACCCACAGCTCCCTCAGCCTCCCCTCACAGGGCTGTGCTCCAGCCCCCTCACCAGCCTTGGTGCCCTTCTCTGGGCATGTTCAAGCACCCCAACATCTTTCTTAAATTGAGGGGCCCAGTGAATTGATTGTGGGCAATTAACAAGGCAGGAATTATAAAAGATGTAGTTATTTTATTTCCAAAAGCCCCACCCACAAACTATGTACAAACTAGTTGAATTTGGGTCCTAATTTGGTTGGGAAAAATCTTCACAAGGATGCTTATTGGGCAATTCATTAAGAGAATCAGAAGTTTGGAAAAGCTTAGCCACAAATGGCTTTGCCACTCTTATAAATAGGCAGTCTGGAGCCCTAGGGAAAGTCTGATTTAGTCACAGCAGTGGAGTAAAATTCAGAGATAGTCACTGGCTCCTTTGTGGCAGTGTTGGAACTGCTCAGTGTCTTGATAGCTGTTGAGATGCTTCCAGATCTTCCCTGACTCTAGCTGGGTGCTGGGAGAAAGGTAGATGATCTTTGACCTGATCCTGGTTCCTCTTGGTGTGGAGGTTTGCAGAGGTGTAGTCAGGATCTCTTGCAGATGTGCGGAGAGCACAATGTCTGGTGGCACTTCTCACCATAGTGTGAAGCAATTAATGCCTTCTCCTGGGAAACTTCAGGCACTTAAGTTCCCAGGTCATTCAAGCCCAAAACATCAGGACTAAGCTGGTCTGAAGCAGGAGGTAGAGCAGACCACATTGTCCAAGCTGAGCAGTCTGTAGAACAGAATGTAGAGCAGAGCAGCACATGCTGAGGCAGAGCAGTGAAGCAGAGGTGGCACAGAGCAGCACAACTGCTTGCAACTTGGCTCAATTTATATTATGTGCTCGAGTGCAATGGCTCCTTTGGCCGCAGAGATTCACCAGTCAGAATGGCATTTGCAAAGCTGATCATATTAGGTGAACCCAGTGCTTGCTTATCCTTATTTGAGCAAGGCACTAGCAAGTACCTAAATACCTGTGGGTACCTGTTTGTGACTTTGGGAGGGGACGTAGTGGCCTAAGCCTTTATTTTCCTCCTGCCCTTGCTTCCCCCATCAGCAGAAGGGTGGAGCAAGCCAGGACATCTAATAATAGGCCTATTAGCCTTCCATGACACCCAGAACTGGACACAGTACTCAAGGTGCAGCCTAACCAGCACTGAGTACAGGGCAACAATGACCTCCCCGGTCATGCTGGCCACACTATTACTGATACAGGCCAGGATGCCATTGGCCTTCTTGGCCACCTGGGCACACTGCTGACTCATCTTCAGTCACTTGTTGACCAGTACCCCCAGGTTCCTCTCTGCCTGGCTGCTCTCCAGCCATTCTGACCCCAGCCCGTGGCACTTTATGGGGTTGTTGTGGCCAAAGTGCGGAACCTGGCACTTGGACTTGTTAAAACTCATGGTGCTGGACTGTGTCCATCTGTCCAGCCTGTCCAGGTCCCTCTGCAAAGCCCTCCTGCCCTCTAACAGATCGGCACTTGCTCCCAACTTGGTGTTGTCTGGAAACTTTCTGATGGAGGACTCAATCCCCTCATCCAGATCATCAATGAAGATATTAAACAGGACTGGGACCAACACTGGTCCCTGGGGCACACCACTAGTGACAGCTGCCAACTGGATGTGGGACCATTCACCACCACTCCCTGGGCCTGGCCGGCCAGCCAGTTCTTAACCCAGCACAGAGTGCCCCTGTCCAAACTACGGACTGCCAGATTGGCCAGGAGTTTGCTATGGCAGACAGTTTCAAAGGCCTTGCTGAAGTCCAGGTAGACTACACCCACAGCCTTCCCCATGTCTACCAGATGGGTCACCTGGTAATTTGTTTATCCTTTATGTACATGCATATTGGCATGCAGTCTGACTACCTTTTTCTTTTCTTGCTCGTGTCCTAATTTTCACTCTGGTGGTCCTGTTTTATTCTGCTTTGGGACACTCAACAGTAACATATTTAAATTATTTTCTTTAATTGACTCCTTTTAAGAGTGTATATATATATCTATATATCTATATATATATAATATTAATAATATTCTGTGAGGTTTTCTTTAGCGTTCTTGGTGCCATTGTTAACTATTTTAACTCCTCTTTCTGTTTTGTTTGTTTGCTTGGTTGGTTTGTTTTTGTGGTGTTTTTTTTTCCTATGACAGATTTCAAGTAATGCTTTGTATAATTGCAGGTGATACATGTCTAGGGTGGTGAGACACTGGAACAGGTTGCCCAGTGAGCTTGTAGATACCCCCTCCCTGGAGGTGTTAAGGCCAAGTTGGACAAGTGATTGAGCAACTAGGACTAGTGGAAAGTGTCTCTGCTTAAGGTAGTGGGGATGGAACTAGATGATCTTTAAAGTCCCTTTCCCAAACCATTCTATGATTCTATGACTATTCTTTGGCTGGATAAAAGTTAAATCCAGCTGGTGGATGGTCACAAGTGGTGTTCCTCAGGGCTTGGTGTCGGAATCACTTCTGTTTAATATCTTTATTGATGACCTTGATGAAGACACAGTGTGTCAGCAGTGAATTTGCAAATGACACCAAGTTAGGTGGAAGTGTTGATCTTCACGAGGGTAGGGAGGCTCTACAGAGAGACTTGGATAGATTGGATCCATGGGCCAATGTCAATGGCAGGTGCTGCACTTGGGCCACAACAACCCCAAGCAATGCTACAGGCTTGGGGCAGTGTGGCTGGAAAGCTGCGAGCAGAAAGGGACCTGGAATTGTAATTGACAAGCAACTGAGTGTGAGCCAGCAATGTGCCCAGGTGGCAAAGAAAGCCAAGGGCATCCTGGCTTGTATTAGAAATTCTGTGTCCAGCAGGAGCAGGAAGGTGATTGTCCCCTTGTACTCTGTTCTGGTGAGGCCACACCTCCAGTGTTGTGTTCGGTTTAGGACATCTAATTACAAGAGGGATGTGGAGGTGTTGGAGCCATTCCAGAGGAGGACAAAGAAGCTGGGGAAGTCCTGGAGAATAAATCTTATGAAGAGTGACTGAAGGAACTTGGGGCTGCTCAGTGTGAAAAAGAGGCTGAGGGAAGACGACATGGCTCTCTATAGCTCTCTGGATGGACATTATGGAGAGGTTGGTGGTGGTCTGTTCTCACAGGTAATAGTGATAGAATGAGAGGAAATGGCCTCAAGCTGCAACTGGGTAGGTTTAGACTGGATATTAGGAAACATTTTTTTCCCAGCAAGAGTAGTCAGGCATTGGAATGTGCTGCCAGTGAGGTGGTGGAGTCACCAACCCTGGATGTGTTTTAAACGTTGTTTGGATGTGGTGCTTGGGGATATGGTTTACAGTGCACCTTATAGAGTAGGGTTATCAATTGGACTTGGTGATCCTGAGGGGCTTTTCCAACCTAAATGCTTCTGTCATTCTATGACTTCTTGCACAGTAAACTTCCTTTGGGTTTTTCTTTAAGTACAGAAGCAGCACATAGAAATTCAAGCTCAGGCTTCACTGTGCTAACTGTATCTATGAATAGTAAAAGAAAGTACCTTCTGTTGTGTCTTACACCTTGTCTGCACAGAAAGAAGTTAATATGCTCCTAATTGGATAAGAAGAGAAACCAAGGAACAAGTAGTTAATGTATTCACAGCTGATTTTAGTCTTTTGTGCAGCCCCTTGTACCTGTATAGGGCCCTGGAGGGTAGGTCAGCTTTAGAAAGATGCTGAGGCCTGTGGCAGGCAGCAACTGAAGTGGAAATCAGAATCTCAGTTACCTTCATGAAGTACGGCTGAGATCCTGGGATTTGGGAAGGTATTTCATGGAACTGCGTTAAAGATCTGTATCCTAACTGTAAGACTGTGAACACTTTTTTTTTTTTTTTTTTTTTTCTTCCTTTTTTTTTTTTTTTTCTTTTATCTTCCTTTTTTTTTTTTTAATTTTTTTTTCCTAGTATGGTTGACCTGGATCCCCATTATATTTAAGTTAGTTTTTCATTTCCTCCTGGTACCTGTTCTAGCCAACAGAGCCTTTCCTGGTTAGAAGGCATCAGTCTT
This sequence comes from Psilopogon haemacephalus, assembly GCA_013396835.1. Taxonomy (NCBI): domain Eukaryota; kingdom Metazoa; phylum Chordata; class Aves; order Piciformes; family Megalaimidae; genus Psilopogon; species Psilopogon haemacephalus. Next base: position 161,822 of record VWZI01020796.1, on the reverse strand, counting down.
GTTCTGTCAATGCAAATTAAACAGAATTCTTTTTTTCTGCCTCCACACATGGATGTATTTGAAGGTGTTGGAAAAGGTGCAGGAGAAAACAAGTCACCAGCTATTTCACAATCTCTCTTTCAGTTGGGTTTAGTTAAAGAGATTATTCTAAAGGCAGGAAAAAAAATAACCTGGTGGTGGTTTTAATTCTAATAATCTGTGACGTGTAAGAATATTTATTTTGACTTCTCTACAGCCATGTTTGGGACTGCTGATTTGGAGGAAGACCAGCACCCATGTTCTGGCTGAAGTAACCTGAAACTGGGGAGTTTGGTAACTCCAGAAATACAGATGTTGATGTAGGAGCCTGAAAATGTTCTTCGGTATCTAATGCTAGCTTAGAAAGAAAAAAAAAAACCAAAAGGAAAGAAAACCCCAATGCTTTGCAATAGTTGCTGTGAGTCACTTTATAGATGCGAATGTGTTTTGTGCCAGCATAGAAGGGAAGTAGGAGAGAGTCTGAACAGTGAAACAACCTTGCTGATTTTATACTGTCCACAGAGGCTCTGTATAACAACTTACTTGGTCCCCACCAAAGGCAGGCAAAAATGGGACACAGAAAGGGGGAATTGGTTGTGATATGCATATATACAGGCAGGTAATTCCACATGAATGAGGCCATGGTGCTTACCAGAGCTGCGTGTGCTGTCCCAGGCTAGATTATAGATGAACTAGCACAAATTTTCTGTCAAGATCATTTCACTTGGAGAAATAGAGCTTGAGTATGGGAACAATACACAAAATAAATCCATTCCCTAAGCTTCACTCCTTCCCTTATTTCTCCCACTGAAGTCCAGTGGATCTCACCTGTAAATTTATAATCAAAAGCAGGTCTTGTTAGCTCACTGAAGCTAGAGGCATAAAACCATTGTATCATTATTATTTGACTTCAGTGTGTTATCTTGTGGTATCTAAATAAAAGGGTCAGTTGGAAGTGCATCTTTGAAGACCATGCTGTTTGATACATAAAACAGTAAAATCTACTCTAAGAGTTTTAGCCTGTTGGAAAGGGAGAAATGGGCACCAAAAATCTGTTTAACAAACAACTGTTGGCCAGACATGAGAATAAGGCTGTTCTTATGCGTATTCAAGGCTCAGGTTAGACCCTTCTGCATATGTGTAATCCCAGGGCACAGCACACTGCATAAATTATGTCTGTTTAGCAAGAATAAGGTGTGCATGTCAGCTGTGTCTCTGGTAGGAAGTGAGTGCATCATTTTCCATCTTTGCTGCTGCCTCCATGCCAGCTGGGGTATTGATTATTTGTTAGCCATTTGAAGGCAGACTCTTAGTATGTTTCCACACTTAAACACTCACATAGACATAAGGCACATGGTTCAAGATCTTCAAAAGCCAGTCGTGAGGTTTTGGAGGCTCAAGATCTTCAAAAGCCAGTCATGAAGTTTTGGAGCTTAACCTGAATCATCTTTAGAAAGGCCTGAAATGTCAGGACAAGCTGTACATCCTATGCCCATTGTTCTAGGTGGCTGAAGTTCATCTACTGGTGTTTTCTTTTGGCTGGAGGAGTTTGAATCCCACAGAATTCCCTATGTATTCCCTATGTATTCCTTGTAGAAATGAAGGACCAACTAAGTATTTTGTCATGGTTGGTGACACTGAGGAAAAAAGAACTACAAATCATGGGATGCTGTCAAAAATTACCTTTCTCCCCCTCCCTGCTTCCAACAAATGTTAAATAAACCAGTAAGCCTTGAAGCTGTGCATACCTGATGATTAATTTATGTTAATTTGGGGGCGAGGGGGGGAGTTTGTTGTTTTTTTTTTAAAGGGGGTTCTCTCATCTCTAGCTTTACAGCAGTTGCAGAGTTTCACAATGTTGTGATGCTGTCTTCAATTCAGCAGCTTCATATTGAAATTTCACACACAATAATTGGCTGACCTTCACAGCTATGGCAGAAACTAATTAAAACTGTAAGGCTTTGCTAGCACTGCTTTTGTGTGAAATGTGAAGTTTGGTGATAATGAAATATGGGGTGCAGATGTTATTGTCTCAGATAGTCTGTGCCCTTGGTTCGCGCTAATGAAGAACAGCAATTATTAAATAAAAATAAAGTATTTTCAACCATTAATTATTTGTGTTTTGATAGACTACATGTCCCAGCAGCGGTTCCTCTTGTCATCTTCACTTCTTCAAAAAGTTGTTTAATGTCATTTTACAAGCTAATGGGAGAGTCACCAGGATTCTGCATGAGGCTTCTACTGTATTTGGAGAACTGGGTTTAGATTCATACTGTGGTGCACACAGGATCACAGGTTGTTAAGGGTTGGAAGGGACCTTCATAGATTATCAAGTCCAAACCCCCTGCCAGAGCAGGACCATAGAATCTAGTTCAGGTCACACAGGAACACATCCAGACAGGGCTTGAAAGCCTCCAGAGAAGGAGACTCCACAGCCTCTCTGGGGAGCCTATTCCAGTGCTCTGTGAGCCTTACAGTAAAGTTCTTCCTCATGTCCATGTGGAACTTCCTGTGCTGTAGTTTATACCCATTGCCCCTTGTCCTGTCACACGACACAACTGAAAAGAGTTTGTCCCCTCCCTCTTGACCCTCAGCCCTCAGATATTTGTAAACATTGATTAGATTTCTCTAAGTCTTCTCTTCACCAAACCAAACAGCGCCAGGTGCCTCAGCTTCTCCTCACAGGGCAGTGCTCCAGCCCCTTCATCATCTTCACAGCCCTTCTTTGGACTCTTTCAAGTAGATTTGAACTGGGAGCCCAAAACTGAATACAAAATTCCATGTGAGGTCTCAGTAGGGCACAGTAGAGGGGGAGGAGAAGTTCCCTCAATCTGCTGGCCACACTCCTCTTAATGCACCCCAGGATCCCATTGGCCTTCTTGGCCACAAGGTCACATTGTTGTCTCATGGATTGCTTGTTGGCCACCAGCACTCCCAGGCCCTTCTCCACAGGGCTGCATTCCAGGAGATCATCTCCCCACAAGACAATGCAGCACAAATAAATGCATAGTTTAGAGGGGGTGATGTTAAACTTTAGGGATTTTATTCCTCTGGACAGAATCTGTCGATGGCACAGTCATTACTCGTGTTGTGACATTCATAAAGCAGGCAGAGGGGGCATATGCAGTAAGATTTTATGGATGGATGGAAAAGGGATATATGCTTTGATCCATCTTTTTTTTACCCTTTTGGTTGAGTCTTTTGTGATCTGACTGACTTCAGAGACAGTAAAAGTCCATTTTTACTTATGATCGATTGCTGAAGCTGTCCAGTTGTCCTCTTCTTCCCTAGCATGGCTGCTCGGAGAACGTTGGGAGAAAAATCTTGGTTTTCCTACTGAGTTAAAATGTGGACTGTGCCTATTTCTTTGTCTATTATGCCTGTGTGCTTAGTGCTGTGCTTCCAGGAATTTCAAATGGTATTGACTGCAATGGTTAAGGGCTGCTGACTTGTGTTCTCTGATCCCCTCCATTGTTTCCTGTTCTTTCTTTTCTTCTCATGTATCTATTGTCAGTTCTTCCATGTCATGCCCCAAAATGTGTGAGAACTTTGTGACTAACTAGTCCTCCTCCCATCTTCAAAGGTGATCTCTTTCATGTCTACAATGTGACTCTTTTCCATGTGAAAGTTATTATCTGCTCAGATTAAGTGAAGGGAGGACCTCATCCTTCTCAGAGACACTCAGCCAGGCCACCTGCTGATGTGGGGAAAATAAAGCTCCTTTTGCTTGTTTGTGATTCACACTTCCAGTGTTGAGAGTTGTTGAGTTGGGCTTGTTTCAGGATGGGTGTTTGGGGTAAGTTTGTGTGGTTTTTTTTTGGTGGGGGGAGTGGTGGTGGAGTGGGGACTTTAGGATCNTCATCCTTCTCAGAGACACTCAGCCAGTGTCTCAGAGACCCACCTGCTGATGTGGGGAAAATAAAGCTCCTTTTGCTTGTTTGTGATTCACACTTCCAGTGTTGAGAGTTGTTGAGTTGGGCTTGTTTCAGGATGGGTGTTTGGGGTAAGTTTGTGTGGTTTTTTTTTGGTGGGGGGAGTGGTGGTGGAGTGGGTACTTGAGTATCCATGGTGATGGTGGGGGTAGTGGTGATAAGGAGGGTGTAGGATGAATAATGATTTCAGTATACAAAGAGGGCCTACAAGAAAGATGGGGAGGGACCTTTTAGGGTGTCAGGTAGTGATAGGACTGGGGGGCATGGAGCAAAACTAGAAATGGGTAGATTCAGATTGGATGTTAGGAGGAAGTTCTTCACCATGAAGGCAGTGAGACCCTGAAACAGTTGCCCAGGCAGGTGGTGGAAGCCTCATTTCTGGATGTTTTTTAGGCCAGGCTGGATGCGACTCTGAACAACCTGATTTATTGTGAGGTGTCCCTGTCCATGGCAGGGGGGTTGGAACTAGATGATCCTTGAGGTCCCTTCCAGCCTTGGCAATTCTATGATTCTATGATAGTGTGATCTGGTTGGTTGGTTTATTTGGTTTCTTTTGAGACCTCTTACCCTTCTCCAGTCTGTGTTGTATTGCTTCCACCACCACTGCAAGCAGCAGTCTAAGTAACCGAAGAGAAGTATGTAAAATCTAAGAGATGAAACTGTTGTTAGGGAGGTACCATTACATTTTTGTCCATGCTTGGTAATACAATAATATTTTTCTGCCTGACAGCCATGACCTTAGAGAAGGATATTTTTTTACAGAAACAATTACTTCAGAAGATGCTTTTGAATAAATATGTCATTGTGATTTTGTAGATGATGATATAAGAAGATAAATTATCTGTGTACTACATTTTTATGTGTCTTGAATAGATGCTGTTATCTGTACCTCAAAAAGAAAGAAAAATACAACTGGAGATTTCTTAGTCCTCCTCACTTGATTGATTTTCAAGAATTGCTCCATTTGATATTTTCAAAGTACAGTTCTCTCTAAGTCCTAACATTTTAAACGCTACAGTATCTTCAGTTTTCTACCACGTATCCTCAGTTGGATATTTTACATTTGCCAAACTAATCAAACAGCAGCTTGCTTGAGATTGTTGGTAATGATGTTGAATAACTTTCCCTGTTCCTGGAGTCTTCTGCCTGTCATCAGTGCCAGAGAGAGAGTCCAGAAATAGTGTCAGGTCAATTCAGATCTCAGTACATGAGGCCAGTTTGGCTCCCAGAGATATCATAGAATGGCTTGGGTTAGAAAGGACCTTAAAGATCATGCAGTTCCAATTTCTCCTTCCATCAGCAGGGATGCCTTTTGCTAGACCAGGTCTCTCAAGATCCTGTCCAACCTGGCCTTGAGCACCTCCAGGGATGGGGCCATCCACAACCTCCCGTTCTAGTGTCTCAACACCCTCACTTTAAATAATTTCTTCCTAGTATCTGATTTAAATGTACCCTCTTCCAGGTTTAACTCATTCCCTCTCATCCTATCACAATGAGCCCTTGTAAAAAGTTCCTCCTGTGCTTTCTTGTAGGCCTCCTTCAGGTGCTGGAAGGCTGCTACAAGGTCTTCCCAGAGCCTTCCCTTTCACAGGCTGAACATCGCCAGCTCTCTTGGCCTGTCCCTATAGGGGTGGTGCTCCAGTTCTCTGATCATCTCTGTGGCCCTCCTTTGGAGGCTATTGAGTGTAGGATGTGGTCTTCCCTCTAAATTAGGCAGGGATTTCTGCTTCCAACCATGCAGGATGAGTCTGTGCATTGATAATAGGCTGCCCGCAGAACAGCGCTGAATGGGGAGGGACTGTGTCCCATCAACTCAGCCATGATCACAACTGTGTCTGCGAGTGCTCTTCCAACATCACTGGAGAATGCAGAGGCCTTCAGATGTCTCATGTGTGTGCATCTTGTATTTGCATTTAATATTTTATATAGGCCTTGAAACACATGCATGAAAAACAAAGGTACTATCAGCAGCCATTGGTCATAACTGAGACTGCAAGGCAAAAGAACAATGTCTCTTGGTATTAAAAAAAAAGGGAGGGAGCAGCCACAACCTCCCTGGGCAACCCGTTCCAGTGTCTCACCACCCTCACTCTAAAGAACTTCCTCCTAACATCCCATTTAAATCTCTCCTCTGCCAGTTTAAACCCATTACCCATTGTCCTGTCATTATAAGACCTTATGAATAGTCCCTCCCCAGCCTTCCTGTAGGCCTCCTTCAGATATTGGAAGGCTACTATAAGGTAGCCTTGAAGTCTTCTTTTCTCCAGGCTGAAAAGCCCCAACTCTCTCAGCCTGTCCTCATAGCAGAGGTGCTCCAGCCCTCTGATCATCTTCGTGGCCCTCCTCTGGACTCTCTCCAACAGTTCCACATCCTTTTTGTGGTGGGGACTCCAGAACTGCACACAGTACTCCAGGTGGGGTCTGACAAGAGCAGAGTAAAGGGGGAGAATCACCTACCTTGCCCTGCTGGCCACACTGCTCTTAATGCAGCCCAGCACACAGTTGCTGTCTGGGCTGTGTGTGCACACTGCAGGCTCATGCTGAGCTTTTCATCTACCCAGACCCCCAGGTCCTTTTCCTCAGGGCTGCTCTCCAGCCATTTGCCACCCAGCCTGGAGTTGTGCTTGGGATTGCAGTGACCCAGGTGCAGGACCTTGTTGAATTTCATGAGGTTGACCTTGTTGAATTTCGTGAGGTTAGCCTGGGCCCACCTCTCCAGCCTGTCCAGGTCCCTCTGGATGAATCCCTGCCCTCTAACAAGTCAACTGTGCCACACAGCTTGGTGTTATCTGCAAACTTGCTGAGGTTGCACTCGATTCCTCTGTCCATGTCGCTGACAAAGATGTTAAACAGCACTGGTCCCAGCACTGATCCCTGAGGGATGCCACTTGTCACTGGTCTCCAGGTGGACATTGTGCCCTTGATCACCACTCTCTGTGTGTGACCATCCAGCCAATTCCTCATCCAGTGAGATGTCCACCCATCAAGTCTGTGTTTTTTCCACTCATGTTTACTCCAGATTTATTATTATCATTAGAGTCATCTTGAATACTTTGTACTTGGAAAAGTACAAAGCGATACTTGGCATTGGGGGATGTGTGCACACACTTCCGCCTGTGCAGAACACTCCCAGAAGATAGTTTCCTATTAGTTTAACTTTACAGCTTCTGATGTTTGCTGTGACAAATTTCAGTGAGAAGGAATTTGGAATGCCATTTTCAGATACTAGCTGTATGACAATAATATATTCCATATTTTTTGAGTGGCCTGCTTTCTGTGACTTTTTAAAGAGAACATGACCTAGAAGGGTGAAATGAAGTGTGTGAGCCATCTTTTGCACTTGAAGTACAGTTGAAATCATAAAAAAGTTTTAGTTTTATCTGGGCAGCATTACAACTATAGCAGAAAGATGAAATTCAGTGCTCCTGATACAATCTGACAAACACATGGAACATAATTGCTTGTACTTGTGGTGTTTACAAGGTGCAAAGATGTCAGCGTGCAGGGTAAAGAGGTGAGGGCTTACAGCTTGGTGAAAAGGATATTCCCTGTGATGTAAATATATTAGCAAGGAGGACTGTAAGAGAGGAAAACTAATGATAGACCTACAGAACGCTGATCTTCTAATCTGGGGAAGTAAATAACTGAGATTTTAGAGTAAAACCCTACAGCTATAAACCCTAAAACTATAAAGAAATTATTTCCAATAGTTTGACAGAGATGTCGCTTTCCCACATTGCTGCTGTGTTTCTGTCAGTATATGTACATTTATATGTGCCTTTGCACACACACATGAGAAATAACCCACAAGCAGTTGCTTCTAATGGTGCAAATTTCAGCTGCTTTAAGTAATTCCCTGGATTCCTTTTCCACCATCTCATGACATGTCAGCCATGTTCCGGCTATGGAAGAGTCTGAACATGGTGCTGAAATCTATTAATCTCCCCAGTTAGCACTCTGAGTGTTTGCAAGGTCCTACACCTGGGTTGGAGCAATCCCAAGCACAAATCCAGGCTGGGCAGAGAGTGGCTTGAGAGCAGTTGTGAGGAGAAGAATTTGGGGGTGTCATTTGATAAAAACTCAACATGATCCAGCAATGGCCATGGGCAGCCCAGAAGGCAAGTGTCCTAAGTCCTGGCTGTATTCAAAGAAGTGAGACTGGCAGGATGAGGCAGGTGATTCTGCCCCTCTACTCTGCTCTCATGAGACTCCACCTGGAGTACTGCATCCAGTTCTGGGGCCCCCAAAACAAGGACACTGAGTTGTTGCAGCAAGTCCAGAGGAGGGCCAAGAAGATAATTAGAGGGCTGGAGCACCTTCTCTGCTATAGGGACAGGCTGACAGAGCTGGGGCTGTTCAGCCTGAAGAAGAGAAGGCTTCCAGGAAGACCTTTTATAGCAGCCTTCCTGTAGGGTACCTTCCAGAATGTGCCTACAAGAAACCTGGAGAGGCACTTTTTACAAGGGCTTGCAGTGATAGGAAGAGAGGGAATGGATTGAAGCTTGAGGAGGGTAGCTACAGACTGGCTATTAGGAAGAGATTATTTACAGTGAGGGTGGTGAGTTGTGGGACTCCTCTCCCTGAGATGCTGGGCAAGGTTTTGGGCAACCTGGTCTAGTGGAACGTGTCCCTGCCCATTTCAGAGTCGTTTGGAACTAGTTGATCTTTAAGCTCTCTCTCCAATCCAAACCACTCTATGATTCTATTTGATCTCTAAGACTCACAGCTTCTTTTTCCTGGAGTGTTTTGGTGTTAAGTTGTAGCATCTTCAGAGAGCTTTATTGTGAGGTTGAAGTTTAGAATTGACACCAATAACATAACAACCGTAAATCATCCACCTTTTTTTTTTTTTTTTTTATAGTGGATGATCCAGTCTGCTTGTAAATATGTTGAAGGATAGTGTGTAGGTGGCAGAAAAATTATGCTACAATTTTACCAGCCAATAAATCTTTATTTAAGCTAGGGACCGCTTAAATTTAATTACGCATATAAAAGCAGAGATCATTCTAAGGGTAAAAATATGCCAATTCTCACAAGAAAAGACATCTGCTTGATGGAAAAAGAGCAAGTTCAAGTGTACTCTCCTGTTACTATGTCAATAGGAAACCTTTCATTAGGGGTTGCAGGGGTTTCAATTTTTAAAAATTATAAGGAGAAGAAGAAGAAGAAAAAAAAAAAAATTTAAGACTTTGTATATGGATGTGAAAAAAGTGCTGTCCAGTTAGTAATTGTGCCTGCTCTGCTTGCTGTGCTCTGCAGCACGGCATCTCTCTGCTTCCTGAAGGACAGCCCTTTGGAAATAACCGTCTCACAACATGGCTGCTTGTGCTTCATGGCCCATACTTTGAGTTGAACCCTTTTTGTAGTGCTAGCTGCAATGCCTTAGAGAGGGGTGCTGCCCATGCAGACCTTTGTGCACATCACAAAATAAATTGTGAGTGGCATGAAAAGTCAGACTAAGTCATTTTGGAAGATGAAAATTACATTCGACACTACATTGCTCTTGGCAAGTTTGCTCATGTGATGGCCAGTGTAGTAATAGGGGGGAAAAAGAGGAATTCATGAGTTTTATCTGCAGCCTAAGTGGCTCTTCTGGTAAGCATGATGTCACCATGGCTGTGAAAATAAAGCACCTCTTTCTGTATCAGCATTATCAAGATCTCTGCAGAAAACTTGCTTAGATTTTATTCTTTTTCCATCAGTTGTTTTGTGAAAAACTGCTAGAGCTACATGGCCTAGTAACAGATCTCTCAAACGTATACATCTGTGCCAAGGTAAAAGCCAAATGGCTCTGCAGGTTGCATTTGTCATTGAGTTCTGTCACTTTTGTGGCAGTTACCATGAGTTTCACTGCTGTCCAGAGTGAAAACCCAGGCAGTACAGGCTGCTCTCCAGCTCTGGTGCTGCCTGTCTGCGCAGCAACCTCTGCTCTTGGCGCAGAAGCATGGTTGGTTGGTCAGTGAAGCACAGATGTAGGTTATTATTATATAAATGACAATAGATTGTTGAGATGCTTTGCTGGGAGTGTTGAAGAGTCTTTGGAGTGATGATAGAGGCTGCTTTTGTATCACTTTGGATAAACGTCTCCTCACTTGGATGTGCTGATTACCTGAAATGCTGTTACTGGGCAGAGCTTTGTACAGTGGAGCACAGAGTTAACCCCCAGGGCTTTGCCTGCTTTCATAACATAATTATTAAATAGTGAATACTCTTTTCATTTTGCTCAGCTAGGGCACAGTCTTTATTTGACTTTTCCTGCTCTTCCTGTCCTACTAGCACCTAAGCCTTTTTGGATCCTTTCATAGCCAACCTGAGATCCTCCAAGGAGCACAGACAAATCTATGTGATGTAACAAAATGTCTGGGTGAGCTGCTGAATTCATACTGGAGATTTTGAAGAGCAGCTTACACAAATATCTGTCAGAAACACCACATTATGGCTCGTCCTGCTTTCGGGGCAAGAGATACAACATAAATGACCTTTTAATTCAAGTCGTCATGTTTTCTGCCTTTGATTTATGCTAAAACCATCTGAGGGCAAATGTCTATCTTAGCAGAATATACTTTTAAACCTATGTTTTGCCAAGTGAGGGGTACCAGAATGACATAATTCATGTTATTGAAAAGGCCTTCTTGTGAGCAAGGGAGATGTTTATGTTGCTGCCCATCCATCTTTTTGTTTCTCCTAAAATGTGGAACAACTCAGCAAAGCTCACTCTGTGGGGCAGACATTTTTAAATGCCACATACTATATGGCTCTAAGCAAGGGTAGTCACAACTTGGCTAAGGAATATGTCACTCATGTCTCAGCTTTCAATGTTACTTTGCTCTGGAAAGAGTGCAAAACACACACAGAGTTACTTTCATATAAGGAGCTGAACTTGTGATAGGATCTCAATGCTTTTCATTTGACTTGGTTGTACATATTCTGGGATTGGCATTCTCTGTGGCTAAAAGAAACATAGCAATTTAATGTATTCAGTGCTTCTGGGTCTCTTTGAGAAATGAAGAAATATTACTAGCAACACTTGTGTGTGCAGCATGCAGGTTTACACATAAAATTCCAGTCCTTTCTGTTCAGCTGTCTTCATTGTCTTTGATTTGTAGGGCAGACAGAGCTTCAATGGCCAGCCTGTTTTGCTTGCAGTTTCGACTGTTCAGGTGTGGATGTAAATCAGAAAAACTTTGGGCTCTAATGAACCCACAATGTAACATGAATAGGCTTCTGTTATCAATGATGAAAGACCAAAACAAATACCTTGAACCAAACATAGTGGACAAAAAAGGCCACCTTCTGCCTCCTGTTCCATCCCTGTGATGCCATAGCGGCCTGCTGGACAGATGGTTCACTTACGACATGGTGAATTGCAAAGATTTTTGGTTCCTCTAAAGCAATTGTTTGTACAAATCACAAGATTTGTATGCGGAAAATTCCAGCCAGATGTTAGACCTAGAAATTAATCCTGTCACTGCCAGGCAGTGGTTTTGCTTGGAGCTCTGGCCATGCCTACCATGATTCACATTAGTGGGAGTAGACGAATTGCAGTTGCTTCCTTTGGACCATATTCTTCTGTGTTTAGAGATCTTTTCTGCTATTGCTGCTAATTTAATGATACTCCAGCCCAAATTGTTCACAGGGTTTGAACTGAAATATTTTGGAGCTAAAATACTTGAGACCACTGCCCTATTCAAAGCAGTTTGTTTTTTTTTTAATTGGCTGCTCTCTCTGTCTCTCTCTCCTCATATCCTGAACATCTTTCATATTCTTCTGCTCATCTAAGTAGGTTGTGAAAGTCTCCTGAGAAGGAGTCTTCAAAACCTGTCTGGGCAGACAGTTGCAGTGCTCTGGCACCTTCACAGGAAAGAAGTTTTTCCTTATGTATCCGTAAGCTGAAAAGTACTGTATGCGGGAGTAATACCTGGAGTTGTCCTGACTCTCCCAAATTGCATAGCCATTGCATTCTTCACTTATCACACGGGAAGCAGCAAGAAAATTCGTCTCACAGGTGTTAAACACAGACATATTCTGCCAAGCACTGATGAGATTTCATCAGCAAATCTAGATAGCTCTGGGTGTAAGTGGGGTGGCTATGCAATGCCTGACAGATCAGAGAAGATTTTAACGCCTTCCATAAAAATACGTCTAAAAGAGAGCTAGAACAGAAGCAGAGGAGACACTCTACTATCAGACTAGCAGAGTCTAGTGATGACATCAGTTAGGGTTTTGTGTAGCTCAGGGAAAGATCTGTGCAATTTGAGCCCTTAGGAAAATGTTTGCATGTGAAGGCTTGGAAACCCAGGATCGGGCCATTGAAAGTCATGATAGAAAGTTGAGAAGAGCCATCAGGGAAGAAAGGTGGTGTAGGGAAGGTGGCTTGTGGAAGAGTTGAAGAAGAATGCAGAGTAAAGACTAGGCCATACAGTGTAACCTAAGGCTAGATGCAGTCCAAAGGACTGTATGAGATAAACTGTGGGAGTGCTGAGTACTCCTTAGTGTTGAGCTCTGAACATGCATCCCAGTCTGCTGCTGGTTTTCTGTGGTATAAGATTCAGGAACTCTCATGAAAAGCTCAGTCATGAAGTACAGAGGCATCCTAGGGCACACAAGATGTTTCCTTCAAGACTGCAGGATGGGATGAAGTGGGGATGTCCATCCCTGCCTTCCCTGGTCCTCAGCCTGGGGGGGATCAGACATTCTCCTCTTCCATCCACTTTCATTCTAGGCACCAGTGTTCCTTGTGGAATGATTTCCAGGCTCTTGTTTGATTTCTAGCAATGTATGGCTAGCGCTAAACAACAGACAAAACTTGGGCTGGAGCTACATGGAAACCTGGTCAGATTAGCCATAGGTTCTAGGCCTGGTTTTAAATAAGTGCCTCCTACTTTCAAATAGATTGTGAGCAGGTCCACAGCAGAAGCGAAGCCATCTGGAGGAAAGCAAAGCCCCTCTGTCTGGAGCAGCAGCTGAAGGCTCAGATCCCTGTATTTCCTGTTGGCCTGTAGGTTTGAAAGCTTTTTTTTAAATTTTTTTTTTATTTTTTTTTTTTAATATTTTTCATTTCAGTCCTTTCAGGAATGAAACTTTGAAAAGGTTATGTGTCTTGAGAGCAAACCAGAACCTAAATATAGGAGGGGAAAAAAATTGGTTGTCTAGATTTTGAGAAGCATGGATTACAAGTCATCCCATTTAGCTGACGGCTCCTGCTGACTAACAGACAGACACCGTGTCCTGTTCTCTCCCTCCCTCCCCAAGGTCTGCTGCTGCCACTTCTCTTGCAGAGGACGGCCAGCATAAAGGACAAAAGTTGAGAGGGGTGATGTGACTCTAGTCCAGTAATACGATCCTTTTACAACTCTATTGAATGAAAACTTCTTCCCTTTTTCCTGCGCTCACACAAGAGAAATGTTTGTTTGCCACACATGCTGTATTTAGAGAAAGGAACAAGGGCTGACAGTGTCTTACTAGCATTTGAAAATCAAAGAGGGTAGAGACTAATTCAGTCTTTTATTAATTCGTTGTTAAATAGAATTTTAATATTTGTGTGACACTAATGAATATTTGAAAGCATATTTGATTTTTTTGGTTGTTGTTTGTTTTACCCTTGTGCTTCACAGGAGGAATAACTGGCCAAGCAAAAGCCTGGATCCAGCATATGCAGCCCCTGTTTATATATAGTTCAAATGTCGATTTCTTTTCTGCCTTGTCTGCAAAAACAAACAGAATGAAAAAACTGTATCAGTATCAACATTTTGCAACTTGGGAAAAAGGATTGGAATTACCATTATACTTAACCCCCTTGCACACCCTCCATCACCCTCCCCCGCCCCCTGCACCACCCCCCAAACCAATTTAATTTTACATGTTTCTGGCTTTTGTTGCATACAGCTGCGTTATAGCTTAAAACAACTAGTATTTTCTTTTCACTTATGTGGGTTTTTAAATTTTTTTGGTTGTTGTTTATAGAGACTATTAGTTGTTTGAACACATCTTGCAGCACCTTTTCCTGCTTTAATTTATCAGCAGAATCCATAAATAAGGTATTTCATACCAGGAATTTCTATTCTGAATAGTATTTGAGGAATGCTTTTAAAACCAAACTCTGAGTAAAGTGTTTAAGATGTGCTCATCCAATTTACATGGAATTAGAAACAATTGTCTGCCTTAGATTTTTGTACCTAGTAGGAAAACATTAGGGATCCTGCATGTTCATGTGTTAGGGGCTCCTTTGCTTTTGTTCATGTGTTAGGGGCTCGGCTGTCTCTGTTCATTTGTTAGGGGCTCCTTTGCTTCTGCTCGTGTGTTAGGGGCTCGTCTACTTCATGGATGTAGCTACTGGGGTCTCAGTGCATCACTATTTCTTCAAATTATTTGTGCTGATCTCAAATTTTGGGGACAAAAATCTATGAAAAATCCACAGATTATCTAAAACCCCAGAAACTTGGGGTGTAATAACCAGCCAGCCCTTTAACCCCAGCTGGCTGGCTGTGCTGTTTTTAATACTGGGTACCATCTTTTAATACTGAGCAGCAATATTAAAAGACTCGGAGGATAGTTTAATTTAGAAAGCCTATCCCTGTGATGAACTTGCTGTGTTTAGGGTGCTTTGCTTGTGCAGCCGATGGCACAGAAAGGTCTGAGACATTGCAGCCCAGCAGGGGGTAGCCAAGCACTGGTAACTAAGAAGGCGCCCAACTTTGAAGTAATTCTTCATTGTAAGGACAGCTATAGAGAGCAGGCACTCTCTAAACCGATTTTTGCTTCCTGAAGGCTTGGGTTATTTACCCTGTTGGAGAGAGATGGTGCTCTTCAAGCCACAGTGCAGGAATTCACTGCAGAGATTAATGCACCTTTCCCCCCCCACCCCCACCTTGTATTTTCCTTTTGGCTGTAGGTTGAGATTTTAGATTGCTCAGGTGAATGTTCCCCCAGCTAAACCCTTGGAAGGCAAACAGGAGGGGAAACTGTTGTCTTTTGATAAACTACTGTATTTTTGGAAGTATTCACATTTCTTGGCACAGAGTACTCTTTTTTTTTTTTTTTCCTTCCCTCTAAAGCTGCTTGCCAAACGTGTACATAATTTGCTATGCCTATGGAGTTGCATCGCTAAGTGAGGAAGCTATGTTTTCCAAACAGAGACTGGCAGCTGGCAAACGTAAAATATCTCAGTGCTGGCAAAGTCCCATAGAAAAATTAGACACCTGGTTTTGAAAAATCCAAGGCTTTCATTTAATATAAAGCAACTGATCTTCAGCCTGTGCGTAGTTGTCACTGTGGAGAACCTGGTCACACTGCTCTTGTTTGCAGCTGAATCTGTCTGGGGACAGAAATTCAAAGTCCATATTCTGCTACCTTTCCTTGCTGGGAAAAAATTCTAGAGCACATGCCTCCTTTTCTCCCCTCTCCCCAAGAAAATAATGGGATTTGACTGCTGAGCTGACATAGTGCAGATTGCATGGTTGTAGCTGCTTATGTTACAAATATCAGCTGCCCCTCACTTGCACTGCACCCAGGTGATCCTCCTCAGATCCAGTGTGTGCTGCTAGGCACTGCATCAACCAAGTTTTCTTCTCGTAGGCAGCATGGAGGCAGATAGTAGTCCCAGAAAGGATTATTACTGCGAAATTTAGGTCTCTCTTTCACAGGCTCCAGGAAGCTCAAATGGCTACTTAATATTCCTAAAGAGGTCTAGGAAGACCCCAGTCTTTCATCTGTCTGGATGCCACATCTGGTGAGCCTTGCCTTATGCTGGCATTGCACATTGAATTATTAGACACTGTGGCCAGGCCATAGATCACCAACACTTGTCTCAGCCTCTGCTCTATGCGACTTTGGTGGCCCAGCCTTTCCTTCTGCCCTCTGTTCCTTGTCTCTCACCTCATTCCTGCCAAAACAGCAACACCTTTTGTGCTCCAGCTACAAAGGGTGTGGGAAGAGCTTCAGCCTTTGGAGAAGGTGAAGGAAGGAGCAGCAGACCTGGTGGGAACTGTGAGGTCTGCCAAGAGCATGAGACATCCAGGGAGAGGTCTCTGTCTCCTACCGAGTCTCCATTTGCTTAGGGGAGGGTTAGTAGGGAACTCCCCCACTCTCCAGAGCTGCTGTGCCCTGAAATTGCATTGATTCCTTGTGCAAAATTCATGCTATGTCCATGCTTGGTGACATTATGGGGTTGTTTGGGGGATTTCTGGTCAATGTTATTGAGGAATATGATAATGCGTGCTGTCATCTCTGTCTTAAACCTAAGACATTCCTGGCTGCAGAGTTTATAAAGCAACATCCCTACCCTTTCATGTGTGTATATGTATATAATATAAAATATATCTTAGTCTAAGAAGCCACTCTTAAGGGAAGAGAATGCTTCTTGAAACCTTTTAAAGTGTATCTTCCTATAAATGCCCCTAAGTTTCCTGTAGCCCATACTCACGCTGATGCCACCTAGGCCAGGCTGCTCCTTCATTGCTTCCCTTTGTTCTGTTTTCCTCGGTGCAATGAACCCTTACGTTATGAGCTTCTGCTGTAGTTTTAACCTCTAATATGCAACCATTACAGCTTATCTTGTCTCCTAAATTACTCTAAAATCCAATTATAAAATCCTCTTTCCCTCAATAGCACACAACTTGCCACATTACTGAAATACTGGGTAGCTCTTTTGTTTTTCTAAATTAATAATAACTACCATTTTCCGTCTGCTCTTAGTATGGAAGTCTTTTATATCACCATGCTGCTTTCCCATAATACATATTATGGTTCTTTTTATATGCTGGTTGTGTTTGGGAAAGAAATGAGAAAGGTTTTGAAAGATGTGCCAGTCAACTTCTGTGTATCAAAACATGACAATGAAACTCCTTTGTGGAAACTTAGGCAGAAAATTCTCAGTTGTGGCATATCCTGCCAGAGGAAATGGCAACTCATCAATTAGTGGAACCTTTTTTGGGGTAGGAATTGTTATTTCAGACCAGTTTCTAATGATTCCAAAATAAGGATCCTAAGGTAATAAATCAAAACTAAAGCAACAGGACAAATGATCCTAGAAGCATAGAACTGTTTGGTTGGAAAGGACCTCTTAGGTTATCAAGTTGAACTGTCGATGTAACACCACCATGAACATTAAACCATGTCTCAAAGTATCACGTCCACACGTTTCTTCAACACCTCTGAGGACGGCTACTCCACCGGTCTGGGCAACCGTTTCCAATGCCTGGCCACTCTTGCAGGAAATATTTTTTTCCTAATATTTAACCTAGATGATCCTGCTTGACAGGGGGTTTGGACTTGATTAGCTCTGGAGGTCCACTACAATCTCTAAGATTCTGTGATTCTTTGAATCTAAACCTCCCCGGCACAGTTTAAGTCCATTGCCTCTTATCCTCTCACCTGATACCAGGGAGAAGAGACTGACTCCACCTCACTCCAACCTCCTTTCAGAAAGTTGTAGAGAGGAATGAGGTTTGCCCTCAGCCTTCTGGTGAGCTCTGTATTCCAAAGTATTTAAAATCTTTCATGTCTTACCAGAATGTTTTCCAAATTTCTAGTAGGTTTTGTTCTTGGTTTTGTTTGTGTGGGGTTTTTTTTAATCAAATTATAAAGCAGACAGGATTTACTTTGCAAGTTCATTAAGAACATATCCTAAGTGCTCAGGTTTTCCTCTTCCAGATGCCTCAGTCTCCATATTAACAGTCCAAATGTTGATTATGTCTCTACACTAAATCTTTTGCTGTTAGAATATTAACAATGTTGATAAATCCACTAGCCTGTTTTAAAAAACTGTCTCATTCTGTAAGCAGTTTCCAAAGTCCACTGTGAAGATCTGGTAATAAAAGAGCTGTAGTGGAAATAAAGATGCTCTCTGTAAGCTTGTGAGTTGAGTGAGATTTACCAGAAGAGTTTGCTAACACAAGCATATCTGTTCATTTGCACACAGAATCTGGTGCTAGCTAAAAATTAGTCAAAGGCAAGAAATTAAGTGAGGAAGGAGTGCATGCAAATGTAAGATGGCATGCCAAAGGAAGAGTTGTTTTTTCTTCCATTGCTCACCAAAACAGTGATAATCAATTCTGTGCCCTATGGCAGATTAAAGAGAAGTGTCTTGTAGTAGTCTTCTGTCTTACAACTGAGTGAGACTACCCGAAAGAGCACTCTAGAACTGTTGGGCTTTACTACATCCCATGATGGAAGAAAGTTGCCTGGAATTAAATGGATTTTTTTAAGAGCCCAGCCAGATGGAACTGTGGGGGCTTGGGGATCCCAGACCATCATTCTCATGTCAACTTTCTTTTACCCTTTTGTAGGAATTAGATGTGTAAGGATCAGTGTATTGATTCTGCTCTGGTATATCTCCCATCCTTTGGCCACACCTCGAATATTGTGTTCAGTTTTGGACACCTCATTACAAGAGGGATGTGGAGGTGCTGCAGTAAGTGCAGAGGAGGGCAAGGAAGCTGTGCAGGGCCTGAAGAATAAATCTTAGGAGGAGTGACTGAAGGAAATGCGGATGGTTAGTGTGAAAAAGAGGTGGCTGAAGGGAGACCTAATGGCTGTCTACAGCTACCTGTGGAGACGTTAGTGCTGGTCTCTTCTTACAGGTAAATAGTGATAGAATAAGAGGTAACAGCCTGAAGCTGCAACTGAGTAGGTTTAGACTGGACATTAGGAAAAATTTTTTTCCCAGCAAGAGTGGTCAGGCATTGGAATGTGCTGCCAGGGAGGTGGTGAAGTCACCAACCCTGAATGAGTTCAAAGTCATTTGGATGTGGTGCTTGAGAATATGGTTTAGGGTGCACCTTGTAGATTAGGGATATGGGTTGGACTTGGTGATCCTGAGGGGCTTTTCCGAGCTGAATGTTCTATGATTCGGTGAGCCTATTCAATTGAACCTTAGCACTTAAAAAGGATTTGAGTCTGATTTCTGAAAGGGAGTGCTTGGTATCATCCACCAGTGAATGGCAGACCTCCAGGTAGCTCTAGCAGTGGCTGATGGGACTCCAGCCCAGCTGCCAGTGGTTGAATGTTACACACAGTCCCATCCTCTTTCCTAAGAGTTAAATGAAGCACATTAAAACATTTTAGTGTTTAGCCTTGTGGGTTTGTAAATTCTTGGTTGGTATGCTCCAGCTCTCATACACTCATGCTTTGAGGTTATGTTTTTTGTTTTGTTTTTTTTTTTTTTAAACTGTACCTGCTTCTTAAGTGATTGCTTCTTTGAGGCTGGGAAATATATCACTTTATTTATCATGACCTGAAGTAAATCAACCTGTATCAGCAATGAGGTAGAAGACATTGAAAATATATTTATGTTTTAAATTGGAGTTCAAAGCAGCATTTAAATGAATAATTATTTACTATTTTGTTAACTGCTGACATATGCGACAGCAATCATACATTAGTACAAATGCTCTTCTGTTTTGAATGGCTCATTAGTTGCTTTGTAGGGCTGTACTGGTTTTTTAAAGATTCAGATTCAAAATCTCTTCTGATTTCTGCTGTTTGCTTCTTGGCGGTGGGCCAGCTGTAGATATGCATAATATTTCACTGTTAGACCTTGCAAACAGAATATCCTGCTGTGCTAAAGAAAACATTGTGTTTCTTACCACATGAAAATAATCCATCACTTTTCAATCAGCACACATGCAAACGCTGGCATGCACACGCGCGCACACACACACAAACCTCTACCTGTTATTTCCATCAGACTCCAGAAAAAATTAATGTCTGTGATGTGAAGGGTTGGACTCTTTGTACATGATCCATTAAAGAACAAACTAATAAAAATATATCTAGCATCTGACTTGCAACGCAATGCGGAGCCAGAGGCAAGCTGAAGAAACAAACCATCTGAAGACCTCTCTGACCTTGTTCAAGTAGCAGCATCATTTTGTTTGTTTTTTAAGTGTTACATGGAAAGTGAGAGCACAAGTTTCAGAACCTAGAACATCCATTTGTGCAGCTGAGCAATGCTGCATGGAGTGCATTATGTATAACAAGGCAGAAAAAACCCCATCATAGACATATTTTGCCATGTGCAAAATATAATTATTGCCTTGTTTAATGTGTGCAGCTGATGGGTAGTGAAGATTTCCTTCTCAGGAACAGACACATTGCGCAGGAGGATGCTCATTCATGGTAGAGTGCAAAACCTGTGGGTGCATATGCACAGGCTGTGGCAAAAAAAAAAATTGACCTTGTTCTTTTTCTTATGCTGTGCATTTGTGACTCTTCTTCTGCGCACTGATTGTCAAAGAATCACTTTGCTTGGAAAAGATCATAGAATGGTTTAGATTGGAAGGGACCTCAAAGATCATCTAGTTCCAGCCCCCTGCCATAGGCAGGGACACCTCCCACTAGAACAGGTCACTCAAGGCCTCATCCAATGTGGCTTTGAACACCTCCAGGGAGGGAGCAGCCACAACCTCCCTGGGCAGCCTGTTCCAGCATCTCACCACCCTCACTGCAAAGACCTTCCTAACATCAAGTTTAAATTTTCCCCTCTTCCAATTTAAACCCATTAGCCCTCATTCTGTCATCACAAGACCTTGCCAATAGTCCCTCCCCAGCCCTCCTGTAGGTCCCCTTCAGATACTGGAAGGCCACCACAAGATCTCCTCAAAGCCTTCTTTTCTCCAGGCTGAAGACCTCCAACTCTCGTAGCCTGTCCTCATAGCAGACATGCTTCAGCCCTTTGGTCATCTTCGTGGTCCTCCTCTGGACTTGCTCCGGTGGTTTGATGTCCTTCTTGTGTTGGGGGCTCTAGAACTGCACACAGTACTCCAGATGAGGTCCAACAAAAGCAGAGAATCCCCTCCCTTGCCCTGCTACCACGTTTCTCTTGCTGCAGCCCATCACACAGTTACTGTCTGTGCCGCATGTGCACACTGCCAGCTCATATTGAGCTTTTCATCAATCCAGACCCCCAGGTCCTTTTCCTCAGGGCTGCTCTCCTGCCAACGATCTTTAAGATTATTTAGTCCAACCATTCTTCACGAAGTCTGGGGCTAAACCGTGTGCCTTGACACCACATCTTTGCTCTTTTAAACACCTCCAGGCATGAGGATCCCATCACCTTCCTTGGGAGCCTAGTCTAGTGTTTGGCACTGAAATTCTGGGTGTTTTCCATGGGCAGTGATATCTCAACAGATTCTCATTCCAAGAACATGACTAATTAAAAAGAAAAATAAGATCTGGGCTACTCTGCTGCCCTATCTTGGATCTCTCTGTGTGTTATATAATTTTTAAAAATATTTTTTTTTTTCCCACAGGCAAATAACATACTATATACCACTGCACAAAGAGTAGTGAATTTTTTGGCTTTCCAATGCTGCAACAGTGGTCAGTGAAACTACAGGGGTTTTTTGGAGTGTAATAGTGTAGATGTACTGTAGTTCTACTATTTTTGCACCTAACTCTCACTTTGAAATTAGAACTCCAAGCTGGAGTTAAGTCCAGATTTTTTCTGCTTGTATGTTGTTCCTGAAGGGAGCCTTTGCAGGATGTTTCTACAGTGAAGTGAGAGGCGAACAACTAGGAAGTGCTTTGCATCAACTTTTGTGACTCAATTAAGAGGCTGGAATTGAGTGGGAAGTATCCTGATGCATGACTAAGATTATTTTTTTTTTTTTAAACTGCCTTTCTTCCATTTGCAGTCCTTAACATTTTGCAAGATGGGAGTGAATAAGGAGATGTAAGAGGTGTAGTGCACTGCCTTTATGCCCATTGGTAATACAAAAACCCAAATGCACATGGACCATTCAGGTAGCTGAGGATCTTAGGAGGAATTTATTTGTTCCCTGTCCTTGAAAGGTCTTCGTATTTTTTATCTGTGTGTGCCTTAGACTTAAATTCAAGTTAATAGGGTGTCACAACTGAAAGAGCAAGTACAGAAGTCTGCAGTGGGCAAGATTAAGCAGAGGCATTGGGAACTGGATGGGTCATCAAGGCTGGAGGAACCTGGCTTTTAATTTCTGAACATTCTTCACTGCTACCCTTCGAAGCATTTTTAGTCATGCATTTTAGACCACTGAATTTTGAACTTCTGGTCACCCCTTTCTTCCAGTTGTGAAAACAAGAGCTTGTCAGTGGCAAAAGGAGTTCTCAACAGAGCTGTCAGAGTGCAGCTTGTGACATGAGTCGAAAATCAGAGGTCTGCTCTCTTGCCATGATAATGCTTGATTAAGATGACTTGCTTGGCTGTCAGTTCAGTGTATTTTTTGCTGTCCACTTTTTACTTATTATTTTGTGCTTTATCTAGATATGAGAGATTGAAAACTGATGTGACACATTCTGATATCTAAATAAAGCATGAGAACGTTTGGTCAGCCTTTTGGGGATTGTTTTGTAAAGTAAATTACTTCCTTTGGAGTCCCACATCTTTCAGCTCCCTTTCCAGTTTCCATTTCAAACATGGAAATGTAAGAAAGAGAGCATGGAGAGGGGAAATAAGGAGAAAAGACTAGTGTAGAGGTTGGAGTGAGAGATATCTACTTTCAGCCATGCCACCTCATTCTTGTCTTAAACAAGGCAGTTACCCACTTTGTACTGGTTGGTTTGCTCATCTGTGAACCAGATAAAACAACGAATGATCTACTGATTTTGCTTAAAATAATCAGAAAATAAGCATTTGTAGAAAAGACAAGAAATCTTTGCCAACATTTTTACTTGTGGCATGACCTTTTTCACTAAAACAGCAAGGCTTTGACTTTTCAGAGGTCCTGACCAATGCAAGTGGAGTTGACTAAGCTGTCATTGCTTGAAAAGTTGGGGAATATGTTTTGTAGTGGTTCTCTGGTCTTAAGTGTGAATGGAGATTGTGCAGTCCTCAAGAGATTCACCTTATTTTCCATGAATGAAGAAGACAGTTTGCTTACCTGAAGTGCCTGGAAGTCAAAGAAAGGGTTCACTGATCCCTAAGGAAGAAGGTAGCTTTCCTCACAGCAGTGGAGGATTAACAATAAAGCAGTTTAGACATGGCTTTCTACCTTGTAGTACACAGAATTACCACAAAGAACATGGCTGACCCTCGCTTGATATATATCCTCCTTTACACTTACACTTTAAGAACAGAATTACCCACTGAGACAGGTGAATTTCACAGAATTGTAGAATGGTCTGGGTTGGAAGGGGCCTCCAAAGGTCATCTTGTCCTACCCCTTCTGCAGTCACCAGGGGCATCCTAAACTAGACCACGTTGCCCAGAGTCCTGCTGAGCCTCACCTTGAATATCTCCAGGGATGGGGCCTCAGCTACCTCCCTGGGCAACCTGATAATGTTCCACAGCCCTTTTCAATAAAATCAGTTCTTCATGTGCCCACCTCTTCACCCCAGTCACAGAAGCCTCTAAGGAATTGTAACACATAAGAAATTCCAGAAAATTTCATTTAGTGTACTGCTTTTGCAGCTGGAGTTATTTGCAACATTATTTTTCACAGATTAATATTTCCTTTTCAGCAGAAGCTGAAAAGTAAAGTCAGACAACCCCATGAAGTCCTCTTTCAGAATGGCTCACCTATTCTACCTCAACATTTCTGACAGTGCCATTCTTTTTTTTCCCCATCCTGTTAACTCAAATGCTATTAAAGAAAAATATAAGGGAGGATATGCATCAAGCAAGTAAAGTATGGGCCAGCCACATTGCTTTTGGTAATTCTGTGTACTACAAGGTAGAAAGCCATGTCTAAACCACTTTATTGTTAATCCTCTGCTGCTGTAAGGAAACTGCCTTCCTCCTTAGGGATAAGTGAACCCTTTCTTTGACTTCCAGGCACTTCAGAGACTCAACATCTCTGCACAGAGAGAAGGTCTCCAAGTTGTTTTTTCCTGTGTCTAGAAGGCCTGCTGGCTTAAGAGGAGGGCTTTGGAGGGCAGTGGGATGGAAAAGAAAAAAATGAGAAATGAAAGGAGGAGAAAGGATCTTTTATTTACTCTGAGGAGGGATGGAAATAAGAATCTGAAGCTCCTCTCAGAAAGAGACATGAGGTCTCTGATGACAACACTGAAACAGGTTGCCCAGGGATGTTATGGATGTGCCCTCCCTGGAGGTCTTCAAGGCCAGGTTGGACAGGGCCTTTAGCAACCTGGTCTAATGGAAGGTGTTCCTACCCATGGCAGGGGGACTGGAAGTAGATTATCTTTAAGGTCCCCTCCAACCCACACCATTCTATGAAACAGATTTTAAAAGATTATGCTGATAAAGCATAATGATGCCACTAGATTCTGGTGAAACCATAATGAACTAACAAAAAGCAGCTGGTGCAAAAGTAAAATGTCCACAGTTCTCAAGTGACAGACAGAGAAATGAGGCAAAAATAGCCAACACCAGAGCAAAATTTAGGCTTGTCAAAGCACTATCAACAGTAAAAGAGACAAATGTAGTCAGCTATCTGTTCCAAACATCTAGAAGTGCCAGCTGGCATCTTCTGGATCAAGCATCCATCAGCAAAACGATGGTGTTCTTTTTTTTATTGTTGTTCTTCTTTATTGACCATAGCAATTTTTGTCTAGGTACTTGCTGCATCTCTTCTATGAATATTAGTCAAGCAGACGAAAGCAGTTTTAAAGTGTCCTATACAAAAACACTTACAGGAGCAGCTCTCTTTCCTTTTTAATGAGGGGACGACATAACTGGAGAGGGATTTCAAACGGAAGAGGTGATGTTGCCAAAGAAGCTGTAGATAATGAGGAAGGAATTGAGAAAGAGTAATCAAAAAGGATGCCTCCAGCAGTGTATGAGGTTAATGTTCCTCCCAGTTTATTTCTTATTTCTTGCACAAATGATGTTCCAGCTTATTTCTATGGTTAACACTGGGAGTAAAGAGCTTGTGAAGCATGGAAGAAATCCACATAGACTACTGAATTCTTTCCATCACCATTTCAGCAGAGGGAAAAAAAACAACCTGCCTGATCCTCCGCATTTTCACCAGGGTAAACACGAGGTGTTACAAAATGTGGCTGTGCAGCCACAAACCAAGAAGCTGCCTTACTCCTTGTGGAAGAGCAGATCCCAAGTGAGTTGGGAAGAAGAGCTGGTGCTGAGGGATGGAAGAGCGACCTTTTGCTGCAATGATTTTTGCACTGAGGAGAATCTGCTGTGAGGAAGGTCTGATAAATCACAAGTGTACTTGGGGATATTAGAGGTTGTCTGTTGTGCTGGTAATTATTATTAACTCTCTGTGTTTTAGAAGGTTGTTTGCAGCCTTTGGTCCTTTAAGAATAGTGATTACAATTAACCAGTGATAACTGTTGCTACTTTTCAAAAGTTGTGCATCTGACACATGGAAGTTGCACGAGAAGGTGTTGGCTTCAGCCTGAGATTCTACTAGAATTGTGGTAATTGCAGCGAGAGAAAATTATTAACTTTAAAGTTACTTTTAGATTTCTGTGTCCCAGATTCTGTTAAGAGATTGTATATTAGGGGAACAAACTCACACAAATACATTTTAATATATAGTAATATTCAGTACGTAAAATATTGCCTGCAGGGCATCATATTCCTCTGAGAATCACTGTTGGGGGTGACAAAAGCAGTGGATGTCTCTTTTCCTGGTGTGATACACCTGAATTCAGACATATTCTGGAGCCCTCTAACAGCAGGACATGTCCTCCTGCCTGTCCCTTCTGGTACCTTTTATAGTACTTTGTCCAGTTGTAAATGGAGCAAAGAGGGCATCATTAATGGCAGGAGAGGAAATAATGGGTGGAAGTTGAGGCATAGGAAATTTCATGTAAACATGAGGAGGTATTTCTTCACTGTGAGGGTGACAGAATGCTGGAACAGGCTGCCCAGGGCAGGTTGTAGTCTCCCTCTCTGGAAATACTCAAGACCTGCCTGGATGTGTTCCTGTATGATCTGGTCTAGGTGATCCTGCTCTGGAAGGGGGGTTGGACTGGATGAGCTTTTGGGGTCCCTTCCAGCCCCTGATATTCTGTGATTCTGTGATCATCATCATCTTTCTTGCTAGTGGATGTCATGTTCCCATATATTTCACTTCTTCACCCTCTCCTTTCACCAGTTTTACTCCAATCAATTATTTCTGCTTGCATTTTTGTTTAGCTTAGCAGTGCTCATATTTTTTTTTCCTCCACCTATTTTCATCTTTTGCTCTTGTTTCTGGAAGACCCAAACTACAGCTATGGGATATCTAGTGAACTTCAGGGCTTGAGCACTCTTCAATCCCACAGCCAAATGAAACATATCTTGTTAATGACGTAAAATTATGTTTAAGGGATTACATTATGCTTGCTAGAGCTTCACATAGGAAGATATCTTAAATTATTTTTCTGTATCAGAGGTCCAAGACTCCCCTCTTTCCACAGTTTCTTTCTTTGCAGTCCTGGAGATGTTAGTTTCTTTCTGCCACACAGGATTTAGCCATCTATATCTCTTCCGTGTGAGATTTTAAAAGGTAGTTTTCTCCTTCAGCTTTCCCAGATGTCTCCTGAGGTAAAATTTGTTAAAAGTTTATACCAATGCTGGTATGTTTTAATTTGTAAACCAGCTTTGAGTTGCTGAACTTCTGAGTTTGTGCTTGGAAGCTGTTAGAACCTTGCCCATTTGAAACAAAAATCTCTCAATGTGAAATTGAGAGACCTGGACAGGCTGGAGAGGTGGGCCCAGGCTAACCTCATGAAATTCAACAAGGCCAAGTGTAAGGTCCTGCACCTGGCTCGCTGCAATCCCAAGCACAAATACAGGCTGGGTGATGAGTGGCTGGAGAGCAGCTCTGAGGAAAAGGACCTGGGGGTCTGGGTGGATGAGAAGCTCAACATGAGCCTGCAGTGTACACACGCAGCTCAGCCAGCAACTGTGTGCTGGGCTGCATTAAGAGAGGCATTACCAGCAGAGCAAGGGAGGGGATTCTCCCCCTTTACTCTGCTCTTGTCAGACCCCACCTGGAGTACTGTGTGCAGTTCTGGAGCCCCCAGCACAGGAAGGACGTGGAGCTGTGGGAGAGAGTCCAGAGGAGGGCTACGAAGATGATCAGAGGGCTGGAGCACCTCTGCTATGAGGACAGGCTGAGAGAGTTGGGGCTTTTCAGCCTGGAGAAGAGAAGGCTTCGGGGAGACCTTATAGCAGCCTACCAGTATCTGAGATGAGTCTACAGGAGGGCTGGGGAGGGACTGTTCACAAGGTCTTGTAATGACAAGACGAGGGGGAATGGGTTCAAACTGGCGGAGGGGAGATTTGAACGCGATGTTAGGAAGAAATTCTTCACAGTGAGGGTGGTGAGGCACTGGAACAGGTTGCCCAGGGAGGTTGTGTCTGCTCCCTCCCTGGATATGTTCAAGGCCAGGCTGGATGAGGTCTTGAGCATCCTGATCTAGTGGGAGGTGTCCCTGCCTATGGCAGGGGGGTGGAACTGGATGATCTTTGAGGTCTGTTCCAACCTAGACCATTCTATGATTCTATGAAATTTACTTAGGTGTAGCAGATTGGCAGGAGGCTGAACAGTCACCAGAAGTCTCGTGATTTGCTGCAAATCACTTCTCATTTACACCAGAAATGTGAATAAAATCAGATCCATACCACTGTGATGACTTTAAGGGGTCTATTTAGTTGCTTTGTAACATTTGAATCAAATAATTTTAGAAATCCTGTACAAAAAAATGGTGTACACTTCTCCTTCTCTCTTTCACTTACTCTCTTTACCCTTGTGCATTTTCTGCTGCTTAAAGCAAACTCAGTGTACTTAGTTTGGCCTCTTACTGTCATTGATGTTTCGTTTACTGAATTACATTTCCCTTCTTTAAGTCTAAAAAGTTTTTTTTTAAGCCTTGCCTATGTTTGTTGCTCATGGTTGAATAGGCACAAGCTATGTTGGGTGAAAAACTGGCTGAAAAGGTTGGGCCCAGAAAGCCATGGGGAACGGAGATAAACCCACGTGGCAGCTGGTCACTAGTGGTGTTCCCCAGGGCTTAGTGCTGAGGGCAGTTCTCTTTACCATCTATCAATGAGCTGAGGGCAGTTCTCTTTACTATCTATCAATAAGCTGAAGGAGAGGATTGAGTGCACCCTCAGTGAGTCTGCAGATGATGTTAAATGGGGTGGGAGTGTTGATCTGCTGTAGGGTAGAAAGGCTCTGCAGAGGGATTTGGACAGGATGGATTGATGGGCTGAGGTCAGTTGTATGAGATCTAACAAGACCAAGTGCTGGGTCCTGCACTTCGGTCACAACAATGTCATGTGATGCTACAGGCTTGGGGAGGTGTGGCTGGAAAGTTGCCAGGCAGAAAAGGACCTGGGGGTGCTGGTTGACATCTGGCTGAGCATGAGCCAGCGACGTGCTCAGGTGGCCAAGAAGACCAACATCATCCTATCCTGCATCAGGAATGGTGTGGTCAGCAGGACCAGGAAAGTGTCATGCCCCAACACTGGTGAGGCCATACCTTGTAAAGTGTGTTCAAACTGGTTCATTCACACAAAGAAGGACATTGAGGCACTGCATTGTGTCCAGAGAAGAAGAATAAAGCTAGCAAAGGGTGTAGAGAACAGGTCTTGTGAGGAGAGGCTGAGAGAATTGATGTGGCTTAGTCTGGAGAAGAGGAGGATGAGGTGAGACCTCATTGCTCTCTGCAGTTCCCCAGAGGAGTTTATAGTGAGATGGGGTTTCATTATCTTCCCCCCACTATCAGGTGATAGGATGAGAGGAAATGGACTGAAACTGTGCCAAGGGTGATTTAGATTGGATATTAGGGGAAAAAAATCTTTCCTGCAAGAGTGGTCAGGCACTGGAACAGGCTGATTGGGGAGGTGGTGGAGTCACTGTCCCCAGAGGCGTTTAACAAAGCTGTGGACATGGCACTTTGGGACGTGGTTTAGCACCCTAGGTGGAAGGCTGGACTTAAGGATCTTAGAAGCCTTTTCCAACAAAATAGTTCTATGATTCTAAGAGTTCTGTTTCTATGAATCATTTCATGATGTGCTGATCCAGTATGAAATTTAATTTGTGAAATCTGGCAAGAGCTGCCAGTACTCAGGGCTTTTGGGGCAGCAATGCAAACTTTATCATTAGTTATCACATCTCCTTTCTATTCACCTGCTATGTTTATGACTTAGATATCACAAGGCCTTGTTTATGATGACAATTTATTATAGAGGAAAAAAAAGATACCCAAAATATTTTTTCAATTGCTGAAATAAAATACTAAAGATTCTGTCTAGGATACAGGTTAAGGAGAAATGGGAGGAATGTAATTCCCCTTGAGGAGCCAATGCAATTAGTTTAATAAATAAAGGGAGTGCATTAATTAGATTAATAAATTAAGAGCCGCTATTTGTCAGAGGTTGATTATAGCCAGCTTTTTGTTTTAGTATTATTTGGTCAGGAAAGGGAGGTGGTTCTGCAATATAAACTACTGTAATTCTTGATTTAAAGTAATTTTATTTTCAGGTTTCAGAATCTTTGTAACACAGTGAAACAATCATCTAAATTTTACAGATTTTAACCAAGTTGTTTCTTGGCTTCTCCATACCCAATATCTGAATGTACCATTATATTGCAACAGAAAAATCCATTCATTTTAGCACCAATTTAATGTAGAGTGATTCAAAATATTGATATTTCAAATGCTTTTATTTAGGTAAGGGAAAAAAAAAAAAAGAAATATCATGTTCAGGGGAAGTGCTTCTCATGTTTGTGTTGTGCAACTCAAACATGTCCAAAAAACTGATTTTCAATACACGGTTTTGCCATAGCTATTTATTTCTGAGATTCTTTGCCTGTGGTCTATGATCAAAATATAATCTGTCTGTACGGCATTTGCTGGGGGCATGGCGTAAGCACTGAGCCTTTGTGAGGTTGGCCCATGAAAGCTCAGTCTGAAGGAAATGGACTTCGGGTGTAATAAAATTTGGGTGTGAATCACATCAATATGATCAGCATTCAATATTCTCATCTCCTTGCCCTTGTCTCTTCATCCTTTGCAAAAAGGCTACCCAAAAATTAATGTGAAAAAAACAATGCAATGGCTTCACACTGAATGAAGCTTGATTTAGATTAGACACTAGGAAGAAATTCTGTCCAATGAGGGTCATGAGGCACTGGAACAGGTTGCCCAGAGGTGGTGTGGAGGTCCCAAGCCTGGAAGTGTTCAAAGTCAGGTTGATAGGACCTTGGGCAAGCTGGTCTAGTGGAAGTTGTCCCTGCCCATGGAAGACGATTTGAATTAGATGATCATTAAGGTCTCTTCCAACTCAAACCATTCTGTGATTACTAATGAGAGGACAAGAGGAAATGGCCTCAAGTTGCGTCAGGGGAGGTTTAGATTGGATGTTTGGAGGGAGTTCTTTAGTGAGTGGGTGGTCAGCCACTGGAATGGGCTGCCCAGGGAGGTGGTGGAGTCACCATCCCTGGAGGTGTTTTAAAAAAGAGTGGATGTGGCGCTTGACGCTATGGTCTAGTGATTAAGGATGCTGGGATGAAGGTTGGAGTCAATGATCCTGGTGGTCCTTTCCAACCACAGTGATTCATAATGATTAGATGTTGTGCTGAGAGATCTGGTTTAGTCAAGGACTTGTCAGTGTGAAACTAATGATTTGACTCGATGATCTAGAAAGTCTTTTGCAATCTAAGAAATTCCGTGATTCTGTGATTCTAAGACCCATCAAGTCTCAGCATATGACTTTGTTGCTTTGTTAACCTGGGGGGCATCAGCTCAGAGATGTGAACTGTTGACACTTACTGGGAATGTTTGTTAGTGGTATGAATTAACCCATGCCTCTGGTATGAATTAACTGCCTTTTATTACATACTTCTTACCATGAGTTGCTGCCATTGTTAGTCTGGTCTTACCGCTGTGTTGTCACTAAGGAAGCAGGAATTAAAAAGCCATTGGAGTATCCCATTTTCCTGCCTGGTTTGCTACCTGCAACAAAAAGGGAGTTGGGGTGCTGATTCAGGAATGGGCATAGTGTCTCATTTTTAGCAAGAGAATACAAAACCATGGGATGATGTAACCATAGCACTTAGTTTGCACATAAGGAGGTGGTAGTGTAAAAACCATTATCTTTTAGCAAACAATAGTTGCTCTTCAAATATGACAAGTTTAATGGAGAATCATAGATAAGGATGCAGCAGCACACTGATTAACGCACACAGCAGCTTCTCCTGAAACACATCTGCTTTAGATCTTCACTCTCTTGCAATAAATTTAATAAAGCTTTCACACTTCTTCAATATCATGAATAGTATTAGCAGAATGATCAGAGTTTCTGACTGAAATAGATGACTGTAGATGCTGGACTTTAGAGGGCTGGGGCACCCCAGGCTGGGGCGCCCTCCTTATGGGGGCAGGCTGAGAGTTGGGGCTGTCCAGCCTGGTGAAGAGAAGGCTCCAGCAAGAGCTTAGAGTGGCCTTCTAGGACCTGAAGGGGGCCTACAAGAAAGCTGGGAGGCAATACTTCTTACAAGGCCTTGTGGTAACATGGGAGAGAATGGATTGAAGCTTGAGGATGACAGATTTAGACTGGCAATTATGAAGAAATTCTTGATGATGAGGCTAGTGAGACACTGGAACAGGTTGCCCAGGGATGTTGAGGATGCCCCCTCCCTAGAGGTGTTCAAGCCCAGATTGGACAAGGCCTTGAGCATCCTCAGCTAGTGGGAGGTGTCCCTGCCCATGGTGGGTGAGTTGGAACTAGATGATCTTTAAGATCTCTTCCAACCTAAACTGTTCTATGACTATGACTTAAAGTGCTCACTTTTTCATGTGTAGCTGTGTTATTAGACAAGAAGGCAAGAAATGTCCAGGAAAGAACTGAGGGGGAAAAAGGGTGAACAATATGTTTATTTGTTTGATTTTTTTTTTTAATTATGGCATAATATAGTTGGCTATGTTGTAAGCTAATACAAGAATTACCTAATTTAATCCACAACAATATATAAAAACACATCACCATGTAATGTAGCTCTTTTTGGCTTCTGTCTATATGCTTTAGGGGAAGGGTATTTGCCACCAGTAAAATATCATCTAACCTTAATAGCTAGACTGATTTATTTTTGAATGCAGGACTAGTGTTAAATATCTAATTATTTATTTTTTCTTTTCTTTCTTTGGCTCTACACAATACATCACACTTTTGAACTGGAATAAAGCACACCCTATATGTAATTTCTGGGGCAACACGTCCCCATTTCCCCTGTAGAATTTTTCTGATCACTGAACCCTGCAATAAAACGGTCCTGTGAACACCTGTTTGACACATGGACGGTACAGAGGATGGATTGTGGCTTGAAGCACTGAAGCAGAGTTGCTGTGATCTCACTAGCAGAATTTGGTAGGGTAAAATCTTGTTTGAAAGGGAAGTTGTTAAGATCTAGGTGAGATCCTAGAGGGAGAGAATGATTTTAGTTTAAAACCATCTTCCTGAAATCAATTATTTTTTAAAACTACTCCTGCGACTTAGCAAGCACACCAATTGTTTTATTGTATTGCACATGCAGTTACAGTTAAGAAAGTTTGTATTTGCATGAGTGAAAATATTTGGTGTAAGGCTTCTTGTTTTGATTCTCTTTTGACCTGCTGGCTTACCTGAAAGGAGAGAGAGATGCCACAAATGGCTATAAACTCGGGCATGCTGTGTGATATGTGAAGGAAGCATGGAGCCCATGTGCTTTGTTAATGCGAGTTTCTCAGCTAGCCATTGCATATCAGTAATGCCATCGTTCAGGGCTAATTAATGCATCATTATGGTCTTCCGAAAGGCTTTTGCCCATGTGCATGGGTTAGTATTTGTTATGTAAATGGTTTCTTTTTATTGGTGCTTTATAGTCATTTGAAAGCTAATTTGGTGTCTTGAATTGCAGTTGCACCTCTAGAAGCACTGCTTTAATCATAAGTATCTGCAGCTAAAAATCCCAGCTATAAAACACCATTGAATGATGTGTGGTGGGTTATTCTCTAATTCTATAAAAGGATAGTTTTACCAAGGGTAGAGAGATCTAGATATGGCAGCATGGTTCTTCTGAGCAAGAGTTTGTCCCCAGCAAGCTGGGGACTGATCTGCCCATCCTCTTTTCCTGCTTAGGGCCTTGTGGGGCACTGACAACTCTTGAGGGGCAGAGCTGAAACTCTTTCCAAGGAACATGCTTTTGCAGAACATCTGTTTTGAAAACAGAAGGCATGTGCAAACCAGAGTAAGACCAAGGTCATCTGAAGTTTAGCTTTCCTCTACCAAAGAGCTGCCTGTAGTAATTCTGCTAGCTTTATTTTCAATTGGTCCATGCATAGTAAAAATTGTGCTCATAAAGCAATCACAAAAATTATTATGGCCCTAAAGAATGCTACTTAAAGCAAATAAGCGTTGTGCTCTCCAGACTCCATCCATAATTAGTAAGAGGGGTCAAGTGTCAGTTCCATCAGTGAGCTGTAGTATTTCAGTTTTCCATCAGTGAGTGTCATTCATTTGAGAAGACAAAGAGGATGAGAATTGTCTTTGTGCCACTGTTCTGGTTGCCTTTCCTTCTCCTGTTGTTCCTAGCTTTTTCCTGATAGTTCAGCTTATTTTTTATTTTCAAACTAGTCTCTGGATAATACTTCAGTGGACTCTTAAATCAGCTTTTATTTTTTTTCCTACTGCTTGGCAATGTAGTGCCTTCCTTTCCATTAACCTACTGCCTGATTACACCAACTGTCTGCAATGCAGTTAGAATGACTCTTTGCGTACGATCTTATCTGACACTAATATCTCCTTCCATTTTTTAATCTCATTTTAAGCACGTGGAACTATTTGAAGTTCCTTTTGCCCCTTTTATCTAGGTACCATTTTCTTAAATGAAATCATCCAGCTTTTCCGAGGGGAATAGCTTAATTGTTCAAGGTGCATGATTCATAGTGACCTTACAATTGTGCAGGACCACAGTCCGTGGTGTTCCATGCAAGTGATCAGAAGGGGCCACACTTGCCTTTGAAGTGGGGTAGCTTATTAGAAAAGTAGTAAGTTGTATCAAACTTTCTTTCCAATTAACTGTGTCCTTCCTACATAAGCATGTTCTTTGTGTTGTGAATTCGTTGTTTCTTCGTGTGAGATTTAGTGCCCAATATTTTAACCAACTTGTATGAAGTGCTCTCATTCCAACCATCTATTGATTCATCTAAGTTCATAGCTAAATAGGCAAAACTTAAAAGACTTATAGAGTTCTATGTGTCCAAATGGTATGGCTTTTTTTTTTTTTTTTATTTTACAATAAGGGGGCTTCCTCCCATCCCCCTTTTGTTCTCTCTGTTCAACTTGACCTACAAAAACTGTGACTGGTATTCCGATACTGATTCCATGAAAGCGATTGTGTGCTTTGGCTTTGTATGGTTTTGATTTAATCAAGAGGAAGATGGAAGTGGGTGTGTGTTACTTTCAACTCCTTAGCCGTTTTACCATCCATCTCAGTCAATGTGTGGTTGCCCAGAACACAGCATTAATGATAGCTGTCAAAATAATAGTCAGAAGGTTAAAGGGCAAGAAAAATATGTAAAAGACTTCAGGGTGAACCAGATGATAAAGTAACTCATTTAGACCATTAAATGCTAGCATAGTATGGACTTGATGGGTTCATGGGTTACTAGAAGCAAGAAGAGTAAATGGGGACATCTTCAAGTAGTTTACTCTTGTTAAAAGATGAAAAAAGATGATAATAGCATTACCAAACAAGCACACTAAAGGCAATTTTCTTAATTACCATGCTGACCCAGCAGTGCACAGAGAGAGGCCTTGTTATTAGAATAAGAGCTTTTACTTTCAAACAGTATTAACCCTTATCAGTACTGTACGTCTTAATTAAGGGTATTCCAGGAAGTTCTGCAGCTGTCAACATTTCAACATTTCTCTTTGGGTTTGCAAACAAGTGGGTCAAGAAACAAACCCTGGTGACTGCCTGCATCACTTTGTTTCAGTTTGGGTGTTTTTTCCAATAGAGCTGTGACTCTTCTGTTTGTGAAAGGGACGGGCCTGAGCAGCTAGATGTATTCATACTTTGTATTTATATCTTAGAAATCACAGAATCACAGAAACATTCAGGTTGGAAAAGCCCCTCAGGATCACCAAGTCCAACCCATATCCCTACTCTACAAAGTTCACCTGTAAACCATATCCTCAAGCACCACATCCAAATGACTTTTAAATACATCCAGGGTTGGTGACACCATCACCTCCCTGGGCAGCCCATCTTAATGCCTGACCACTCTTGCTGGGAAAAAATATTTTGTAATGTCCAGTCTAAACCTACCCAGTTACAGCTCAAGACCATTCCCTCTTGTTCTATCACTGTTTACCTGTGAGAAGAGACCAGCACCAACCTCTCCACAATGTCCTCTCAGGTAGCTGTAGGCAGCCATGAAGTCTCCCCTCAACCTCATCTTCCTCAGATTAATCATCCCCAGCTCCCTCAGTTGCTCTTCACAAGATTTTTTTTCCCCATTGCCCTCCTTGGCACTCGCTCCAGCCCCTAAATGTTAATCAATTGAAAAAGAGTAAGTGACCTTATTCTAGCCAGAAGAATGCTATCAAAACAGCAGTGTGAAGTTGTCTCCCTTTTCTTTTTTTTTTCAGTACTGCATTTTGTTTAGAGTTCTTTGGAAAACAGGATAGACTTGTTTTCCAGAATCATGCAGGTAGGTAAGGATAGAAACCTCTGGAAACTATTATACTTTCATTATGTAGTGAAATTCTGTAAAAGACTAGAAAGTTTTGCATGTATAAAAGAAGTTTCTGAAATTTATTGTATGCAGTGGGGGGGACATGAATTGATAATTTCCTTAACAGAAACTTGTAGCAAGATTGAAGTATTCTGTTGCCTGTCTCCTATTACCTAACTGGCCACAAACAGTGGAGGCTTAATCCAGGCTCTAGAACTTTCCAATACATTGACAGTCCATCATTCCAGAGAGACTGCTGTTTTTGGCTGCTTTCTTAATATGTCTTCTCAGTAGTATTACTTTAGTTTGAAGTGGTTCTATGTCAAGTTCAGATATTTTCTTCTTACAGTCATTGTATTTTAGTTGCATATTGTGGAGAGGCAATCTAAATCCTGGGATTGTCAACTGTTATAGACACAGTTCTCTGAACTTACAGCATCAAAATAAAGACATGCAGGTATACAGCAGGCTTCAATGAGAACATGTATTGGTTTGAAGCCAGCTACCCCGAGCCCAAAAGCCCAATAAAAAGTTGATCCAATTTGGAAGCAAAAAGGGTATAAAACTTTAACAACAAATAGGATGGAAAGGATTTTTTTACATAAGGTGAGAGAAAAGGGGAAACAAAATGCAGGATATGGGGAATGAGGGAGAAAATACAGAAGCCGGAGAGAAGGGGAGAAAAGGTAGCAAAATTCAAATACAACCCATGACAGGCAATTGAGTCCCGAGGCTGAGGTCAATGGTTTTGGTGCTGAATGAAAGCAGGATGCAGGAATTTTATGGTGAGAAGCAGTTAGTCCCAGTTCCAGATGGAAATAATGGTGCTCTCCCCACGGTGGCAGGGAGCACATGGTCTGGCAGCAGAAAGCAGCAAGCAGTTGCTCAAGCAGCCAGGACGAGAAGAAGAGAGAGAGAAAAACAAGATGGTTCCTCCCTTTTTATAGCCAGATCCTAGCAGGAAGTGGGAGTGGCTAACCATGACACCTGGGAAAAGGTTAGACCACCCCTTGGGAGGAGTCAGGGGGTTTCTAGGTGGACTTAACCCTTTACAGAACAGAAGGACATTGCTGAGAACATCATTAAAGAGGAAAGAGGCAATAATTTGTAACTGGCTGAAGCTATATCATG
Source organism: Psilopogon haemacephalus (assembly GCA_013396835.1). Taxonomy (NCBI): domain Eukaryota; kingdom Metazoa; phylum Chordata; class Aves; order Piciformes; family Megalaimidae; genus Psilopogon; species Psilopogon haemacephalus. Next base: position 125,133 of record VWZI01020796.1, on the reverse strand, counting down.
GTACTACCATGATGAAATCACAGCACAGTGGAGTAAAAACAGTTGCTGATAGCTTTGGGAAAGTCTATACTGCCACTGTGACCACCATCAGTTGCTTTCAGAAGGCACTTTCATGACTATTAATAACTTCGGCACAGGGAAAACAACAAATCTGAAGACAATGATTGGGGCATCTAGAATATCTTGGTCTAGAGGATCTTTCTACTTGCATCTTTTAAGTGACTGTCCTTCCAAGTAACATGACAAGCAACCTGTTCCCTGTCCTGGAATTTGGTAGCATGATAACAAGGGCTCAATAAGCTATCAAGGGATCAGACTGATCTCATTTTACTTCCTCTGCAACTGTATTTGAATTGGAGTTTTGGTCTAAAACAGAAGCAGACGGTCTAATTTTCTACACTTTCAGTTCATGGTGATTTTGGTGTAGGGAAAAACTAGATTCCTTCTTCAGGGAAAAGAACAAGCAGCTGAGCTCCAGGTACTCACTAACCATGTACCAGCCCCTTGCAGGGAAGACAGGGCCCAAAGGGACAATTGTTCTTCAGTCTTAAAACTATGTCAGTGGTGGGTATGTTTTGTCCAAGGAATCAAATAAAATCTACTTCAACGTAACCTCCCCAAAGTGTGTTTTCTATAGATGCAGAGCCTTCAGCACTAGTGGCAGGAATCCTCTGATCTGTTCTTTTCACACCAAACTTCTTCCTAATGTATATTAGAGGCATGTAATCGAAAATGATTGCCCAAACAGACATACTTTCTTTGACATTTGCTAATTATTTTTATTATATGATTAAGACTCGGCAGTATATCATACTATTTCTGTTAGTACTGTAATATCCCTAACAATCCCTATCAATGTCACAAAACTTCTGGGCTTGGTACTGTAAAGACCTGTAGTAAATTTGGCAAGAGCTACCTGAAAGACCTGAAACTCTGCCTCGGTACAAAACAGTACAAATGGTGAAAGGAAGGTTTTTTACCCGTGCAGTTAAAGTAATTTGTCCAAAATGAAACTGAAAGTATGACAATAGAACTAACCTAAGGGGCCTTGAGCTTCCCTACAAAGAGAGACTGAGAGCCCTGGGGCTGTTTAATCTGGAGAAAAGAAGACTGAGAGGAGATCTGATCAATGTGTGCAGATATCTGAGGGGTGAGTACCAAGTGGATGGGGCAAATCTCCTTTGGGTGGCCAGCAGAAATAAGTCAAGCAGCAACAGGTACAAATTGGAACAGAGAAGGTTTCACCTCAACATGAGGAGAAACATCTTTACAGTGAGGGTGATGGATCACTGAAACAGGCTGCCCAGAGAGCTTGTGGAGTCTCCTTCTCTGGAGACTTTCAAAACCTGTTTGGATGTGTTTCTGTGTGAACTACTCTACGGGATCCTGCTCTGGCATGGAGGTTGGACTCGATCATCTCTGGCAATCCCTTCAAACCTCTAAAGGTTCTGTGAAACATTTAACCCAGGTATCTTGAAAATCATTCCAGCCCCTGGACCAAAAGACACTGGCAAGTTTGTTGTCTGTGAACTTCTAAGGTATAACTGTGCTGTGGTGGCTGGAAAAAAATAATTTGAATAACATAAAGCATGTTTGCACTATTTGTATGTTTACATCAGAGCATGAAATCCCAGTATTACAATGAATTTTAAATCACATATCTTCTGATGTCTGGTTTGCAAAAATTGTGAGCTGACCAGGCAAAGAACAACTGAATGGCTAATGGAAACTTTCTCTTCCCCCTAAATGGGGCAGTTGTCTAATTTGATTAGCTAAACTACATTAGCCATCCTGAAAGTTTTATTATCACAGTCGAGAGCAGGAAGCAGGGAACAGACATGCTGTATTTTAAAATTAAAGCAATTTTGCAAAACAAACTCAGTTTCTTATTGATTAGTTCAGTTGTTAGATTAAAGGCTCATTACTTTTAATAATAGGGTAACAGTAGCTAGAAATTTAAAAGATCTATTAGATCATTGAGTCCATCCCCATTACAAGGGCAGGATACAGTCAGGTATATGGGGATGGATGTATCAAGTATTAAATTAATATGACACGGGAAATCCTCTGTTTCCTTCACAGATTGCTGATGCTAGGAGCTTTGACATGGAGTTGTTTACTCTTAAAAGCAGCTTCTGAGCTGCCTTCTGGCCAGCTCTTAGGCAGATGTTTAGTTGGGAGAATAGGATCCCAGGAGCCCCGTGAGGAAGAAAGGCATGACTTGGCCTTCTTTACATTCCAAAAGCTGGCTCTCTGCTGCCATTGAGAAGTGTCTTTCAGCCTGCCCTCAAACACATCTAAGAGATGCCTCTAAGTCCTGCTCCAAAGTTGTCTTTTGAGAGTGGTAAATTAGTAAGCATTAGAGCTTTATGATAAAGGGCTTCTGTGAACACCTTGTTTCTAGTGAGTACTCCAGGTAATTCACCTTAGTGCGCTGCATAGTCACTGCCTTTTTCTGTTCCCATTGATCCTGAATTGATTTTTCAGAGTATATAGCTACAGTGCAAGGAGTGAAGACACTCCATAGTGAGGCAACACAGGAGACTGAGGTGCCAAATCCAGTGACTCAAAGGTTTTTGTGTACAGTGCAGCAGCTGCCATGGAGACATAGAGAGTCAGGTGAGCTGTGCAAGGAAAGAATTCATATCAGATGAATCATTCTTCCCATCTGCTCAGTACCTGCTTTCAGGTAATTGATCTTAAAGAGTTCCATCTCTCTACACATAAGTTTTGTAGCAGACAAACCTCTTTGGGCTTGCTCTCCTCTTCTCCGCAGAGCCAATCCCCTTCCCCACAAACTTGGGCTGTGTTTTATGCTCCATGATATTTACTGGGAACATATGAAGGTTTGGTGGTGGGGGTATATGTGTGAGGATGAATATTACGCAAAAGGAAGTTGGGATGGAGGTCATATGGTCATATGTCCATGGTTTAGCTTCTGTGAAGCTTTGTAGATGAGAAAACTGGGAGGTTTACCCAGACACACAAAAATACCCACTCTTAAGACACTTCTTCCAAGGCAGTCAGATAAATTTATTTGGCATATGGGAGTCATATTAACTCATGGGTGTTTTTTTGTTTGTTTTTAATTAATTTCTCACTTTACAGTTATGATGGTGGAGAATGGGAAGCCCTTCATCTTAAAGGATTAGTTCAGCAGCTCTATCTCCAAAAAGAGAGACTGAGGGAGTGAAACAGATGTGTTAGAATGGACTGTTGAGAAGCAAGAGTGTGGTTAGTCTTTTCAAATATTAGATAAGCTCAGCACCAAATCCCACAGTTCACTGCCATTTTTAGTACTTATGTCTTCAAAGTCCTATTACCTTCTCTAGGACTCCAGCAAATCTAACTACGCTAGTAAAGGAGTAGCATTCATTTACTGAGACCTTCTCAGACAGGTGAGGAATCATATTATGCTCAATAAGACTGGCCTTGTGCATAACGATATATCATGTCACTAAGCATCTAAAAGATTTAAGGAGAAAGTCAGCCCTTTTTTATTCTGTCATATTGATCTTGGGGAAACTGCTAAATTTAGAGCAATTAGATCCATTGAAAGTAATTAAATGCAAAAGTGCTATAGAAATTAACATTGGAGTCCAAGCTGCATGTAGAACAGTCCAAACATTTTATAGAGTTTCTTGATTTTCTAAAAACCTGCAAGAATTTTTCCAGATTGAGGTCTTCTGGAATTACACAACCCTCATTTTGGTGCTTCAAATTGTTCCAAGGTACCTCTCATCAGTTTCTTCTGTGAAGTGGAATCTGTTGGTTGGTTGTTTTTCTTTTTTTTTTTTTTTTAATAACTGTGGACATCATAATTTTAAGTCACAGTGCTCTGCACATGCCCAGAAGAACCTTGATCACTTCCAAATTCAGGGGCTAATAAAAATTGGAAGCACTCCAGTAATTTTAAATTACTTTGCACATTGAAGAGTGATTTAAAATCATTGAACTGATTCATTTTTTTATATATGCACTTCAATTTGGAAGTGAGTCAGACAGACAGCAGCATGCTGAAGAGGTTCAAGACATATTGAACTAATTTAAACATTTTTAACTCAAGAAAGATAGAAAGGAGGAGTAATGAGGTTCCTAATAGGAACCCAGAGGACAACTTCAATTTAAGACCATTGCATGCTTAGGAGGAGGCTGGTAAAACAGTGGAGGAGTGACCAATATGCTCAAAAAGTATTTTTTTTAAGTATTAGAGCGGTAGTGAGGTAAAAGACCACCAGAGCTGGTGGAATCTGTCTGAAGCCTTGTGCTTATGCTTAATTTATTACTATTTTCAAACAGATTTGCACAACTGTGGACTCTGTTTCTCCTTTTGCAAATCCAGCTGACAAACAAGGAGGACTGACTAGCTTGGGGAAAAACACACATGCATGTGCATACCTGTATGCAAATCAGGCAGTGCAGAATTTGACTTCAAAGCATTTGATACCTGACACTGGTGTATATGCAGCAAGAATAAAATACAAACTGGCATATGGAACTGCCTGGCAGCATGTGAACATTACTTCAGCATTCATGCACTTATGCATAACATTAAATAGGAAAAGCCTTTCCCCCCCCCCACCCTTTTTGCAAGACAAAGACATGAGGACCATTCTGAGGGTTAATGCTATTGATGTTGCACAATCAACATTTTGTGTGTTCTTCCAGATTAACAGGGAAGACAACAAAAAGGGTGAATTTTCCACTCAGTAAATTGCTGCAATCCTACATAAAATATCCAGTGGGAATGTTCAGTGAGACTTAAACAGACTGGAGGGCTGGGCAGAGAGAAATTGAATTAAATTCAACAAGAGCAAGTGTCCAGTCTTGCACCTGGGAAAGAACAACCCCAGACATCAGTATAGGTTGGGAACTGACCTGTTGGAAGGCAGTGAACGAGAAAAGGTTCTGCGGATCCTAGTTGATGGGAGGTTGACATGAGCCAGCAATGTGCTGTTGTGGCAAGGAGGGCCAATGCCATTCTGGGGTGTATCAAAAGGGCTGTGGTTAGTAGGTTGTGATAGGTTCTCCTCTCCCTCTTCTCTGCCATGGTGAGGCTGCATCTGCAGTATTGTGTCCAGTTCTGATCCCCCCCTGCCCCCCCTACACCTCCAGTTCAAGAAGGACATAGAACTGCTTGAGAGAGTACTGGGCAGAGCAATAAAGATGATTAAGGCAGTGGAACATCTCTCTCTCTTATGAGGAGAGACCGATGGAACTGTGGCTCTGCTGCTTGGAGAAGAGACTGAGAGGTGACCTCATTCATGTTTATAAAGATGTAAAGGGTGAGTGCCAGTAGGATGGAGCCAGGCTCTGCTCAGTGATGCCCAATGGCAGGACAAGTGGCAATGGGTGGAAGTTGAGGCATAGGAAGTTTCATTGAAACATTAGGAGGATTTTTTTTCCCTATGAGGGTGACTGGAACAAGCTGCCCAGGGGAGTTGTGGAGTCTCCCTGTCTGGAGATATTCAAAACCCACCTGGATGTGTTCCTGTGTGATCTGGTATAGATGATTTTGCTCTGGCACTGGGGTTGGACTGGATGATATTTTGAGGTCCCTTTTAGCCCCTGACATTCTGTGATTCTGTAATGTGTGATGTTAATACCATAGCTGGACTGTTTTTTTGAACAGAATGTTCAGGTGCAGGTAGAGGGGGAATTTTAAAAAAAGCCAAACAAAAAAACCCCAAAACCAAATCCAAACCAAAACCAAACAAAGGCACTCACAAAAAAGCCAAAACCAAGCCGAAACAAAAAAACCCACAAACTCCAATAAACAAAATATGAACAACCAACAAAACCAAAATAAACTAACAAACAAAAACCCCAAACAACCAAACCAAAGAAACAAATAAATAAAAACAAACAAACAAACCAAAAAACCTCTAAATACTGTCTCTCTGAGAAGGTCAGTAATTTTTACCTGGCTCCTCATGCAGAGTCAACATGAATCATGTTTGTGTGCTTTAGAGGAATCAAAGGAAAGTGTTAAGAGAAATGTTCCAATTCATGCCTGCCTTTGAATGCTAAATCACCCTTTGAGTAGGATTTTGATTTGAGGGTTATGTTTTAATCCCAATTTGACATGGTCAGCAACAGTCTCTGATTCTAGTCGCCGTGAAAAATGCACAAGCTTGAGATAGTGTGCTCAGAAGTCCAATAGCAACAGAAAGATGAGATTTCCTCTTTGCCATCCTCTCTTTCCTTGCATTTAGCACATTTCACTGTAGATATTAATAGGATAAATTAAGTCAAAATCCCACGACAACAATACAAGTCATACCATGTAACTCCCTGTTTCCATGAAGGTCTTTGCTGTGGCTTATAGTCTGTGTAAACTGGTGTGTGTCTTCATTAGAAAGGCAGGATATCTTCACACACAATCACAGGGAGGGACTCCAAGGATCAGCTGGTCCAACATTTTTAGCAGAGTTCACAGGATCACAGAATGTCAGCAGTTGGAAGGGACCCAAAGAGATCATTGAGTCCAGCCCCCTGCCAGAGTAGGATCATACAGTCTAGCTCAGGTCACAGAGGAACACATCCAGACAGGCCTTGAAAGTCTCCAGAGAAGGAGACTCCAGAAACAGCCTCTCAGGGGAGCCTGTTCCAGTGGTCTGTGACACTGGAAATTGAAGTGAGGTGGCCCAGCACATTGTCAGGCTGAGTCTGAGAACTGTCTGACATAGGGGAAACCACCACCTCCCTTGGAAGATGATTCCAATATCTAACTGTTTTCATGGTGAAGAATTTTATTCTGGACTTCAGTTGGAATGTTCCTAGGAATAACTTGTGCCCATTGCTCCTTCTGATTCATTGTAAAAAGGGAGTCTACGTTCTCTTGGTAGCCACACTTTATGTGCTCATATGTGGTAATAAGGTCTCCTCTGAACCTTTTCTTCTCAAGACTGAACAAACCTGTACTCTCAACCTTGCTTCATGAGGCAGGGCTTCCAGTCCTCTGCAATCCAGTCCTCTCCAATATGTTTGGATGGACTGCCTGCCAAAATTGACTTGTCAGTTACTGCAGAGCTGTTTAACTTTACATCAGCTAGGCTGAACTAAGCTTTCTTCTGATCATAGATTTAGCCATGGTTAGCTGAAAAGATCTGAAAGAGTTTTTCTTTGCAAAGTCATGTTTTGCATCTGTGTTCCCTTACTCAGCTCCTTTCAGGTGTGCCCTCACATGACCTTACTTTTAGTGGTAAACCACTTGACCACTAAGTGTTTGTATCCAAAGAAACAGAGGGCAAATTGCCTTCTTCATCTGAAATATTCTTAGTTTTTCATCTTCCATCAAGAAAATGTTTTGCATTCTTTCTGTGGAAATCAGAGACCCGAGCTCTTATCTCATTAACCTGTCTCCACGCTTTCCAAATGCTGTGGAGATAATAATTCTTTTACTTCCAGCTACAAAGAGGTCTTTCAGAAAGGACTGAAGCTTCTTCTAGTTTTCCAGAGTACCAGTAACCCCAGATTCCTGACCCTCTTTCTTTTTGATTCTCACTTTGTGAGTTTTGGTTGACTTCTGTGCTTTTCACTGGTTGATCAAATCTCAACAGCATTCATCTACCTTCGGCTTTGCTCAGCAGTATCCAACAGTTCTTGCTCAGGAACAGGCAGTTCCCCGCAGTACTTGTGACAAAACAGAAGCCAAGGCTTTAAGTAAGATGAGGGGGTTTGTAGGCTGAAAACTTATCTTCATTATGCCATGCCGAGTTCATCCTTGCCTATCGAGGAATAAGTCTCTGATGTTCAGGCAGTAGTTCAGCTTTTCCTCTTCTGCTTAGGTTTAGATGCAAGCAGGAAACCTGGTACAGATGGCCACGCTCAAGAACCCTTGGTAGAACCAAGGTGCTCCCAGATGATGAGTAAAAACTGAAAATTAGTATTAGGTCTGCTGCAGAAACTTATGTTTGGCAAATTACAGCTTCAGAGGGACATACTGCTGTTTATTGTTCTGTTTCTATTCATTGTGCAGGTTTTGATCCTAAGTATGTTTTTCATGGGATGATTTCTCATTCTCTTACCAATTTTTTTGGGGTTGTGAGGATATGTTGTTTTCGTTTCTATTCAGTTAGCCTATCAGACACTACCACAATTATTGACATACACTGGCAACTTTACTGGAAGTCATTAGAGGTATTTGCAATCCAACAAAATACAAAGGAATGAGCCACTGATAGGCCCAAAATGCTAAATCTTTAGTGAGGGGAATCCACCACTCTCCTGCATCCCACCACTATGCTATCACAGAATCACAGACCTTTACAGATTAGAAGGGACCTCCAGCGATCCCTTCTAAAGGCAAGAGCCCCCTCCAAAGGCAAGATCTCCTAGGGTCGTTCACACAGGAATGCATCCAGGTGGGGTTAGAAAGTCTCCATAGAAGGAGACTTCACAACCTCTCTGGGCAGCCTGTTTCAGTGATCCATCACCCTCACCATAAAGAAGCTTCTCCTCATGTTGAGGTGAAACCTTCTCTGTTCCAGTTTGTAGCTGTTGCTCCTGCACTTATTTCTGCTGACCACCCAAAAGAGATTTGCCCAGCCACTTGACACCCACCCCTCAAATTTTTATGGACATTGATGAGATCTCCTCTAAGTCTTCTCTACTGCAGCCTCAGGGCTCTCAGTCTCTCTTCATAGGGGAGATGCTCAAGTACCCCAGTCATCCTCTTGGCTTTCTGCTGGACTGTTTCCAGCTGGTTCCTGTCTCTCTTGAACTGGGGGAGCCCAAAATTGGACATAGTATTCCAGGTGTGGTCTCTGCAGGGCAGAGAAGATGGGCAGAAAAACCTCTCTAGACCTGCTGGACACTTTTCCTGATGCACCCTAGGATGCCATGGGTTCTCTTGGCCACAAGGGTACATTGCTGGCCCAGACATGCAGAGCACCCTTGCTTATGCATGAATTCTTGCTTTTACACTTTCCTCAGAAAGGTTATTAACATTTTCAACTAAACAAATAATTCATTCTAAAAATCTATTCTAATTGTGCACAAAGCCCACTCCTGCCCCTGGAAGCATTTTTCCAAAAGCAATACAGAAATCTGACCCTTAAAGTGGATTTTTTTTGTATTTGAAAGTGGCAAATGCGGCACTGTTACCTCACCTTCTCCTGTCAACTCACCTTTTATTGTCATTTCACCTTTTCAGACTACTTAGGGTTTCTTTGGGAAGCTGCTCTGTCTTGCAGAGGCAGCAAAACAATGCAATAGATATGGTGGCTATTCATTTTCATTTAGCAGATAAATCAATACTCCCATAAAGCCTTGAGTAACTTGTTGGCACTAAACTGTGCAGCCCCATTTTCACTGAAATTTGTCAGGCTTCAAGCATGGAAGCTTTTAAATTTATTTTGCTTTGCTTTGTTTTTCTTTTGTTAAAGAGGATGCATCTTTTCTTGTTGCACTAGGTGAAACTGATACCAACAATAAACTGTATTAATCAAGTTATTAATCCTTTCCTTGTATTCCAAGGGAAAAGGATATTCTTGAAATAGAATAAGTAGAAGTCAGAGCAAAAAGCCCCACTAAAGAATTGTGTGTGATTGAGGCGTATGCTATACTGCACACACCGTCTGCAAGCACTTTAGAAAATCCTGGATGCTTAACATGGTCTTAAATCAGGCGTGTTGCCAGTAGAGGATAGCTGGGTCATTTTCCTAGGAGTTCCTTTACAGTTCAGTCTTTTTTCTCGGTGTTAATGCTTTTACCGCTGTTGGGTGAAGGGAGGAGAGGCTTGGAATACCCTGCCCTAGGGCCTCCTAAACTATACATCTGTCATGGATCATGTCATGGAACAGAAATGTTTGTTTTCGCTCCCATTCATTTCAACTGGCAGCCAGTTATTATTAGAATGAAAAATTAAGCTATTATGCAGTCGAAGCCTTGCTGGCTCTATCAAATTTATGGAGTTAATACAGCAAGATTATCCTTTATAGCAGGAATAAGCAGCTGTATGTGCGATGCAGGCTCTTTTGTGATCAGTCCCAATACAAAATGGCAGCCTTGTTTTCATGACTCTTGGTAAGGCTTGGTACCAGTGCCACTGTGTTCCCAGCATTTCAAGGGAGCGGTTACTGAGTGAAGAGCAGTGGAGGTGACCTGTTTAGACATGCAGATGGCCATGAAAGTGATCAGAGGTTGAAGCATCTCTGCTGTAAGGACAGTCTGAGGGACCTGGGGTTGCTCAGCCTGGAGAAGAGAAGGTTTCAGAGAGACCTAATTGCCACCTTCCAGTACCTGAAGGGATCTGCAAGAAGGCTGAAGAGGGACTGTTTATAAAGGCCTGTGGTGATAAGGTGAGGGACAATGGTTTGAAACTAGAGAAGAGCAGATTTGGATTGGATGTTAGGAAAAAGTTCTTTACTATTAGGGTGGTTGAGCACTGGAGAAGGTTGCCCAGAGAGGTGCTTGAGGACCCATCCCTGGAGATATTCAAGTTGAGGCTTGAGAAGGCTCTACTTGATCTAGTTGAGAATGTCCTTGCTGACTGCAGGGCAGTTGCACTGGATGATTTTTAGAGGTGCTTTCCAATCCAAGTGATTCTGTGACTCTATGTAAGTGTCTTCTGATCTTTAGCAGCTGCAGACTTGGTGAGTTATTTCCAGAAAGGGAGGAATTATGGAATTCTCAGGACTTTCCAAAATGTTTAGTTTCAAGTGCCCCCAACATTTTGCTTTCTGGAGTGTTCTTTTGGTTTTAGTTGGTGGGGTTTTTGTTGTCATTTTTTTAATAATGGGGGAATTGGCATTATCAGCTCATCAGAGAAAGACTTGGGGGCATTGATTGACAGGCAGCTGAAGATGAGCCATTGTGTGCCCAGTAGCCACCAGCATCACAGCCTGTATGAGGAAAAGCGTGACCAGGGAAGTGATGTGTCCCTGTACTCAGCGCAACTGCGACCAGACCTTGAGTCATGGTTTCAGTTTTGAGGCCCTCACTACATGACACTGAGGTGCTGGTGTGGGTCCAGAGAAGGTAAAAGCTGGTAAAGAGTATGGAGAATAGGGCTGGTGAGAAGTGGCTGAGGAAACTGGGGTTGTTTAGTCTGGAGAAGAGGAGCCTAAGGTGAGGGGACATCATTGCTCTCTACAGCTCTCTGAAAGGAGGTTGGAGCAAGTGGGGATCAGTCTTTTCCCCCCAGGAGCAAGTGACAGGATAAGAGGAAATGGCCTCAAGTTGCCCCACAGCAGGTTTAAGTTGGATATTAGAATAAACTTCTTAAATATGAAAGGGTTGTCAATGCCTAGAACAAGCTCCTGAGAGAGGTAGTAAAATTCCCATCCCTGGAGGTGTTTTAAAGGTACAGAGATGTGGTGCTAGGGTACATGATTTGGCATCAAACTCGATAGAGTTAGATAACATTTGGATTCAGGCATCTTAAAGGCCTTTTCCAACCAAAACTATTCTTTTACTAACAAAATAAGGGAGTGATTTTTTTTTATCAAGCTTTGTATCCTCTTAAGGATCTGTGGTCTCAATGTCTAATGACTCCTATATGTCATTCATAAGGCATTCAGTAAAAAGCAGGGTGCTTGGTGAAAATACAAGAGAATGAACTAATAAAAAAAATACAAGGGCAAATTAATAAATGATAGACACATTCAAGAGGAAAGTAATTTGCACTGTACTTGTGAATGGGAAGCTGTACCTCCTCCCCTGTTGACGTTACTGATGTTAATGGAGGACAGTCCATCCTAAATTCAGCTTTTTCTCCAGCTAGCGAAATTCCAAATTCCAGATCCACCTCAGTGTAGCAGTCACTTTTACTAGAGCATGCCACTGCAGGAGAAGAGATGCTTGTGATGACCAAAAGTCCCCCCTTCAACCTGCTTTCCACCTCAGTCTGACAGGAATTGTAGTGAGATTGTCAGGATGGGCTTGAATGGAGCCTGTGTGCTGTTATGGAGTTGCATTTAAAGCAGACATTGTCTTTATAGCACCGTCCAGATGTAATATTTCTGTCTATTGTTGGCACATTTGGGGCAGAAGCCATTTTCTAGGGTTTTGTGTTGTAAGCAAAGTCCATCTTCAGAACTTAGCAATTATTTACAAAAGTCCTATCAAAGGAAGAGAGAACAGAGGAAGAAAACAGCACCTGGGTGAGAGAGGAGAAAGAAGATTTTCAAAATTAAAAGAGCTTTCTGAGGTAAACCCAAAGAGATGCAAAGTACTTGAAATTCTGAGCCATTCAGTCATTCCTGCTGAAATTATCCTTGTGGAGTTTATCAATCTGTGTGTACCAGTATCATAGGGGACCAATTAATTGCACTCATAGTTGCCTTTGAGCTATTTTGAAAGTAGGAAGAAGTAATTTTGTAAATGGTTTAAATAACACTACAGTCATTACATACAGTGTCTGGCAGACATTGTCTTCATAGTAGATAGAAAGACAGAACTATTTTTACATTTCACAATTCCTAATGAATTTTTAAGAGAAACTTAATCAAAAGAAGATTACAGGCTGCTAATAAATGCAATATAGAGTTAGTAAAAATAAAAATAAAATCTGCTGTGCCACAACTCTTGTCCAGGACATGTACAGTCAGAGTTCTTTCCCAGTGTTTAAAGACATTGCTGCAAGGAGCACATCTGAGGAAAGAAAGTGAAAAATCCTTGACTGCACCAAGCAAGAGATGCTTCTTCTTCAAGCAATAATCTCATAAAATTTGGAGTGGGCATTCAGTGTTCACCACGAGAAAAGTGTGGTTTCATCTTATGAACCCCCTAATTAGCTCAAGCCTGGAATTCTTAATAGAAGACAACAGTGAATCTGCCACAGTTCTCTGCACCAACCTGCTTTTTCCTTGTCTGAAGCCCTTTTCTGACCAGGTTATTCAGGAACCAGTTATGCCTCAGCTCTGCTCATCTTATCCTTGGTGCCTCTTCACTGGAGTCCTTTTTGGAGGCTGCTCTGAGCAGGACAGGTTTGCATCTAGCTTGATTTGTGTCTTTATTTTGCTGCTTTTTTTTTTTTTTTTTTCCTCTGTTCCTTGGTAGATGCTTCCTGGGATAGCATCAGGCATGGGAGAAGACTCTCCTACTTCTGTTAGCAGTAAGGAAGAGGCAGTGGATGTTTCCTGCTCCCATTTGAGGAAATCTGAAAGAATAGTGGCCTAAATCTGGCAGTCTCTTTCTAAAGAGGTTGGTACCTGGCTACCAACTTAGGTATTTGGAGAGCTATCCTCATATCTTATCATCCTCTGTGGGAGGATCCCTGTGAAAGGAACATCAAGATACCAACTTGATTATATATTATTATAAAGGTTCTTTTACAAAGATGTGCTCCACAGTATGTAAATTTGGCCCTGGAATCTTATGCCTCCTTTACAGATCTTGCTGTCCTGACAGAGTTGTATGAACAGGTTGAAGTGCTAATCAGGTCCCCACTAGTGATGAAGTCAAATATTAAGTATGCAGATAATTTATTGATTGGTAATGATCAGCAGCTAGGAAGCTGTAGTTTGGTGATGCTGGCAACCATGAAACGCAGAGTAGCTTTTTCAAGTGATAGGAGCACAGGGAGACATTTGCAAACTCTGTTGCAGGGGCTAATTTCTGCTAATAGTTTGTTTGCTTTCAGTGGGTAGTGAAATTTTTGAGGAGGTTTTAGATCACACTGGAAATATTCCCCTACTGAACTACTAACACTGGCCTCTTCCTGCATTACCTGGGGAGAGCACAGACATTTTGCATTGAAACACTGCCACAGCCAGTTTTCACAGAGGTCATTGAATACTGAGGAAAGGAAACAGCACATTGATTTTTGTTAATTTCCCAGAATTTGCAATGAAATAGAAGTTAAAGATAAGATAAATCTTAAGGTCAAGAACGGATGAAATGCCTGGAGGTAAGACAGCGTCAGGAGTTTTGGAGGTGCATAAATCCTGGGGATTGTGTTACATTTGGCTAAATGTTTTTCTGCTCATCTTGAAGAGATGTGTTTCCATTTTAGCCTGTTAATCACAGTAGTTTTTTTTTTTTTTTCTTTCTTTTCCCTGACACAGATCTATTTGGAATTTTAGAAACTACAATATAGACTCCAGATGCTAGGTGTTCCTTCATCTTTCTGGGGCGCTCTTTAATCCATAACAACCAACACATTTATTTTATGAGCCTTCACAATCAAGGGACTCTTAATATCCTTTCTGGCAGGTCTTCACTCTTTGATTTCACATTATATGGGGGACTGGTTACTTTGAACATACTTTAGAGAGCCTCAAATGTAACTCCTTTATGGTAACTTCTTTACATCTCTCTGGTAAACCCTGGTTTGCTTTTAAAATATGCTCACAAGCACATGTCTGGAAGTGTAGCTGCATTATAAGCTGAATGATAACACATGAGATTGTCAACCCACAACATACAGCCAGCACACAAAGTTGAGTATGTCACACAGAGTGACCAAGCCTCATTAGAGATGTCCATCATCCAGCTGGAGCCTCCCTCTCCTGGTTTCATGACAGTCCTGGTACTCAGCAGTGAAATAAAACACGTGTTGATCAAACAAGCTGTGCTGTCCTCTGGGATCAGCTAGTGCTTGCAATAGGTGTCTCCTACAAAAGACTTCTGTCACTGAGGCCTGTTACAGGGAATGCATTTGTAGGTTTTCTGCTGCTCCTGGAATTTCAGGCAATAGATTTTTGTATTTAATCTGCTTTATTTATCTGAATGGAGCTGAATTCTGGGCTTGTTGTCACTAGCATGTCTCAACTGATGAGGCTGGGGTTTACTGCAGACTTCCATGAGTGCTACACTGAACAGATTTTGGCTCCTATCAGATAGAAAACTTTTCCTCCCTTTCCTTGACTCCATGTCTGTGTGCACCTCTGTATGTCCCTCAGAAATGCAGCTGTTAGAATTTGTAAATCCTGCCAGTAATACATTGACATGCAGGGAAAAGCAAAGATTATCCATTGCTGAGCTAGGCAAACATCTGAGAATCATAGAATCAGTCAGGATTGGAAGGGACCACAAGGATCATCTAGTTCCAACCCCCTTGCCATGGGCAGGGACACCTCACACTAGATCTTCATTTCAGTGACTCAGAAAACAAATCAAAGAAAAAAAGAAACCCTCTGATGAACTCATCCCTTGCTTCTCATCATACAACTCATCTGATGCTGAAGTGAAATACATTTGTACAAGTACAGTCAAGCCAGAAACTGAACAATTAATATCTTGTCCAGCAAAGCTCATATCCCAGCTAAGGTTTTCAGCAGCAGCTTGAACAATGTTTCTGAGAGAAAGACCTTTATGGAGGAATTGAAAGAGTACCCACTTTCATCAGGCACTGCTCTTTTCTCAGATGACTGGAGGAGTAATGGCTGCGTGCAAGATCCTGGCTGCTCTCTTGCATGCAGAGATGAAGGGGCAATCCCACTATTTATGCTCAGGAACATTTGATAGTGAGAGGCCTGTAGGTTCACCTCCCTCTGCAATCACTGGTCTGAGTTGACCAAAAGGTACTAGGACGAGTTTTTGAAGGAGTTTTTGTGCCTTGCTATCTTTTGTGTTCTTAGAAATCCTATCCTTCCTGCTGGAAAGGAGCTGAGTAGTTGTCTGTTTCTTGTGGCCCCTGCAAAGGCCAGCACAAAAGGAATTTTGTGCTTAATTCTGGTCCAGGCTGTAAATTCATCCTCTTATGGGGCTTCTAATAGTGCCGGAAATACTCCTGCAGATCTGCTTTTGAAAGCCACCTCCCTATGATGGGAATTGTACAGGCACTGGTACTAGCCTTTTAAAACTGCTAGGCAAGGCAAACAATATCCTAGGCAATTCCAATGTGCCATTCAAGCTGCAGCCTTACTCGTTTTCTTGCTTACTCATCTCTCTTTGTTGCTGAATAATTGGCGTCTGCATCCGTCCCAGCGGTCCTGATAAGGCCCGCAGGAAAAAAGATAAAATCCCGCTGAGTGTTGCATGCTAAAAAGATTCCACACATTGCTTCCCACATGTATATATATTTTTTTAAAACCACTTGGATTCTCAGCAGTGGCTTGGAAGGAGGCTGGGTTTGGACTATGGCATTTTCTTTCTCAGTCAAGAGAATGTGTCTGAAATTTATCAGAGTTTTTTAGGGATGGTTAGAATTAGAAAAGGAAAGGCACAGAGTAACAGGTTCTGGCTAGTTTGTGGCTGTGCTGTCTTAAACATATTCTTCAAATAGTTGTCATATTCCATTTGGTAGTTTCAAATTCATAACAGTAAACAACTTGGGATTGTAGTAGTTAAGCTTTACATGTTATGTAGTGTGATGATGATACAGGAGGTAGGGTCAGCTGTACCTGTAAGAGGGAGTGCCTGAGCATCCTTTTTTAAGGTATGTTGAAGTTGTGACCAGCAGAATGAGTGAGGTGATCCTTCCACTCTACTCTGCTCCTGTGAGGCCCCACGTGAAGTACTATGTCCAGGTCTGGTGCCCCCAGCAGAAGAAGGATGTCAAACTGCTGAAGCAGTTCCAGAGGAAGGCCACAAAGATGATTGGAACACCTCCTTTTTGGGGACAAGGTGAGAGATCTGGGGCTATTCAGCCTGGAGAAGAGAAGGCTCTGGAGAGCTTATAACAGCCTTCTGGTACCTGAAGTGGGCTACAAGAAAGCTGAGGAGGGACTTTTTACAAGGGTTTGTAGTGATAGGACAATGGGGAATGGCTTTGAGCTGGAAGTGGGCAGGTTTAGAATGGCTATTAGAAAGCAATTCTTTACAGTGAGGGTGGTGAGACCCTGGAAAAGGTTGTCCAGGGAGGTTGTGGCTGCTCCCTCCCTTGGAGGTATTTAAGGCCAGGTTGGATGAGGCCTTGAGCAACCTGGCCTAGTGGAAGGTGTCCCTGCCTATTGTGAAGGGAGTTGGAACTAGACGATCTTGCAGGTCCCTTACAACCCAAACCGTTCTGTGATTCTATGATCTGTTGTTAAGTCTACTGATGTTGAAATTGAATTTAGTGCCTAGAAGTCTCAAGACCACTTTAGCCTTAAAAGCCTGACATTAAAACCATCTACAGAGAGAAAAAGCAGCAACAGAATTAAGAGTCAGAGGGTCTACATTCGATTTCCCCCTCCATGCTAAGATAGATAAAGATGACTCATATTAACAGTATTGTCCTGTAAATGTGGGTGAGGATTGCTCTTAAGCTGTTGTTTTATTTTTCATTTTGAGAGTGGTTTTTAGGTTTGGGGATATGGAAAATTCTCACTCTTTCCACTGCAACTATCCTAGTTTTAGTAGCAATGGGAGGAGGCTTACCCTCACGTTTTAACTGTGTGTTCTCTACACAGACATGTAAGAAGCGTAAACATGCAGATAATGTCACCCATGCCTCTCCCTGGCTTTAGAAACATGAACTAATTTTGTAACAATCGAGGGTGACTTAAAGAAATGTTGCTAGGGTTCTGTCAGTGATGCTGAATAAATAGGGAAGGACTTGAGGAGAGCAGCAAAGAGCAGCTGTGACGACTTTTGTTCTGAAGCTACCTCTGCATGCCAGATTTTGCCCTCCAGGCACAGCAGCAGAGTTAGGACTCCCACCTGTTATCTCTCACCATCGAGGCTTGCTTCTTTCTGTTTAAGTTAGGTTAAATATTTCCCCTTTTCCCAGGATTCAGAGCTCATCAGCCCAGCTGTGGTGCACAGTTTTGAAACACAAAACAGCTGGAGACATAATGTGAACAAAGTTCACCTTTTCTTGTTTATATTTGAAAGCTGCTGCACTGTTTATGGGATGATGCATTTGTTTAAATGAATGTCCAGCTAGTATTGATTCTTCCCCTCTTTTTTTTTTTTTTTTTTTTTTTTTTTTTTTCCTTTATGGTTGTGTCACTGGTGTCATGCAGCAGAAATCTCTTGCTTTAGCTCACCTGCACATATATTGACCCTGGAAAGAATTAGGCCATGCTCTCCCTACAGTTTCTGTAGTGAAACTCAGATGTGGCTTTACCCAAGACATCCTCTGGAATCTATCTTCTTCCTTTTGATATCCCCATAGCCCTCTGTGAGCGTGCATCAACCTATTGTACATCAAACCAAAGGGTCAGCTGGGGAAGTAGCTACCTTTTTTTACCCTCTTTCTCCTCCTCTTCTTCCCCCCACTCCTCCTCCCCCCAAATGCTCAGTACATATTTCTGTCCTTCCAGGGTGAATTTCTGTAAGATAGAGCAAGAAATAGCGAGAGCAATTGTAACCTCTTCATGCATTTGCAGAACTGGTGGCTTGGAGACTGAGACCTGAAGATGTCATTGTCATCATCTAGTTTGCCTTGCTGCCTAAGATCTGAGTCCCTCAGTAAATAATTAATTTGACATGCCCAACAAATTGCATTGATCTGAGTTTTCGGTATTAAGGATGGCAGCTAGCACCAATGGGAATGCAATCTGTTGAAGACCTGCTATACATTTCAGAAGCTTTAGTTTATTCTGATCATTTACAATTAATGCCTTATTTGCTTTTTGAATTGTCTAAATTATGCTTCAAGTTAAGAGGATATCATATATATATATATATATATATATATAAAATCTTATGAAGAGTGACTGAAGGAGCTGGGGCTGTGTAGTGTGAAAAAAAAGGAATCTGCTGAGGGGAGACCTCATTGCTCTCTACAACTAAAGGGAGGTTATGGAGAGGTTGGTGTTAGTTTCTTTTCACAGGTAATCAGTGATAGAACAAGAGGGAATGGCCTCAAGCTGTGACTGGGTAGATTTAGACTGGACATCAGGAAACATTTTTTTCCCAGCAAGAGTGGTCAGGCATTTGAGATGGGCTGCCCAGGGAGGTGGTGGAGTCACCAATCCTGGATACATTTAAAAGTCATTTGGATGTGGTGCTTGGGAATATGGCTTGGGGTGCACCTTGTAGGGTAGGGTTATCGATTAACTTGATGATCCTGAGGGGCTTTTCTGTGATTCTGTGATAATCACAGTGTTAACACTGACTTAAATTATTGTGAACACTTTGTTTATTTTTGTCACTTGACTAAAAAAAGAGCTATCTGAAGCCCTGAAGTTGTGTAGGTCTGGTTGTGATAAGGGAGAAATTGCCCTAATGTGCAGGTGTCATGGTTGAGGCAGCAGTGTTCAACATCAGATGTTTCAGGCTTAGGCAGTGGTGGGATTTAACTTGTCTGCTTCTAGGTGAGGTTAGCCCTCATTTTCTAGAGCCCATTTTGTATTAGTAAGAAAAAGAAATACATCTGCTGGGCAATTCAGCCTAGCAGAGGGAATGTGCTGCTCTTTGAAGACCTTAATTTCTCTTCAGAGCCTGCAGAGGTGGCCTATAAGATACCAGTTGATTAGATGAGCTGCTTTTCCATGGGTAGAGGTGGGGAAGATCCTTTCTCTCCACCACCACTGGGGAGGGGAATAACCTATTTAGAAACTTTCTTTGCAACTTTTCAGAGAAAAGTTGGTTTATGCCTTAAAACCTGGAGATTTATACTTTTTAAAATGTGTGTGGGTTTTTTTTTTTTAACCTCAAGGTAACAATAGGTGGTCTCCATAACCATATAAATTCCCTGTTACTCTTTGATTCCAAGACCCTGGCCTCAGAGATATGGTTGCAATGATTTCCACTGATTTACAGCTCATGGCTTCAGTACTCAATACAATAAATTAACTTGTTAGGAATGGAATTCACCACCATCCAAAGGACTTTAGCATGTCATGTAGGTCTTCTCAACAAGCCAGTATATATTCTTAGCAAGCTGACTGTAAGCACGGCCTGTCTCAGTCTGTTTTTCCTTCCATTAACAGATTCTTGCCATTCTGGAAGTGGCAAGCAAGGCAAATGAGGGTTGATAATACTTCTAGTTAAGATACAAACTGAAACTTCTCCAAGTGCTGAATTTAATCTGCAGAGAAAACTTCCCTCAAGAAACTTTTCTCCTAAAAAATGGTGTGTGAGTGTTTTAATTTTTGCTTTGTCACTTTTGGATATCACTTCTTGCCTCGGTTCCAGTCTGATTACAAGCTGGGAATAGCAGACACATAATTTTGGGAGATAATCACTCCTTGGGAAAATTTGTATTTCTTCCTTGTCTTTTAGAGAGTCACAAAGGTTATAGATTTGTAATGTATGACACTCAATCACTCATTCTGACCTGTCTCTCAAACCTTTAGAGGTCTCCTTTCCAGTGGATGTTAAAATCTGAAGTTCACTTTTTCCTGAAGGAGCTCAAAGATTCTTTAAGAAGAAAAGGAGATCACTTTTGTCAGCCCTGACCTTTGGCAGTCTGAATACTTTGGAAGTCTGATCTTTTGCATCTGTGTCCCATGTCTCTTGGGCTTCACATCCTGGAGAATTTTAAGGGATTTTTTCAAGGCACATTTGGCCTTTTCACTGTTTTCCTCATGGCCTAGAACTAGAATATCATGAGTATAATGGGGCTTGAATTGTTTTACTTCTCTATGTAAGGACTGAAAACAAAAAGAAAAGCACCCCCCTGCCCACCATGTACCAGAAACATAAATATGACCACAACTACCCATATATATTTTTTGCTCCTCATGATTCCTATTCTTTAGCTGTGAAGACATTAGATTCCTGCAGACATGACAAATCTGTGTTCCAAGGAAACCTGTAATATGATTGGAAGGACATCTTCTCCTTTTTGTTAATGTCAATCTGAAATAACTCATTTGGCTTCATCTGAGTTGCATGAGTTGACATAGGTGTGGCTGACGATGGAGGGTGTCTGGGACATTCCAAATACCAGGAAATCATCAGGTCATACTTGATCTTGGTGTAAAGATAGGTTTTTCTTCATTTCAGGTGAAACCACACACACACCAAAAAATAGAGTCATAATTTACTTATTTTTTGCACCTGTAAATTAATTACAATTAGCATCTGGGATATGGAGGTGTCAGAACACTCAGAGCAACAACAGCAGGTTTAATTATTGCCTAATAATCTATTCCTAGGAAAAATGGTAACTCCAGCCTTCCCATATGTACTCTCCCAAAGAATAAGGGTAGTTGATAATTTTTACATTTTCAACATGGCTCAAGAAGATCAGGGCAAACATAGAGGAAGATAGGGTAGCAGATTTTATATAGTAGGTTGACTTTCCAAGAAGGCAAAAACTGTGGGTGACTTCCTACATAGCAGGGTCACAGAACCATACAATGGTTTGTGTTGGAAGGGACCACAAAGATCATCTAGGTCCAGCTTCCCTGCCATGGCCAAAGACACTTTCTGCTAGAGCAGGCTGCTGAAGGCCCTGTCCAACTCAGCCTTGAGCACCTCCAGGGAAGGAGCATCCACAACTTCCCTGGGCAACCTATTTCAGTGTCTCACCACCCTCACTGTTAAGAATTTATTCCTAATCTCCAGTCTAAATCTCCCCTCTTCCAGCTTCGGTCCATTGCCCTTTGTCCTATCACTACAAACGCTTGTAAAAAGTCCCTCTCCAGCTTTCTTGTAGGCACCTTTCAGGTACTGGAAGGTAGCTCTAAGGTCTCACTGGAGCCTTCTCTTCTCCAGACTGAACAGCTCCAACTCTCTCAGCCTGTCCCTGTAGGGTAGGCGCTCCAGCCCTGATCATCTTCATGGCCCTCCTCTGGACTTGCTCCAACAGTTGATGTCCTTGCAGTTCTGGGGTCACCACAACTGGACACAGTGCTCTAGGTGGGGTCATTGTGCAGTGCTCTAAAAGTAGGAGGTAAATCAGCTGAATACTTATTCTTGTTATTCTTTGAAACACGGACTTTGCAGAAAGAAGGGAGAAAACTGCTTACCACTTAAAGGACAGAGAATGGGGGTTGTATAATCACATCATCACAGAACCTTAGAGGTTGAAAGGGATCTCCAGAGGTCATTGAGTCAAAGCCCGCTGCCAAGCAGGATCCCCTAGGGTAGTTCACATAGGAATGCATCCAGGTGGGATTGGAAATGCTCCAGAGAAAGAGACTCCACAACCTCTCTGGGCAGCCTGTTCTAGGGCTCTGTCACCCTCACCATAAAGAAGTTTCTTCTTATGTTGAGGTGAAACCTTCTCTGTTCCAGTTTGTAGCTGTTGCTCCTTCATTTATTGCTGCTGACCACCCAAAAGAGATTGGCTCATCCACTTGACACTCACCCCTCAGATACTTATAGACATTGATGAGATCTCCTCTTAGTCGTCTCTTCTTCAGACTAAACAGCTCCAGGGCTCTCAGTCTCTCTTCATAGGGGAGATGCTCAAGTCCCCCAGTCATTCTCATGAGTCTCCGCTGGAGTCTCTCCAACAGGTCCCTGTCTCTCTTGAACTGGAGAGCCCAAAATTTGACAGAGTATTCCAAGTGTGGTCTCCACAGGGTAGAGTAGATAGGGAGAAGGACCTCCCTAGCCCTGCTGGCCACACTTTTCCTGATGCACCCCAGGATGCTATTGGCTCTCTTGGCCACAAGGGCACATTGCTGTCCCATGCAGAACTTTCTGTCCACCAGGACTCCGAGATCATTCTCCATTTGGCAGCTTTCCAGCAGAGGAAATGTGTTGTTCTTGTTCATTTTTATGAAGACCATTCATTAAATTCTTTCCTGAAATAGAATCATAGAGTCATTTATGTTGGAAAAGACCTTTCAAGTCATCAAGTCCAGCCATTGTCTAACTCTGCATCCCAGGGATATTTGTGATTTTCCCATACCACTTACTAATATTTTCTGATTTGTTTTAATCCATACAACTGCTTTTATATATATAGATATAGATATAATGTTATATTACTCAAGAAAAGTTTCTGTCTATACAGTTTCTCAGACATTGGTGGATATAATTTGGAGATGTGGGGCCTTACTAGCCTGTCTTTGGGTTTTTCAGGGTGTATCCATGAATTCATGCAAACCATGAATTCAATCTTCACACATCCCTTTTTAGTTCTGTTCCATTATTTTTTATTCATCCTCGGGTGCTTCAGGAACCAAGATGACCTTTCCAACATTCTTCTTCTCTTGCATTTGCTTCATGGCATCTGCCAGCTGATCAAAGTGCCATACAGAATCTATTTTGGGCTTGGTTTTGCCTTGACTGTAGAGGTTAATCATTAATTATATTAATAATGGCCCTTTTCATTTGCAATATAATAAAGTGTTAGCAGTTTAGTATTTAATTTTATATTTATTTGAGTATGTTTAATTATTTTAAACACAATTATTCATTTTAATTAAGAGAAAAAATATTTAAAATTTTAATTTAAGGACTTGTGCATTCGGAAATACTTGTAGCACCAGATTTTCATAGAATCTTCTATTCATAGATTTTTTTTCTTCTTTATTTAAATTACCACAGTGATTCATGAAGCACTAAGTTAGGCTGAACATCCCCATGTTTAATTTGGGCAAACTCAGTGACAAAAATAGAGTATTTAGTGGCATTTTCCTACAGCAGGCAGTTTACAAGAGTCCACAAGGTATTTGTAGCATAGCAATATCAACTGAAGTAAACGGCATTGGCACTACCAATATCAGTAAAATATTACATTTGGAAAATTTCTAGCTCTACAGCTCTGCACAGTATTGCCAGTGGGATTTTCAGCATGTGCACCATTGACAGAAGTCCTCTCCAGGACAGAGGAAATTTAAAATGTTGAAAGATTTGGATGTGTTTAAAAATCATTTGGATGTGGTGCTTAGGGTTATGGTTTAGGGCAAACCTTGTAGAGTAGGGTTATAGGTTGGATTTGGTGATCCTCAGTGTCTTTTCCAACTAGAATGTTTCTGTGATTCTGTGAAATCAGTGTGTGGACACTTTCTAAGAAGAGAAAGCTGAAAAAGGAGATGAAGAGTCACAAGAAATTAGAAATCTTTATGGCTGTGAATGAATCATTAGCTAACTGGAGGGGGCACAAGTGTGTTCCAGAAGGGTGATTGGCCCACCTGCTTTGAGGAGAGGTGGAGAGACCTGGGCCTCTTTAGCTTAGAAAAGAGAAGTCCGAGAGTGGATCTTGACAATGCCTGTAAGTATCTAAAAGGTGGATGTCACAAGGATGGAGCTGGGCTCTTTTCATTGGTGCCCAGGGATAAGACAAAGGAAGTGGCTACAAACTAGAACACAGAAGGTTTCACTTGAACTTAAGGAGAAACTTCTTTACTGTGAGGGTGACAGAGTACTGTGACAGGCTGCCTAGAGAGGTTGTGAAGTCTCTTTCTCCGGAGACTTTCAAAACCCTGATGGACAACTTCCTGTGCAGCCTGCTCTAGGTGACCCTGTTTTAGCAGGGAGGTTGGACTAGATGATCTGCAGAGGTCCCTTCCAACCCCTACCATTCTGTAATTTCTTTTTCTGATTTTCTTTTTCTTTTAATGTAAAAAGGAAAGAAAAAAGTGCTAATGAAGTTCACTGCATATTGTAAAGATGTGCAATTACACAGTTCCACAGCCATTCTAAACTCTCTTAGCTGCCAACATTTTATCTAATGTAGTACCTTTGCCAAGACGGCAAAGTTAATTTACCCTTTCTAGCATGTCTGCTCTGTGACGCTCTCTCAGACTCATAATATTTCTTCCATACTGGCTGGATTCAGATTACAACATACATTCTCTGGGAATAAATCAGGATTATGTACAGAGAGTGAATATTATTTATGGGACTCCCATTCACTGTCAAAGAAGTTGAAGTGTATGTAACTGGTATGATGGGAATGGTGAGGAGGAGACCCTTGAGATCACCAGAGATGTTTTCCTTTTCTTACTTCCCCACTTGGCATCTGAAGAAGAAATTTTAAGGAAAATCCTGCTTTGTCCCTGCAGCTTCAGACAAAAGTGGACCCACTGGATATGCAGGCAGGAGAGAATTTACCTTCCGAAGTCAAAGAAATATTTTCTGAATAGGTGTGAACTGATTTTATTATTTTCCCCTAGAGGCTTATAAGTTGACCAGCTTCAGGTAATTTTCTATGCAGTACCAAACGGCATTTATCTAATGCCAGCGCAGCTGCTGACAGATTTCAAGCTTTTATTTCAAAGCATGAAAGAGAGAGGTGGTTGGAAGAGTATTTTTAATCATGACAAAAGCAAAGTGATGTGGAAAGCTGAGCATTTATTTTGTGCTGTCTGTAAGCCTAGTTCTCATGGACTTTTACTTTGTGTGGTGATCCAGATGCTTCATATGCTACCTCCTGGCTTCCACCTCAATGTTTTTCTAGCTACAAATAGCATAGCATAGCATAGCATAGCATAGCATAGCATAGCATAGCATAGCATAGCATAGCATAGCATAGCATAGCATAGCATAGCATAGCATAGCATAGCATAGAATAGAATAGAATAGAATAGAATAGAATAGAATAGAATAGAATAGAATAGAATAGGCCAGGTTGGAAGCATCCTCCGAGATCATCCAGTCTAACCTATCACCTAGCCCTATCCAGTGGCACTAAGTGCCCCATCCAGTCTTTTCTTGAACACCTCCAGTGATGGCAACTCCACTACCACCCTGGGCAGCCCAGCTTCTTCCTAACAGACCCCAAAATCAAAATCCTGTCTCCTCCAAACCTCCGATTTGGAGATTTTCCCTTCCAAGCAACTGTAATTGTCTCAAATGCGTGTTTTAAAATGGAAAATATTGGTTGAGCTGCTTGCTCTTACAGGTGCCATGTGTCTTTCCTGTGCTTGAAGAAACATCAGACAAGCAACAATTTGTGCTTTGACATGTGTGTAAGATTGCACTAAAAAGGGTCAAACTGATGTAATTTGGAATAACTCAGATAAAGTTCCTCTCTAGCAACTCCAACATTCCAATAGTTATTTACTTTGCAGCTTGGGTATTTATAAAATGCAGACAGTTTTGAGGCAAAGTCCAGATCTTCACAACACTAAACAGGAAAAATTAAGCAAGGAGAATTAAGCGAGGCTGTGCTCCTGTCATTTTCACTTGTGACTAATTAAATTTAGGTTCTTCTGAGGTTTAGGAATTTAGAATAAAACATCTTAAATGAGCTTTTTTTTTTTTTTTTTTTTTTTTTTTTNTCTTAAATGGGCTTTTTTTTTTTTTTTTTTTTCTTTTTTTCTGTAATTCACTGGAGTGGCTGTTTAGTGGCCTTCCGAGATGTCTCCCAGCTGAGAACTGGAAAATCAAGGCTGCTCAATCACTAGGAACATGATGTGGAGCGGTTTGTCTTTCCAGACCTGACTTTCCTCTCTGCCTGAGAAGAATTTCACTGGGAACTGATTTGCACTTAAAGAAATTAAGTTTACCTATAGTGTTAAACAAAATCTGACTACTCAAGATGTCCTTGGCCAGGAGTGGTGAAGTTGCTGACAGTGGGTTTTCCTGAAGAGGCATAAGCTTAAATTTGTAAACCAGATGCATTCCTTTGATCAATAATTAGAATAACAGAATATTTTTAGGAACATTTAGGAAGTGTAATTGAATCTGACATGATTACTCATGCTCACTTAACAAAAAACCCAAACTGTTAATCAATACCAGTTATCTACAAACAACAGGGAGAGGTGTGTAAAATTGCGTAGAAAACGTAGCTTTGGTGCAGTCTAATAGTTGCTTAGAGGATATAACCCAGACCTAACTATCAAACATAAAATATCTATTGACTCCACACACCATCACAGAATCACTGAGGCTGGAAGAGACCTCTGAGATCAACTCCAGCCTATAACCTAACACCACAATATCAGCTAATCCATGCCACCAAGTGCCACATCCAATCTTTTCTTAAAGAGCTCTGGGTATAATGACTCCACCACCTTTCTGGGCAGTCCGTTCCAGTGCCTAATCACCCTATCCATGAGGAAGTGCTTCCTAACATCCAACCTAAACCTTCCCTCACGCAGCTTCAGACCATGCCCTCTTGTCCTGTCACTAATTGTGTGGGAGGAGAGCCTGACCCCTCCCGACTACAGCTTTCTCTTAGGTAGTTGTAGAAAAGGTCCCCTCTAAGTCTCTTCTTCTCCAGCCTGAACACCCCCAGCTCCCTCAGCCTCTCCTTAGATGGCTTTCCCTGCAGCCCACTCCCTCCCCAGTCTTGTCGCTCTCCTCTGGACCCACTCCAGCACTTCAATATCCTTCTTGCAGTGAGGAGCCCAGAGCTGCACACAGTGGTCAAGGTAAGGCCTCACCAGTGCCAGTACAGGGCAGAAGGACTTCCCTGTTCCTGCTGGCCACACTGTTCCTGATACAGGCCAGGATGCCATTGGCCTTCTTGGCCAGCTGGGCACACTGCTGGCTTATGTCCAGCCAGCTGTGACCCGGCACACCCAAGTTCTTCTCAGCCAGTCTGCTCTTTAGCCACTCACCATCAGTCTGTAGCTACATGGGGTTATTGTGGCCAAAGTGTAGGATCCTGCACTTAATCTTATTGAATCTCTTACCACTGGCCTCAGCCCATTGACCCAGTCTGGCCAGGTCCCTCTGCAGGCTCTCTACCAGGAAACATGCACATGGACAGGGAGAAATCTGTTGAAATTAAATAAGGGCAAGTGTAAACTCCTGCATCTGGGGAAGAACAAACCCATGGATCAGTACAGGCTGGGGGGCTCATCTGTTGGAGAGCAGCTCTGGGGAAAAGAACCTGGGAGTCCTGGTGGTCAGGATGACCGTGAGCCAGCAATGTGCCCTTGTGGCCAAGAAGGCCAATGGCATCTTTGGGTGCATCAAGAAGAGTATGGCCAGCAGGTCAGGGAAGATTCTTCTCCTCCTCTACTGTGCCCTTGTGAGGCCACATCTGGAATAGTGTGTCCAGTTCTGGGCTCCCCATTTCAAAAAGAACAGTGCCTTGCCGGAGAGGGTGCAACAAAGTGTTACAGAGATGACTGAGGGACAGGAACATCTCTCTTATGAGGAAAGACTGAGAGAATGGTCTGGAAAAGACTGAGGGGAGAATCTCTTGAATGCTTACAAATACTTAAAGGGTGGGTGTGAGGAGGATGGGACCAGGCTTTTTTCAGCAGGGCCAAGTGGCAGGGTAGAGAGTAACAAGCAGCTTAACATGAGGAGGAACAACTTTATGTTGAGGATGCTTGGAGCACTGGAATATGCTGCCCATAGAAGTGCTGGAGTCTCCATCTCTGGGCCATTTGGACATGTTCCAAATGTCTCCATGCCCATTTGGACATGTTCCTGTGTGAACTCCTTTAGATGAACCTACCATGGCAAGGGGATTAGAGTTACCATAGTGTGATACTCAAATTAAGTCTTGAGCATGGTGGTATAATTTGAGTGTTCTCAGATAACTGATCAAAGCATGATGGATTTACAAGGTAGGAACTAAAAGTACTTCTTTGTAGGTATGAATCTTGGTCATACTAGATGGAAAGGGAAAATGGTGATTGAGTTATGCTGATTCTGCTGAAGAGCTCCAGCTATATATTAAGGCAGTAAAATTCACTCTGAAACATGGGAGGAATGTATTACTAGTTAATTACAACAGCAAGATGTGCCATTGAAGGGATTATTACCATATTTTATGACGACCATTTTATCATCTCCTTATTTATACTTTCCTTTGCTAATGAACCTTTCTTCTGAGCTTTTAAATGCAGAATATTCCAGTACCTGAAGGGGGCCTATGAGAAAGATGAGGAGGGACTTTTTACAAGGGCATGTTGTGATAGGATGTGGGGGAATAGATTTAAGCTGGAAGAGGATAGACTTAGACTGAATATTAGGAAGAAACTGTTTGCAGTGAGATGCCTAGGGAGGTTGTGGATACCTGCTCTCTGGAGGAGTTCGATGCCAGATTACACAGGGTCTTGTGTAACCTAGGCTAGTGGAAGCTGTCCCTACCCATGGTGTGGTGATGGTGGTGGTGTGTTAGAACTGGATAGTCTTTAAGGTCCATTCCAACCCAAACCATTTTATGATTCTATTAAATAGCATGGTCCTTGTATTTTATAGAAATAGTTCTTTATGTAAGGACTAAGAATATAAATGCAGAAAATGGGCATTTATGGGGAAAATTACTTTTTCTGTTTATTATATGCTATGTCTGTGCTGTCAGCAGTGCTGTGGTGGTTGGTTCAGTATAGTTTCTCTGGTGCTGATGAGGCATGGAAAGCAATAGCTTGTTTTATAGTGGAAAGCAAATCCTGCTCTGGCCAATATGCCCTGTAAAGCTATTGGATTCCCAGGCAATTTTCAGCAGCACCTTTGGCTGAAAGATTAACATCTCTTATTTTAAGTAGCTGGACAACTGTTTGATTGCTCCTTTCTGTAGGAAAATAATATTTTTGTGGACAGCTATAAGTGTCAATATTTTGCCTTTGAGTTTCCATTGCTTTCTCTGTATATATTTGACATC
Source organism: Psilopogon haemacephalus (assembly GCA_013396835.1). NCBI lineage: Eukaryota > Metazoa > Chordata > Aves > Piciformes > Megalaimidae > Psilopogon > Psilopogon haemacephalus. Next base: position 95,897 of record VWZI01020796.1, on the reverse strand, counting down.
TGGACTGTAAGTGAAACTTGCTCATTTCTCTGAAACATTTGTTGTGTCCTGCTGCAGAGAAGACCTACTTATCTGCTACTTCTACTGGGTGTTGTGTAATTTTACTAAATCTTCATCTGTCAGCCTCCATTCCAGTGACAATCAATTGAAAATCACACAGAAACAGTTAATAGGTTCTGCAAAAACAGTTACCTCATAACTTGTTACCCCAGAGCTGATCTTTTCTTACAAAGGCAGAAAAAGCAAGGTGGAAAAAAAAAAAAGGCAAGAAAATGAACAAGTGTAAAAGAGATTTTTCCTTTTGCTTGGGAAAATGTAAATACCTAAGGAGAAAAATGGTAGAAAGTTTACAGTTGGAAAGGAAAAAAAAAATAAAAAGAAGGAAAGAAAATAAAAGATTACTGCTTTCTTCATTTTAAAAGTCTCAATCTGCTTGTCCTGTTGATGCAGCCACTCATAGAAAGGCCTTCACAAAAAAAAAAATTAAAAAATTAAAAAATGTAATGGATTCTTTTATTAAGAGAAGGAAGGAGAAACTAAAACAAACAAACAAACCAAAACCAACCAACCAACCAACCAACCAAACAAACAAAAAGCAATTTCAAGATAAATTCTGCCACTTCTGTTTGAAGAAACAGCATGTTTCTGCTGCTAAACCCTAGTGAGGGTAGAAAGAGCTGAGATGGCAAATATCAGTCATCTTTGGAGCTCAAAGCTTATTCAATGAGAGGTGCTCGACTAAACCAAGGAGGGAGAAAAACACATTTTGTTTGCCCAAACACACTGATGCACGTCTAGAGGGGGCTTTCTGTCCCACCATCCAGAAGATCCAGTGAGTCACCACATGATTTGGGGCTAATTGGAGCCGCATGCCTATAATTGCTGCTTTTCCCTTGATTTCTCGGGCACCTGACCTTCAGCTGCCTGCTTTCATAGAATCACGGAAATATTCAGGTGGGAAAAGACCCTCAGGATCACCAAGTCTTGCCTATATCCCTATTCTGCAAGGTGCACCCTAAACCATATCTCCAAGCACCATATCCAAATGGCCTTTAAACACATCCAGGGTTGTGACTGCATCGCCTCCCTGGGCAGCCCATGCTTACTCAGCTTTGTGGAAGAAAATAAGAGAACACAAGCAGATTAGGAGAAAGGGAACTTGTATTCAGTAGTCTGGGCAATAAGTAGGAAGCTTTTACAACTTTTCAGAGTGGCAGTGACAGGTGGCAGAATGGTTTGGTTGGGAAGATACCTTAGAGATTATCTAGTTCCAACCTCCTTGCCATGAGCAGGGACAACTCATAATAGATCACAGGATGTCATGGGTTGGAAGTGACCCAAAGAGGTCATTGAGTCCAACCCCCCTGCCAGAGCAGCTTAGGTCATGAGCCTTGAAAGCCTCCAGAGAAGGTGACTCCACAACCTCTGTGGGGAGCCTGTTCCAGTGCTCTGGGACCCATACAGTAAAGAAGTTCCCCCTTGTGTTGAACTGGAACCTCTTGCTGCTCCTTGTCCTATCACAGGGAGCAAGTGAGCAAAGCCTGTCCCCCCCACCCTCCTCCTGACACTCAGCCCTCAGATATTTATAAACATTTATTAAATCTCCTCTCAGTGTTCTCTTTTTCCAGATCATTTTTCTCAAGTCCCCATCCAATGTGGCTTTGAACAGTTCCAGGACCCTCCTGTGGTGGTTTAGCAGTTACCTTCCCCCCCCCAACCCCCTTTTTGATGTAACCCAGGCTAGGACTCAGAAACAGCTGGAAGTTAATAAATGAAGCTTTATATTTACAGCAATGCTCAATATACAAGCAGATATTTACAATGTATAACAGATATTTACAGTGAAAAGGTAATACAGAAACACCACAGCTGTGTCAGAGATCAAAATCCCTAAGAAGGGTTTTCTAACCACCCCTACCACCTTTCCTCCCTTCCCCAGTCTTATCTCACCATCTGTTGATGCAGCAGATAGGCAAAAGTATATTGCCCAGGGAGATGAGCAGTAGGAAAATAAGTTAGTGGAATTATTGAGAATTAGCTATGAAAGGCAGGGAAACGGAGCCATGCAAGGACAGCAGCCACAGCCCAGAGATGCCTGAAGCACCCTGACTTATCTATATTTGGGTTACAACTCTTAAAACAATTTTTTTTTCTTTCTCAGTGAAGCTGTGAGTGAAATGACATCATGTATTTTAATTTCTCAGCCTATACTCTAATTTCTCACTCAAATTCTCCAATTAGTTCAAACCAGCACACTACCATGATATCTTGGCTTATTTGAGTGCTTTGATTTTTGGGTTTGTATCACTGTGGTATCCCACACAATGGAGTCCTGATGCACTCCTGACATGCTAATTATGCTCCTGTGTGCAATAGGAAGCATGGAGGACTTGGATTTCATTGCTACAAGCCTCTCTGGCTTTGGATGGGTAGTTTTGAGCACTTCATTGTTAAGTTTTCTGGCCACACGAAAAGCTACCAATTATTATTTTTCTTTATAGTAAAGCAAAGCTAAAGAGAGCAAGGAAGATGCTCACACAAAGGAAAACCAGCTGCAGTTTACAAGCACCCAAACCATGTTACCAGAATGTTAAGTATTTATCAGTGAGTGTCTGCCCATGGAGTATTTTGGCATATGTATTATTTTTTCTTGTTGTTGTCGTTGTCTGTCTGGACTTGGACTTACCTGCTTGGCTGTGGTGGTTCGGCAGTTACATCCCCCCCCACTCCCTTGAAATAACCCAGGCTAGACTCAGTTGGCTGGAAGTCAAGGAATGAGGCTTTATATTTACAGCTTTGCACAATACGCAAGCAGATATTTACAATATATAACAGATATTTACAGATATATACAGTAAAAAGGCAATACAGAAACACCACACCCTCCCAGAGATCAAAAATCCCTAAGAGGGGTTTCTAACCACCCTACTACCTCCCCCCCTTCCCAATCTTATCTCACCATCTGTCTTATGCACCAAAAAAGTGAGGGAAGATCAGCCAGGGGGATTAGCAGCAGGAAAGAAGTCAGTAAAATTATTCAGATTCAGCTAAGAAGGCAGGGAGAGAAAGACATGAAACAGCAGCCATGGCACAAAGCGGTCTGTCTTATCTATGTTTTGGTTCCAACTTTTATAATTTTTTTAGTAACTTATAAGTGAAGTAGAATTAAATTTTGTTTTCCTTTCTCAGCCTATAGACTAATTTCTTACTCAAATCCTCCAACTAGTTCAAACCAGCACATTGGCCAAAGATGATTTGTGTTGTAAACATGTGGCAAGTTGAGGCAGTGCTTAAATTTCTTTCATTAGGTTCAGTTGATGAAGTAAGAAAAGGGCAGAGATATAGAAGAAGGTTTTGCTAAGCAGCCATTTAAATTTCATATCACATTGAAAGTGGTCTGTTCCATGTTAGCAGCTGCCTAAAAAAGGAAAATATTAGGGGGGTGCTTGGAGGCTAATTGCTGAGAGCAAGGGAACTGTGGGTGGCATGTGTTTTGTAGGCTGATGAGGGCAGCAAGGACCAGTGGAGCCTACACTGGTACAGAGTTGGTGATAACATTCCCACACATTTTTCCTTCTCTGAGCACCATGAAAGATGTTTGTGACACCCAGTAATCTGTTGAAAATTCCTATTTGCAAAACAGAGAGGACCTGATACATTAGCAGACCTGAAAAGGCAATAAACAGCTATTTTGGGGGTTGATATTGATTGTTCTTTTAAAAATAAAACAACCTTTTGAAGCTAGGGAAGATGGACACAATGTTTACTATTATTTACTAGATCAAACTTATTGAAATGCGCTGTCTTTGATACTTAATAAATGTTGCATCGTGGCTTTTCGTGGCTAATAAAACTTGGTTTACATTACACCCCTTGTCAGCTATGATTTGCCTCCTAGGGCTCACTTAGAGTGCATTAAGAAGCTGCATGCAAGATCAGGATGATTTGCTGCAAAACTTAAATAATTCATTTATGCACCACTGCTCTCAGACAGTGTTTTTACAAATGCTGTAATGAGACAAGCTGTGAAATGTTTTACATGGTGGAAATGAGGACTGCTGCTCAAAGAAAGTATTTCTGCATGGATTTTATTCCTTGAAGTCTTCAAGAGGACTTTGAAAGCATTGTGGTGTAGACCTCCAAAGCATGCTGTCCCACTGGTAGCATTGTTCGTCCTAGCTCTATAATAATATTTTTTGCTTCCATGTGCTTTCACTGGAGGACTTAAAATGGGCACAAGATACTTAAGGAGAGTGGAGTAGAAACCATAGTTAATTATGCTGGGAAAACACATGCCATTCTGAGGTGGATTGGAAGGGCTGTGGTTAGTAGGTTGAGAGAGGTTCTCCTTTGCCTCTACTCTGCCCTGGTGAGACTGCATCTGGAATATTGTGTCCAGTTCTGGGCCTCTCAGTTCAAGAAAGACCTTAGGGGGACTACTTGAAAAAGTCCAGCACAGAGCTACAAAAACGATGAAGGGAGTGGAACATCTTCCTTATGAGGAGAACCTGAGGGAGCTGGGGCTCTTGAGCTTGGAGAGAAGGAGACTGAGAGGTGACCTCATTCCTGTTTATAAAGATGTAAAGGGTGAGTGCCAAGAAGATGAAAGCAGCCTCTGCTTGGTGATGCCCAATGACAGGACAAGGGGCAAGGGGTGTAAGTTGAGGCATAGAAAGTTTCATGGAAACATGAGGAAAAATTTTTTATCTGTGAGGGCAACAGAACACTGGAACAGGCTGCCTGCCACCCTGATACTCATTCTAATCTCTGCCATACACTTTCCTTTGTGGACCAGATAATCCCTGGGGTCCCTTTCAATGTGGCATTCTGTGATTCTTTTTTATTAATGGGCACAGAAGTAACTGGAATGATCCAAGTTAAAATGTACCAGAACTAAGCTTTATTGTCAACACTGTCATTTCCCCTGATGTAAGCTCTAAATTCTCATCCTCTAGAGCAAATTTTTCTTCTGTGTAGCTGTAACCTTCAATACCCTCTGCAAAAGACTTACAGTCATGAGGAAGAGCTTGTAAGTTCATTGTGCATCTCCATCCTCAGGAAGAAGCCGAACAGATGCAAAATACTCCATTATTTACACCAAATGTTAAAATAATTTTAATTTTCATTAGTATTTTGGATGGATAAGGAAGAATAGTGCTTGGGTTTGGTGGAGCAAGTGTGACCTCTCCGTCATTTTCATATGCATATTAGGTAATAGCTATAAAGTACATGATCAGATCTTATTTTTTTCTACAGGAAAAACAAATTACAGAAGTAAAATTAGCCTTAAATAGTAATTGGGTAAGAGTAATCTGTTTACAGTACATGTTTGACTTTGCCAGGAAAAGTATCCAACAGTTTACATTTCCCATGCACATCTTGCCACTGACTTGGAACTCTAGATGAGACAGGAGAAAAATACTAGGGTGTAACTGAGACTGCTGGGTGGCTTTGGTTGGAATTTGTAACTAATTGAAGCAATATGTAATTAGAAGCAGATTTCATAACACCTTAATGTGTCAAATTTGCTTTAGAACTTTTTGCTAGAAACCTGTTTGCAGTTGCTTGCATGTTCACTTGGTCATTGTGAAACCTTGAGGTGTGTAAGGTTTTACAGAACAAATGCTGGAGAAAAAGGAGGGGAGAGGATTTGGAAAACAAAACATTTGGGCTACTGCTAGATAGAGATCCTTTTGAATTTGCTAGCATTTCAGCACGCATCATCCCCCTCTCCTCCACCGGTTTTAAATCTGAGGAAATTACCATCTGTGCATAGATATGCAGGAAATGAGCTAAATTTGTAGTGTAAACATTTTCAAATGAATATTTGCACAGTACAGTCTCTCAGCAATGCATTATCCTCTTTTATTTGATAATCAACACATATCCCTTATGAGTTGCCTTGAAAGGGAAGAGAATGACTCTCACTAAACTCTAATTATCCTCTCCTTCCTCCTGGGAAGAGCTCTTTTTGAGCTCCCTTTTGTGAGCTGCTCTGCATTTCACAGTCATTCCACCTCCTGTTCACTCCTTCTCCTTATTTTGTCTGCAAGTGGACTCTTGGATGTAAGGGCATAGCACAAGCCCAGACAGGTCTGTATAGGGACATCTGTTGAATTCCTCTAAGGCAGGATTGCCAGGCCAACCCCAAAGCCTCAGAGAGATTCAAAGCAATTAACTTTCAACTGAGGTTTTATGCAAGACACAAGCTCCTGACAATACATAAATATTTCCTGGCTTACGACTGGGAGAATGACACATTTCCATTAGCTCCAAAGTACTTCTGATTCGATTCAATCTGTAGCAACATGAGTCAGCTCTTTCAGCTAAATAGTGTTTCTAATTCAGCCCTTTCCTAATAAGCACGTAGGCAGAACGTGAGCTTCCTACACCAATTAATCCGTGTTTCCTCCATATGGTTTGTAGATTTTTATTTCCTTTGAATTCAGGACAAGCTGCTGAATAGCAAAAACAGTCATGATCTTGTTGTAGAAATAAATAAAATAAATAAATTAAAAAAAAAAGTAAAGACCCCAGCTGAAGTTGCCAGGGAATTGCCAAAGTTAACATATCCTGGTTGTTTGAGAAAGGAATTTTTCAGCCTGGTCCTCTGGCTCCTATGCTTGAAAATGGGGGAAAGTATTAATGGAGAGGCCTTGCATTTTTCTGGATAATTCTCTGATGGCAGGGTTTGTAGAAGGAGATGAAAGCTGGTTCAGAAAGAGAAAGGAACAAGCCTTTGGAGGTTTTCTGATAGTATTCAACTAAGTATACCAAACTTCAATGAGGGGAGAAGGGGTGGCGAGGACAAAAGACAGGAGAAGAAGCTGCTGGGTAAGGCCTGCACTTGGAATAATACAGAACTTAAGAGGTTTGGAAGTAGGTGTTTTGTATCTGGTAAGGCTAGATCTGTTCTGCATGGAACAGAACGGCTCAATTTGCTTATTTTAATGTGCAGTTAGAAGTGTGAGAGTGATAGTAGCACAGTCTTGCTACTGCTACAACTAGGCTATCGAAATAAAGCTCTGAACCTATTTGTCTACATCCACAGACACAGAAAACACAAAGACAGATAAGGCTGAGCACATGGATGGTAAAGCACTGCAAAATCTAACTTCCCCCTGCTCTAGAAGCCTTGAATAAAAACTTCTCTCTGCTGTTCCCCCTCAAAACACAAAAGAACCCTACAGCCTTTTTGTTTTAACACCAGTGAAATCTGATGGCACAGGTTTTCTCCTTCAAACAGGGAGACTATTAATTCCTGGAATGCACTTTATACAAATTAAAGCCCTTTTCCCCCTTCCAAGCATAGTTTTTAACAAAGGAATCCATCCTTCTCCTAGCAAACCAAGGTGAACAAATACCTATAATAATAAAATTCCCTTTTTTTTTTTTTCCTTATTTTTATAAGAGTTTGCATGGTTTATAAAACCAAGCTGGAGTATTTATGCCCTTCCTTTTAGGGGGAAGGTCAGCAGATATACACTCAATTACCTATTTGTGTGTGTTACATCAAACAAGCCTATATTAAATTTTGGTTTTGTTTTGTTTTTTAATTTTGCCTGAGCAGGAAGCTGGAAATCCAAATTAATGACTCTTCCCCAGTGACATAAATTCTGCAAGGTGTTTGGAGCTGGCTTGCCTTGTTAAAGTGCTCTGCCGTGATTGATAACCGTTGTCCTCCCTGACAGTGAAGCCTACACAGCAGTGGCAAGTAGATCAGCAAGCATGCAGAGAACTTGCAGTAGGATCAAAATCCAAGATGTTTTCATTAATTCTACCTTTCAGGTTGTGGGCAATAGTTTCTAAATAGGCTTGTACCCTTGTCTTTGTGCTAACATCTGCTGTTAGACATGATAATATAACAAAGTTGCTGCAAGCTGAGCAAGGAAAAGTGAAGATGCTTTCTGTGGGGTGTCCGAGGGAAGTAAAGTCCCTTCTGCTGAAGGACTAGAACATCTCTGTTATGAAGAAGGACTGAAAGAACTGTATCTTTTTAGTCTGGAGAAGAGAAGACTGAGGGAAGATCTCATAAATGTTTATAAATGCTTAAAGGGTAGGTGTCAGGAGGAAGGGGTCAGGCTTTATTCAGTGGTGCTCAGTGACAGGACATGGGGTAAGTGGCATAAAATTGAACATAAGAAGTTTCATCTAAACATGAGAAGGTTGTGGAGCCCTAGAACAGGCTGTCCAGAGCAGGTGGTGGAGTCCCCATCTCTAGTGACGTTCAGTACCCGCTTGGATGTGTTCCTTTGTGACCTTCTCTAGGTGAATCTGCCTTGGCAAGGCAGTTGGACATGATGATCTCTGCAAGTCTCTTCCAACCCCTGCCATTCTGTGCTGGGGCTGTCTTCATACACTCAGAAACACAGAAACACCCAGGTTGGCAAAGCCCCTCAGGATCACCAAGTCCAACCTATAACCCTACTCTACAAGATTCACCTTAAACCATATCTCTAAACACCACATCCAAACCACCCTTAAAAACATCCAGGGTGGTGACTTAATCACCTCCCTGGGTAGCTCAGTGTCTTGTGCACACCCTGTAGTGTCTCTTTAGTATAAGTAGTTTAACTTGCAAAGGGTCCCCATGTGAGTGACCTAAGAGCTGTCTCAGTGTTTCCCTCTTTCTGTGTTTCCCTCTTTCTCTGCACTGACCAGTTGGCCCCTGAACACACAAGGGCACATTTCTTCCAGAGAACAATAAAGTGGCCACAACAAAATCTGGGCAAGAAACATTTCAGGCCATTTTGTGCCATCTTTTTAGTGTTCTCAAGTACTTCTCAAGTACTTCTTGAGTTGAGATATTTCCTGCAGCACAGAGTCAACCCAAGACAAACTCTGTTCTAAGGGACTGGGAATCTGGCAGAGCAGTGGAGGCAAGATGAGGTGTGAGCACCTTGGGAGAGGCTTTTATTAGTATGGCAGCTTTATTTTCATCTCATACTCGTTTTTGGTTTTGGGGGGTTTTTTTATCCTTTTATATGGTAATGGGGTGGAGAACAGATTTGTCTTCTGTGTGGTAACATTTGTGAGGCTTGTGAAGCTGCTAAGGGATAGCTTGCCATCCTACAGTATTAGAATCTTTCCTGTAATTACAGGAGTTTAGTCCCTCCCAATTTGTTCAAAATGGTCAATGCTCAAGGATCACCACCTCCTAGCCAAGGAACAATGCATTCCAAAGAAGAAGAAAGCAGGTAAGAATGCAAGGAAGCCTGCATGGATGAATGAAGAGCTCCTTCACACACTTAGATGCAAGAAGAAAGCAAGGACAGGTAACCTGGGACAAATAGAAAGAAATTGTTTGTGCAACCAGAGATCAGGTTAGGAAAGCTAAATCACAGCTAGAGCTGAATCTGGCTAGGGACATTAAGGGGAACAAGAAGAATTTCTTCAGGTATGTTAGTAAGAAAAGGACTAAGGAGAGTGCAGGACCCTTCCAGAATGGAAATGGAGAGCTGGCACAAGGGATGTGGATAAGGTTGAGGTGTTCAATGAATTTTTTACCTCAATCTTCAGCAGCAAGTGCTCCAACCACAATGTTCAAATTCCAGAAGGCAAAAGCAAGGACTGGGGGAAGATCTGCCCACTGTAATTGAAGATCATGTTCGTGAGCACCTAAGGAATCTGAACATGCATAAGTCCATTGGGCTTGATGAGATCCACCCACGGGACCCGAGGGAATTGTATCTGAAAGGTCATGGCAGACTGGTAAAGTTCCTGCAGATGGAAAAGGGCAAACATAACACCCATCTTCAAGAAGGGAAGAAAGGATTACCCCGGAAACTACAGACCAGTTAGTCTCACCTCTGTGCCTGGCAAGCTCATGGAGCAGATCCTCCTGAAGGCTCTGCTAAGGCAAATGGAAAACCAAGCAGAGATGATTGGTGGTAATCAGCATGGCTTCACCAAGGGCAAATTGTTGTTATGGAGAGCATTATGATTAATTAATGAGATATTATTTTCCAAAATTAATATTGTTTATTATTTTTTTATATCAAAACTTTTCCACCCCTGACCACTTAGTTTTAATATTAAATAGGTTTGATTGTAGCAATAATGGAACGATTGCATAAACAATATCTAGATCTAGTAGTAACTATTAATATGCATAAACAATCAAACTAATCAACACTGGAAGATCTCTTGTGGTCAATAGTACCACTTGGCCACTAGATGGAACTCAGGGCCCCTTTCTGCTTAGGGCAGAATCTAGGTAATATGCAAAGCTTAAGTTTACTCACAAATATTACTTCTCCCATCTTGCAGGGTTATCAACAAATTGAAAGTACCCAGAACACTGGGTACTGCAGCTGTGGCTGTGGCTGAGACTTGATTCACCCCAGGCTCCACAGACTGCCGGGTGAAGGAGAGGGGGACAGATGGTTTTCTGACCTGTTCCTGGCTTTTGATGATCTGTGTGCCTCTAGGCTTGGTCATCTTCAGGAGATGCAGGTTGCTGCAGCAGGTGCAGGCAAACGTCTTGTGATGTATCTCAGTGGATATGTATCTCATGCTGCTAATTGTGTGAAGGTTATTCAAGTTGCTTCTGGAAAGACTCAACTCTTCCAGGGTGGAATATAGCTTGTATTGCTATATAACAATAATAAGGCATTACAGGCACAGACGCAGAACACAGAACATTGGCAAAATCATGGCAGAAGCATAAGCATGGCAAAAGCACACTGTGTTATCTGCTTTTAGTATCAATGCCTGAGATTGATTGGACCCTTTTGGACATTAACATATCTAATCAGAGTGGCAGCAAGCCAAGTTTACCATATTTAGGTGAAAGCATAGGTTTGTTTATATGATATGGGGCAAGAACATAGGCCCAGCACAGGCATAGCATGAGGCTAGCATGTGCACCTTGTTTATCACAGGTTGCAGGCAGGAGAAAAACAAGTTATGTAAGTCTGAGTGCTCAGACTCCATGATACTATGTCTTTTGTCTCTTTTCCTGCCAGTTGCTTCTTCCCCAAAAACAGAGGGAAGACAGAAAAATATCTCTGGGCAAGCCAGCACATGTACAGGCCTATTTTGACCCTTCAAGTTTACCACAACAATCATGCTTGACAAGTTTGGTCACTTTTTATGATGAAGTCACAGTAGTGGCAGACAAGGGAAGGGTAACTGATGTCATCTACCTAGACGTGAGTAAGGCCTTTGACTCTGTCCCACATGACATCCTGGTCACCAAACTGGAAAAACACAGACTTGATGGGTGGAGCACTGCTGGATAAGGAATTGGCTGGATGGTGGCATGCAGAGAGTGGTGATCAAAGGTAAAATGTCCACCTGGAGACCAGTGACAAGTGGTGTCTCTCAGGGGTCAGTGCTGGGACCAGTGCAGTTGAACATCTTTGTCAGTGCCATGGACACAGGAATCAAGTGCACCCTCAGCAAGTTTGCAGATAACACCAAGCTGTGTGTCACAGTCGACTTGCTAGAGGGCAGGGATCCATCCAGAGGGACCTGGACAGGCTGGACAGGTGGGCCCAGGCCAACCTCATGAAATTCAACAAGGTCAAGTGTAAAGTCCTGCACCTGGGTTGGTGCAATCCTAAGCACAACTCCAGGCTGGGTGGCGAGTGGTTGGAGAGCAGCCCTGAGGAAAAGGACCTGGGGTTGAAAAGCTCAACATGAGCTGATAGTGTGAGTGCAGCCCAGAGAGCCAACCATGTCCTGGGCTGCATCAAGAGCAATGTGACCAGCAGAGCAAGGGAGGTGATTCTCCCTGTTTTCTCTGCTCTTGTTAGACCCCACCTGGAGTACCATGTGCAGTTCTGGAGTCCCCACCACAAAAAGGACGTGGAACTGTTGAAGCGAGTCCAGAGGAGGGCCACAAAGATGCTGAGAGGGCTGAAGCACCTCTTCTTTAAGGACAGGCTAAAAGAGTTGGGGCTCTTCAGCCTGGAAAAGAGAAGAAAGAGAAGGCTTCCAGAATACCTTATAGTAGCCTTCCAGTATCTGAAGGGGGCCTACAGGAGTGCTGGGGAGGGACTATTCACAGGGTCTTGTAATGACAGAATGAGGGATAATGGGTTTAAACTGGAAGAGGAGAAATTTAAATTTGATGTTAGGAGGAAGTTCTTTAGAGTGAGGGTGGTGAAACACTGGAACAGGTTGCCCAAGGAGGTTGTGGCTGCTCCCTCCCTGGAGGTGTTCAAGGCGAGGTTGGATGAGGCCTTGAGTGACCTGTTCTAGTGGGAGGTGTCCCTGCCTATGGCAGGGGGTTGGAACTAGATGATCTTTGAGGTTACTTCCAACCTAAACCATTCTATGATTCTATGCAGGACCTTAGATTGTGCTTATCTGCAGGAAGCATATCTGCAGGAAGGTATCAAAGAAAACAGGTTAAACATCCGCTAAAATTGGCACTGATATAGCAATCCATGCAAAAAAAGTGGAAAAATGAAACATTTGATCTTGAAAAACTGAGTATACAACATTTAAATAATTTCCAGAGCTTTGCAATAGGAGGCTGAATCAAGGTTAAAATGTACTAAGGACCCTTACAAAGAGCTGAAGTAAATGAGTAGCAGCAGTCATCTGTGGCTGTTGATATGCCCAGTACTGCACCTTGGACACTTACTGCTAGTTTTCATTTTCTCTTTAGGCAGAAGCAGAACGTAAATGTAAGTAAAAGAGCTGTGCACATTGCTCTTTCTATAATCCTTGTGCTATGAACAGCTTTTTTCTTCCCCCACAGGCTATTAGTGCCTTTGAATAAGTATCTAGTTCCTTTCAATAAACACTGTGCATCTGAAGCTAAAGTGGCTACTAGTAACTAAAGTGACAGCTACTCAACTGCAAGCAACAAAACGAAGCTTGTTAAACCTGAAGATGTCACATCACTTATGTAGCCACATTTCAGAGCTCTAGGATACTTCAGTGCCTTATTTTCCAAGCAGAAACAGGTAGTCAACTTGGGTGTTTATTCACTGAAGGTCAGACTTTTGTATTATGAAACTTCTAGCAGATGTGATAAGCAGTAAATTGCAGATCTATCACCTTTGCTTATCTCTTTTTTCCCTCCCTTTTTTCCCCCTCTTCTTTCTCCCCTCAGTGAGCGTGTGTGTGAAATCAGCAGAATACTGCCTGCATTTGATTTATGTCCCACTTTTGACCAACTCTTATCAGGTTCCCACAAGCCTTTTTCTGATGCAGCTCATGTCTGAATAACAATAGACAACTAGTGCCATTATGCTCCAAAATCCCTCTCTGCATTCTAGACACCTAAGATTACATCTGGGCTATTGATTTATTACTCCCCACTCCCCTCACCCCCTCTTTTTTTTTTTTTTCCCCACAGGGACCAGTTTGTTCAGCCTCAACAAGATAGACTATTATTAAACTGAGCAAACTACTCCATGTGAACTTGGTAAAGAAATAATCATTTGCAACCACCTTTCTAACCACCCAGGTTTATGAAGAAATGTAGGTGTTGAAATATTGAGACTGTTTATATATGTGTCCCACCATTTGTGTTTGTTCAGATTATTTATAATTTATATACATGAAATGAGACCCAACAGGCATTCTGTTGTGTTGGACATTATAGGCATATTGCCTAAAGCACCACAGCATTACCACCCATTGTACAAGCCCCAAATTATTACAAACTTGCCTTATAGAAATACCTAGTGTAACACCAACTGGATCCATGGCAGGGAGGTTTATGACACCTTTTAGAGCCTCAGCAGGATTTATATGTTCTACCAGTAGGTTATTTTTTTGTGGGTT
>VWZI01020796.1:60807-82118 GCA_013396835.1 Psilopogon haemacephalus | reverse complement strand
TTTTTTTTGGGTGGGGTGGGGGTGGGGGAGGAGAGTAGGAGGAGTAAGCTATAAATTTTACAGTCCATCAGATTTTTGTATGTTCTAAAAATATACTGTGCAGGATTCACTTTTACTATCCCTCAGCTAAACTTAAACCTGTGTATTTAAGTCACTAAGTGGAAAAATACAGACAGGGCTTCTAGTTAAGATGGTTAAATTTTTACTTTTTCTCTCCTTCCCCTTCATCCCCTTGCCTTCCCTCCACACCTCACCTTTGCATCTTCTTTTGGTCAAAATAACATTACAAAAGCCTATTTCACTGGTTCAGAATTCTCACCTGAACACCTCTGGCCTGCTTTCAGAAAACTCTGAGCACCATCACACCAGATCAACAAGGTCTGCAGGTGCTCTGAGAATAGCCTAGGGCATGGCATGGACCAAACACCACAAAGAGAGGCTTTCAGGGCTTAAAGAATCATAGAACTGTTTCAGTGAGACAGGTCCTTTAAGATCATTGAGATAATCAAGCCTAACAGTTATCTAACTCCACCAAGTCTGGTGCTTTGCTCTTCCTGTTGTTGTCCACGGGGACAGATCTGCTTAACTCTCAATTAAACCTCCCATGGTTTATGCTCTACCTCAAAGGGTTTGTTTTATTCTGCCTATTATTCAATACATTATATACAGGCATCTATTGCTGCTTGAGTCTTGTTAGACTGTGTCTTGGTAGACTCTTTGTTCCAGTGATGTTTCTGGGCAGAAAGTATCAGACACAGGCTGTAATTTAACTAGTTTCTTTTACCGCCTTAACACACTGCTAATAATTAAGTTTTATTTAGGCATTTTTTTTTATTTTCCTGCAGAGGAAAACCATCACCAAAGAAACAGATAATGCCAGCATCAAGCTGGGGAAAAAAAACCCCAAAACCAACAACAACAAAAAAACCCCAAAAAAACTTTATCATTTGTTATTAGATGTCTGTTTTCTGGGTCATCATTTTGTCATAGTCCTTGTAGAAACAAACAAACAAACCAGCCAAAACAAAACCAGCCAACCAACCAAAACCCAAAACAAAGCAAAAACCACAACAAAAACAAAACAAAACAATCCAACTGAATATAAACTGAAGTTTGTAATTCCTTCTGAAGGCTTCTATTCCTTCTATATCTAGTCGTTATTTGGTCCTGCTTCTGTTCTGGTAAAACATCTATAAACATAAGCAAGTTTTCTTTACTGAAAGAATGGTCAGGCACTGGAATAAGTCGCCCAGGGAGGTGGTGGAGATGCCTTTCCCTGGAGATGTTCAAGAAATGTGTGGACATGGCACTTTGGAACATGGTCTTGCGTTGAAGGTTGGACTTGATGATCTTAGAAGTCTTTTTCAGCTGAAACAATACCATGATTTTGTGACATGCTCAACAGCATTTAGAAGCTCAGATATCCATAAATGCTTTTGAAATGTTGTATTGTTTCCTTTTGAAGATGGCTAGCTGACAAAGAATCTGAGTAATGTATATCACAGAGGTCTTTTAGAAAGCAAAGAGGATTTTCCTTGGAAAATCATGCCTTTTCAATTAGAATCTGGTTGAGCATCTAAATATTGGGATGAGAGAAGGATGTGCAATGCTGAGTATGACTAACCAAGACTCTGTTCAGCAGGGAAGAAATAAGTTACACCAGAATACATAAATCATCATTTCACAGCCCCACATATTGCATTGCTCTAGGTAAGAGAGAGCACTCCAGCTCCATAAGAGTACTGGGGAGTTACAGTAGCTTCTGCTTAGAGTAGGGAGAATAATTAATGACCAGTGGAAAAGGCTGAAATTTTTTTTTTTTTTTCATGGAGCAAGTAAGAAGGAATGTGAAGGCAGCAGCAAACAAGAAGTTGAGAGTAGAGAACTGAAATATGGCAAGCTGAAAACCCAAAAGGGAACACTTTTTTCTGTAATGTGTAACTCAGCTGGGAAATTCTGTGCTTCTGTTCAACCGAGAACAAATCAAATTTTAGAGAGAGAGAAACAGATTTATAGCAGTAGTCTATGCTACAGCAGGAAGAGCAACTGCAATGTCATGAGGCACGCACTTCACATGACTGGGTATTTGGGGGTCGAGAGGGACAAATAGCCAGTAACTGTAGGGAGCAGAGTTGCACTTTGCAGCCTGGTTCTGGCTATAAGAGACAAGCTTACAGAGACTGCTGTCTTTATCTAGTATGTCAGTTTCTTTGCTTTTATCATTAAATACAATGTTATGTGTAAGTTTGGGATAACTGAAGAGCAGCCTGGCTGAGAGGGACCTGGGCTGAACATGAGCCAGCAGTGTGCCCAGCTGGCCAAGAAGGCCAATGGCATCCTGGCCTGTATCAGGAACAGTATGGCCAGCAGGAACAGGGATGTCATTCTGCCCTGTACTGGGTACTGGTGAGTCTAGTGCTGCAAGGATATTGAAGTGCTGGAGTGGGTCCAGAGGAGAGCGACAAGACTGGGGAGGGAGTGGGCTGCAGGGAAAGCCATCTAAGGAGAGGCTGAGGGAGCTGGGGGTGTTCAGGCTGGAGAAGAAGAGACTTAGAGGGGACCTTTTCTACAACTACCTAAGAGAAAGCTGTAGTCGGGAGGGGTCAGGCTCTCCTCCCACACAATTAGTGACAGGACAAGAGGGCATGGTCTGAAGCTGCGTGAGGGAAGGTTTAGGTTGGATGTTAGGAAGCACTTCCTCATGGATAGGGTGATTAGGCACTGGAATGGACTGCCCAGAAAGGTGGTGGAGTCATTACCCCTGGAGCTCTTTAAGAAAAGATTGGATGTGGCACTTGGTGGCATGGATTAGCTGATATTGTGGTGTTGGGTTGTAGGTTGGACTTGATGATTTAAGAGGTCTTTTCTGGACTTGGTGATACTGTAACTGGGCTGTTGGATGTCCTGTGCAGAATGTCTTTCCCAGTCTCCCTATATCGTAGTTCACTGTTGTACTGCAGAAACAGAAATCACAGAAATGCAAACAAGCCAAGAGAAGACTTAAGTCTTGACTAAGCTAACAGTCACTTGACTTTTATGACAGTCACTTTCTGTTTGGAATAAACCTTTCAGAGGCTTTTCCAGCCTGTGTCACCTCGCTTGTTTTGTTTACATCTTGGTTTCACCAGAGAAAACGGTGGCAGAAATGGTGACAGAAACCTACTCCAGGTAAACCACATCTTGAGGTTTTCTGGCTTGAGGAAGAAGCTCTTCCCTTGCCAGTGAAACTCACCCCTTCCTTTATTGCCATTGACTTGAAACTGTGATTTGTCTGAAGGCATTTCCTGGCTTCACTTTGTTCTGGAGCAAAACCCTACTGTCTTTCTTTCAGATCCTGGTGCCTTCTACCCTGGAATATAGATGCTGGCCTTCACAAATATTGGCTTGCATAAAACTGATTCAGATAAAGGTCATAAATGGTCTTACTTGGAAATTAATTCAAATAAGAAAGAGAATGAGCCAAAATCAAGCGTCTACTGGGCATGTTAATAATGTAATTTGTTTACAGAGGGTAAGATCACTGCTAGAGGACATCCTGAATCATTGGCTGTTGCCCTTGGTGTTTGCCCTCGGTTGTCCCTGTTGTGGGGGAAGTGAGTCCAAAGGTCAGAGAGACTCTGCTGGACCAACACTGCCTGAAGATAGCTATTCATCTTCTGGAAACCCAGGCTGATATTTTGAAAGATCAATGTTAGAGTTTTGATGCCTAGGAAAAAAAAAAAAAAAGGATGGGATTCACTTCATTCCATTCACTAGTTCCAATACAGTCATTGGCACTGCAAACAGGAGAGATTAGTGCTGCAGTTCTTGAACACTAACCAGGAAAAAAAAGAGACTTTTGTAATATCAGCAGAGTGTGGCAGCAAATCAGAACCAGTGTTTGTGGGATGTGACCATGGTACATGTGATGGGAAAGCCTAGAGGCTTGTGTTTCTGTTGTGCTTATTTCTTGTATGTGTAAAATCTATTTTAATTCTCCTCTCAAACACACACAAAAGGGTGTGAGAAGGCACAGTCAAAATAGAATCTTTAAGAAAGGCCTTGCACAGCCTAGTGCAGAACGTATGCTGGGTTTCAGCAGGTAGCAGGTAAAAGAGCAAACAAATAGGGAGCCATATTGTCAGCCACATTGAAAAGTGCTCTGATGCCCTTTCCTAAGCATTTTCTCATCACCACCAATAAAATCAGATATTTCTATCAGAAACATGAATAGCACAAACACATGGTTCTTGGCTCTTCCCTACAGTAAGTATCAGCAGCAGCAATTAATTAGCTCTTGGAACATGTTGCATCTACACAGAGAATTTTCAGCTCCCACTTTTGTTTCTTTGGAGGTTTAGCAGTATTTCTGGATGGTTCAGCAGCACCACTGATGCATGTTTAATGTGTGGAAGGAGCTGACATCCTGGCTTCAGCAGCAGGTACCCAAAGGCTGTCTTCTCACAAGTGCAGCTGCATTTTTGGCTTAAGAGAGCACATTCCACTTACTACAGTGAATAAAGAGCAGGGGATATTCAAACACGCTGTGAGGGTCTCATGGATGTAGCTATGGATAGTAGGTAGTGTTTATGCTCCATTTTGTATGCTTGTCAACAGCTCTTTATGTCATACTAGTTTTGGTGGGGTTTTTTGGTTTTTTTTTTTTATTTAAATGCAAGTTGTCCTCAGGAAAGCAATGAAAAGGAGTGAACGTTGTCTCAGATGTCATAAAGTGTTACATTCTCTTTAGTATAAATAATCATTCTCAAGTTCATTAGCCTTAGCACACTTTAGTCTTTATGTGTCATCAGTTGAGCCTGAGCATTGCACATGAGTCATTTGCTCTGTGCTGGATTTGTGGGGGCAAGCTGATTTTTGCATAGAATGAACATTACGCATAGGCCTCTCTCCTCTGCACTCTGCTCACTGAACTGAAATGGCATTTGTTGAACTAAGAAGGTGCTAGGAGAAAAGCAGAGTTGTGGCAGCTTAAAAGAGGAGGAGGAATTAATTCCAGAGGAAAAATCCACCACGGCATAATAACAAGGGAATTACAGCCCTGATTCTCTTTTTCAGTTCTGGACCGCAGTGTAAACCAGGAATTCACTTTGAGAGTGCTGGAGCACTGGAACAGGTTGTCCAGAGAGGTTGTGGGTGGAGACTCTAAATTTTGCAGGATGTATTCCTGTGCAATATGCCTTAAATGGACCAACCAGAGCAGGGAGGTTGGTCTAGATGGTAACTGGAAACCCCTTCCAAACCTCACTATTCTGTGTAATAGGCAAGGGGAAGCATGGAATGTCCCCAAAGCTAGCACACACCCAACCTAGGTGTCCTGGTAGGGCATAAAATCCTGCCAGATTAGTTCAAACATCTGCTCTCTTTCTCTTGTTGCAGATCCAGGAGTTGATGGGTGTGAGCAGAACAATGGAGGGTTTGGCATTAACAAAGCCCTGAGGGCTAAGTACTTAGCACATAACCAAGTCTGGTATCTTGTGCTGCCCCTCAAGTGCTGGGGTGGACACCTAAGGACAGGACTTTGAATTCATTGGCCAAAACAATGGGTGCTAGCGACTATTGGCCAGTTTCAGTTTCAAAATAGTGTATTTAAGGGGGTGATTTAGAGCTGTTGTCTCCCTTTTCCCCCCTGCCTTCCACAGGGACCAGAGGTCTATTCACAGCTCTTTCACAGCAGCCACGTATTTGCAGCTTGCACCAGCAGCTAGCGGCAAGGCAACTCTTTCCTCCTCCTCTACCAAGAAACTTTCTATCTATCACATCAATGAGTACAGGCTAAGACTCCATAGACACAGTTAGAATTTTCCCTGTTCCCAGGTTCCTATTTTCCAAGTTCTGAGCGTTTAAACTGTTTGAACTCTTTAATTCTATGTTTATAAATAACCTTTGTGTAATTGCTTCCTGTCGACCAAACATCCAAAGAATCTCGGGGAAATTTCCAGAATTTTTTAGTATTAATAATTAAAAATAGTATTGATAAAAATATTATTAATAATTCATCGTCAGTTATTAATAATCAAAACAAATGGCGCAGCGAGTACGGTGTTCTATTGCAGAAGTATTACTTGTAATTGGTTATGAATTAACAGTATCAGACTTGGAATGGGCGGGAAAATGTGGAAGGAACCTGACAAAGATTGCCAAGAAATTGCTCCAGACTCTTTGCAATCCAGTTGCAATTCTGGCAGTATGTGTTATAGAGGGACTAGCTGAATTTAATAAATACAGGGAAAGGATCATGTGCTTAAAAAGGGAGCTAATGAGGATGGAATCAAAAATATTGTTCACATTGTAGAACAAAGCATTGAGTCTGTTCACTGCTGTGGACACTGTGCCTCAACCCCATTCACTTTTTACACCCACTTGCAACCTGCCAGCCCTGGGTTCTGCTGAGCGGAGTGGGGATGTGCTGCGCAGCCACTCACTGGGGGTATATTCAGGTTTTTTGCTTTCTCAGACTCTGCCACTGGCGGCTCTACCAGCAGCCACAGTTTCTGCTGAGGAAAGCCTCCCCACACTGCAGCCAGGCGGAGATGTTCCGTGCACGGTCCCACCAGCCACACCAGTTAGTCGCTGGCAGAAGCTAAGCTCTGCCGCGTCTCCTAATTCCCCAGCATGGGCAGCAGCTGCTCCCCACACCAGATTCGTCTTTTCTTGCATTTTCAGCCACCACCCTACCACACGCCCACTTGCATGCTGCTTTTCCAGGGTTTTTGCCTGTCTGCACACCAGCTCCAGCATGGGGTGCCACTAATGTGAGCTGGGACACTCTTGACTCACTGGCACGGCAGCAGCCGCATGCCACAGTGCCTCTAACCATGTTTTCGGCACCAATCGTCGTCTCGGGTCTTGCTCCACCGCGACCAGCCACCGCCCAACCATGTGGCCATTCACATGCCACTTTTGCAGGATTTTTGCCTGTCCACACATCGGCCCCAATGTTGGGCGCAGCCAATGAGAGCCAGGACCCACCTGACTCGCCAGCACAGCAGCAGCCTCACGCCGTGGCACTGTCAACCGTGTTTTCAGCCTCCACCCAACTGTGCGGCCACTCGCATGCCACTTCTTTGGTATTTTCGCCCATTCGCACACTGGCTGCAGTGTTGCGTGCTGCCAATGCGACCCTGGACCCTTCTGACTCACCGGCACAGTAGCAGCTGCGTACTGCAGTGCCACTGACTGCAGTTCCAGCACCAGTCCCCATCTTGGGTTTCGCCCCACCGCTACCCACTGCTGCCAGCCCCATGCCTCTGGTGCTGTCACCAGCAATGTTGCAAATACAGGCTGTCCATTGGCTGTGTCCGGAGCCTATACGCAAAGTCCCTATGTGCAACAGGACTTTGCCTCGTCGCTAAGAGCAGCCACGTTCATTTTGCTGACAGCCGCACAGACTGTGCAAGTCCAGGCTGATCCAAATATGGCACCATGAAGCACCAGCATTAACAGAAATCACCACGATGGCACAACTGCCAGCCTAAATGGACAGTGCACATCTATGCCTCCTGATGACCGCAGGAGAACTGCAAGCCCAACATCAGCAAAGCCTCATCCTGTCTTCAGTGATACCAACAGTACCGATGACAAGTATTTCCTCCCACAGAAGACAGTCCATCCAATGATACGACAGGAGACCACTGCTGATAGTCGTGGCCAGAGGACTACTACAGTCAAGAAGATTCACCCACACACAGAGGAGCAGCTGAGGACCTTTCAGGAAACTTTTTCCTGCAAACCAGACAAATCCCCTATGGACTTTGTATTCAGAGTATCAACCTCTGGGGGTGATTGTGTCTTTCTCAGTGCTGAGGAAGCTGATGCATATTGGGGGCCCAATGTGTTCTTAGATTGCAGGCCTGATGGGAATTACTCCCTAACTTCAAAGGTAGCTTACTGGTCCGGACAGGAAGAGATGGCTGAAAGAGGGGAACCCACCATAGTTTGGGTAAAAGACTCTGAAGAACTCTCCACAGCAATCCAACAGCTGGCTTGTGTCCAAGCCATGCATGATAAAAGACTTTATGCTTGTCCTATCCTATGTGTGCCCCAATTAAGCCTAAGAGGTTGAAACCCCTCCTTCGAGGCCTCCCAGCAGCCTTCAAGGAACGCATACTCTCCTTGATGACTGAGATTCAACAGGTGATCAAGTGAAATCAGAGCTCGAATAATCCCCATGAACATGTCATGACTTGGAAAGAACTGGGCAGGACACTATCTAACTATGGACAAATGATTGGGTTTGGAGATCATAGACCTTCCAGGGAGAAGCAACATGCTGACACTCTGTAGTGGGTTTGCAGTGACCTGCTCCCCTACCTTTTGGAACCCCGGCTAAAACTCAGAAAAACACACTGGAAGTTAATAAATGAAGCTTTATATTTACAGCAATGCAAATATACAAGCAAATATTTACAAGATATAACAGATATTTACAGAAATATACAGTAAAAAAGGAATACAGACACCACACCCCTCCTGGAGACCAAAATCCCCAAGAGAGGGAAACCAAACCCCCCTACCACCTTCCCCCTTCCCCCCAGCTTTATCTCACCACTTGATGNTTAATTTCTCACTCAAATTCTCCAACTAGCTCAAACCAACACACACTCCCACATCCAGCCACATCAAGAAACAGGAAGTGCGCCAAGCAAAGGTATCTCCGCAAGCAAGCTGTTGTGTAATTGCGTCCTGTCGACCAAACATCGAAAGAATCTCAGGGAATTTCCCCAATTTAAAAAATATTATTAATAAAAGTTAATATTAATTAAAATATTGTTAATAATTCATAACAAGTTATTAATAACCAAAACACTAGGCTGACCATAAAGTGGTGTAGATATATGGGCTCAGGCCCAATAGTGAGTGTTTGTGAATACCGAGCAAGTAACAGAATCCTGAGGGGTGACAGCAAAGCTTAGCAGGTATTCTTAGCAGACTACCTGCTTTTCTAATGTCCCATGCTTACTTAAGGGTCACATCACCAATGCTACAGGCTTGGGGCAGAGAAGTGGGAAAGGTGCCCAGCAGAAAAGTACCTGGGGGTGTTGAACACAAGCCAGCAGTGTGCTCAGGCAGTGTAAAGGGTTAAGCCCACCTAGGAACCCCCTGACTCCTCCTAAGGGGTGGTCTGACCTTTTTCCCAGGGGTCATGGTTAACCACTCCCGCTTCCTGCTAAGACCAGGCTATAAAAGAGGGGGACCCATCTTGTTTTCTCTCTCTTTGGTCCCTGCTTTGCCTGGAGTGACTGCTCTGCTGCTCGCTGCTGCCAGATCTTGTGCTCCCTGCCACCTTGTGGAGAGCACCACCATTTTTATCTGGAACTTGGACTGCTTTTCACCATAAAAAATTCCTACATCCTGCCTTCATCCAGCACCAAAACCGCTGACCTCAGCAGTTGGACTCAATTGCCTTCCATGGGTTGTATTTGTATTTTGTTCCCCTTTTTTTCTCCCTTCTCCCCAGCTTCTGTAATTTTTCCCTCATTCTCCCTACTCTGCCTTTTGTTTTCCCCTCTTCTCCCATCTTCTCTAAATCTTTTTCCTCCTATTTACCGTTAAAGTTTTATACCTTTTTTTTACTTCCAAATCGGATTGAGTTTCTTATTGGGCTTTTGGGCTCAGGAGTAGCTGGCTTAAACCAAATACAGGCATCCAAGAAAGGCCAACGGTGTCCTGGCCTGGATCAGAAATAGTGTGACCAGCAGAAAGAGGAAAGAGAATGTGTTCCTGTACTCAGCACTGGTCAGGCTGCACCTCAAATACTGGGTTCAGTTTTGGGCTCTCACTGTAAGTAAGACTTAGAGATGTTGGAACATGTCCAGCGAAGGACAACAGAGTAGATGAAGGGGCTACAGAACAAGTTTGTGAGGAGCAGTTGAGGGAACTGTGGTTGTTTAGTCTGCAGAATAGGAGGCTGAGGGGAGACTTCATTGCTCCACAATTCCTTAAATGGAGATTGTAGGGATGTGGGGAATGGGGTTGTGGGGGGTGGAGGGAGTGGTGGTGTCAGTCTCTTGTCCCTCGTATCAACTGATAGACAAGATGAAATGGGCTACAATTGCGTCAGGAGAGTTTAGATTAGATATCAGGAAACATTTCTTTCCTTAAAGAGTGGTCAGACATTGGACCAGGCTGCCCAGGGAGGTGATGCCTGGAGGTGTTCAAGAAACTTGTGGACATGGCACTTTGGGACATAGGTTAATGGTCATGGTGGAGTTAGGTTGATGGTTGGACATGATGATCTTGGAGGTCTTTTCCAACTAAAACAATTCTATGATAAGGAGGAGTCTAAAGCAGGGTGATATATCCACTGACCTTGTGGATTTTTACAGTGCCTGGTGTCTGGGATGACACAGAAGGAACTTGGAAACTTTGACAAATGGGTGATAAAGAATGGCACTGTGTGTGGAGTGGAGGCAGGGGTCGATGTAGCATGTATGAGATGAAAGATGAGGACAGAGCTAGGTCAGGAAGAACATTGCATCTTGGGCAGTCATCTTTTCTGCTGTCCAAATTCCACATCATCAGTTTTCCCATCTCCTCCAGAAAATCTAAGGTATTCTAAATTCCTGTTTTTTTAACACACTTGTCTATTTCTGCTACTTTGTGGATTAAAAAGAAAAAAACAAAAACCCCAAAACCTTAAATGTGTACACACAGACCTATAACAGAAGACAATAAAAATCCCTTTGTAACTTCTTATCATCACTCTTCTGTCTACGTGACGCTCATCTATTGACAGAAATCATCTACCTCCAGCTGGTCTTACTTCTCAGCCAAGGTCTGAAGGTATGTCACCTCCCATCACGATCTGTCATACAAACCTCACATGTGGCATTAACCTAGCTGTTAGATTTTTTTTTCCAAATCTATTGGATCTGTATTTTTAGAGGGGTATTGCTTGGTTTTTGTTGTTTTGGCTTTGTTTGTTTGTTTATTTTCAGTTAGGGTGAATTGTCTTACAGGTTAAGGGCAGGGGCTGGGGCTTAATTTATCCCAGTAATCTGCCCAGAGTTCATGCAAGAATCCTGCAGACTCCATGAAAAGTGCTTGAGTCAGAGTCTTCTCTGCTCTAGACTCAATAAGGACATGAGATGATCTAAACACATATATCTTCTTCTGTGCTGGGGGATTGAGGGAGGATGAAAAAAATAATCAATGATCCCTCTGGCTGAATTTCTAGCTGTGTTTCAGAGTGCTTGGATCATCTTCTTACCTCCAGATAGTGATGCATTCCCTCTGCACTGGACCAACAGGATTTTTGTCAGAGAAAAGGGGCTCAGCCTTTCCCTTTAACTTCTGCTACTTCTACAAGGAGTGGAAGAAAGGACAGCTAGAATGGGAGGTATATAAGGAAGCTGCCCGAGTAGCTAGAGATCTGATTAGGAAAGCCAAGGCACAGTTTGAATTGAATCTAGCCAGGGAGGTCAAAGGAACACCAAGAATTTCTACAGGTATATTAATGGTAAAAAGAAGACTAGGGAAGCTGTGGGCCCCCTCAGAAAGGAAACAGGCGAACTGGTCACAAGTGATATAGAAAAGGCTGAGGTTCTCAATGACTTCTCTGCAAAGTCTCAATGACTACACTGCAAAGGCCTCAAGCCACACTCCTGGAGCCATGGAACATAATGGCATGGACTGGAAGGAAGAGCTGCCCATCATAAGTGAAGATCGGGTTTGTGATCACCTGAAGAACCTGAAAGTGTTCAAGTCCATGGGTCCTGATGGGATAGACCCTGTATTGATTGTGGGCTATTGAAGAAGCTGAAACTATAAATTATGTAGCTTTTATAATTTCCAAAAGCCCCACCCACAATCTGTGTGTAGATTAGTTTAAGTTTGGGTTCTAATTCGGTCGGGAAAAGTCTTCACAATGATGCCTTTTCTTGTAATTCAGGAAAAATCAGAAAAATGGAAAGGTTTGGGCATGAAACTTGCCCTGCTTACAGATGGGAGACTGTCTCAAAGTCCGTGTGAAGTTTGTGTCTCCAGGTCCGTGTTCAGGTCCCAGTGCAGGTCCGTGCAGGTCCCAGTGAAGGTCTAAGCAAGTCCTTGCAAGTCCAAGCAAGTCCTAGCAAGTCCTGCTGCAATCTGTCCAGCTGCCATATATATACTGAGATGATCTGTTGCCTCCCTTTTCAAGCCCATGGAGGGTGGGAGAAGGCACTTCACACCTATTGTACTAAGCCTCCGGTGACAGAGGTGGGGAGGGAGGAAGACCATTTCCTGCCCCATTCACACCTCTGGTGGGGCAGTGGACTGGGCGTGCCCTGCCACAGCTCACACCTCATTCAAACCTCTGGTGGGGCAGTGCCCTGCTCTGCCACAGACCCACAGGTACTGAGAGAACTGGCAGATGAGGTTGCTAAACCCCTCTCTATTATATTCCAAAAGTCCTGGCAGTCTGGTAAAGTCCCCACTGACTGGAAAAGGGGAAACATAACTCCCATTTTCAAAAAGGAGGAAGGAAGAGCTGGGGAACTACAGGCCAGTCAGTCTAACCTCTGTGCATGGTAAGATCATGGAGCAGATCCTCCTGGAGGCACTACTGAGACAGGAGAATAGTGAAGAGGTGATTGGGTGCAATCAGCATGGCTTCACCAAGGGCAGATCCTGCCTGACAAACCTGGTGGCCTTCTATGAACAGGTCACAACATTAATAGATAAGGGGCGAGCAACTGATGTCATTTACCTGGACCTGAGCAATGCCTTTAGCACTGTCCTGCACCAAATCCTGGTCTCCAAGCTGGTGAAACATGGGTTTGATGGGTAGACCGCCAGATGGATGAAGAACTGGCTGTTGGCTGCACCCAAAGAGTGGCTGTCAATGGGTCCATGTCCAAGTGGAGACCAGTGACAAGCAGAGTCCCTCAGGCATCAGTCCTGGGACCAGCCTTGTTCAACATCTTTGTGGCTGACATGGACAGAGGCATTGAGTGCATCCTCAGCAGATTTGCTGATGACCCCAAGCTGTGTGTTACAGCAGACATGCTGAAGGGCAGGAATGGCACCCAGAGGGACCTGGACAGGCTGGAGAGGTGGGCACAAGGCAACCTCACGAGGTTCAACAAGGCCAAGTGCAAGGTCCTGCAGCTGGGTCGAGGCAATCCCAGGCACAAATAAAGGCTGGGCAGTGACTGGTTGGAGAGCAGCCCTGAGGAGAGGGACTTGGGGGTGCTGGTGGATGAGAAGCTCAACATGAGCCAGCAGTGTGCACTTGCAGCCCAGAGAGCCAAGCAGATCCTAGGCTGCATCAGGAGAAGTGTGGCCAGCAGGTCGAGGGAGGTGATTCTCCCCCTCTAGTCCACTCTGGTGAGACCCCACCTGGAATACTGCATCCTGTTCTGGAGCCCCTATTAGAAGAGGGATGTGGACATGCTGGAGCATGTCCAGAGAAGGGCCATGAGGATGATCAGAGGGCTGGAGCACCTCTCCTGTGAGGAGAGGCTAAAAGAGTTGGGGCTATTCAGTTTAGAGAAGAGGAGGCTCCGAGGTGACCTTATTGTGGCCTTCCAGTATCTGAAGGGGAACTACAAAAAAGCTGGAGAGGGACTTTTTAGGCTATCAGGTAGTGAGAGGACTAGGGGGAACAGAGCAAAGCTGGAGGTGGGAAGATTCAGACTGGATGTGAGGAGGAAGTTCTTCATCATGAGAGTGGTGAGACCCTAGAACGGGTTGCACAGGGGAGTGTCTGGGGCCACTTCCCTGAAGGTAAGGCCAGGCTAGATGAGGCTCTGTCCAGCCTGATCTAGGGTAGGGTGTCCCTTCCCATGGCAGGGGTCTGGAACTAGATGATCCTTGAGGTCTCTTCCAACCCTGACTGATTCTATGATTCTTTGTTTTGTTTTTGTTTTGTTTTATTTGGGCTTGTTTTGTTTTGTTTGGTTGGTTGGTTTGGTTTGGCTCTTTTTCTCCTTGTATTTTTCCCTTCTCTAGGCTTTCACAAACTGTGTCTCTTGATGCCCTGTTCATGAAGGCATCAGCTGCTCCAAAGCCTTTCTTTCCAGAGCGCCAAGTGGGTAAAGCAGATGAATTGTTTTCCAAATCCTGAGAGCTGCAGAATCCTGTTCTTAGCCCCAGAAAATAATGACTTGTACAGACATTGCTGATTTATATGGGGCCTTTGAAAGAAGAGGAAGATCGCCAGCTAGGAATCATCTTTATTTGCATGAACAAAAAGTTATTATTTGTATATGTAAGGTTTTTAAAGACTTCTTGACAGAACTGAGAGAAATGACCTGTGGGTTGTTAAATAACATTTACGGTCCTTGTCCTGTATTACAGCCTCAATTAATAAGATAATTATAGCATTACAATTGGCACTGAACTCAAACATCGTTGTCTAACATAGCTTAAACATAGTCTAAAACTTAAACATACATTTTTCCTCTTTTAATTAGATTCCTCTTTTAATTATTTTTATATTGTTACTGTTTTTCCTTTGTTTTCTGAAAACTCTCCTTTATACTGTCACAAAACACTTCCAGATAAAATACTGCAAGTGTTTTGAACTGTGTTGTAATGATGGTGATAAGAATTCCCTGTCTTCGAGGTTAGGAGGAAGTAGTCAGTGGGTTATAATTTTGAAAGTCCCAAATCATTTGCCTACACCGAAGATCCTGATCTTGATGCCACATCATCTGCCACACAGAAGAATCAATCAATCAGTTGTATTGACACCCCTCTATTAACTGGTTTGGCCCTAGGTGAAGGGCCTATGAGGACACAGCTCCTATCCTTAGCTACATCAGTGGGAACAAGACTGGGGCCAAAATAACATTTGAAAGGTTTTCTTTTTTGTTTGTAGAACAAATGTTTTCAACCAACTGTAGCACAGTCAGACAATGTGAAGGAAACATTACAATACCCCTGTCTATTTATCTGTGTTCTTATAAGGTCACCCATCACCATGGCATTTAAGTGTCTTTCATCTTTCCTTTAAGGGTCCTGGTCAGGAGTTGAAAATAAGGAATAGAGAGGAGAAAAACCACAAAGAGGCATATGAAAAGTAAAAAATACGGAGCTGGAGGTGAACCTAAACACTCAGAGGTAACTTGCCTTGAGGAGCAAGAACCCTTGAGACCTATGTGTAGACTTTAGAAAAAAAGAACCTGTGAACAATAGCAAAGGGTTATGAACGTGCTATCCTCTGACAGGTATGTAAACCTTCAGATTAAAATAGCAACTTCAAAAATTCTTCTGTCAGAGTGAGTTTGCTTTAGCTAGTCAAAGTTTCAGTGAAGGTATCACAAAGAAAATAGATCTCAAGTGGAGGTGGCAAAGGGAGATTCTGTGTGAAATTTCTAAACAGGTCAGTTCTGGAAGCATATTCTCTATAGGCTGACAAAGTCATCGACATTAAAACAACATCATATAAAATCAGGTAATTAAGGACTATATCTAGAGGAGTTTTTAAAAAAATATTTTTTAATGTGTATGTTGGATCACCTCAGAGCTCAATTTCATAGTCAAGAATGTGAGGAAAAGGTCAGAAAGGACAAGAAAATGAAGTTTCCTTTTGTTTGTGTCAATTATGGTTTTGCTCTGAAAGTATTTTCACCAGCAGTTCTGACAATCTCAGTGTTCCTTTACTTTGCAAAGTAATTGGGAAGGGTTCCTTTAAAGTTTAGTCTTAATCTGTCAATTTTTGGTAGTTTTATACTTGATTTATGTTCAAGGTGATGTGGAGGAGAAGGTGGCAGGTATTTCAACCATTTCAGCTTGTTACCCAGTCTCTGTGCGTGCCACCCTGAAACTGCATTGTGAGAAGCAACCTTGTGGTTTAGTGATGTCAGTCTGCAATCACAGTGCCACTTACAGAGATTGGGCTGGGAGGCTGGGGAGAGCCAAGTGCCCTCAACTCCAACCCTAGAGTGGGAGCTCTACCTGCTTTGAGTGTGAGAACAGAATCACAGTATGGTGGGGGTTGGAAGTGACCTCTGGAGATCATCTACTCCAATCTCCCTGCTAAAGCAGGGTCACCCAGAGCAAGTTGCACAACTGGGTTTTGAAAGTCTCTAGAGAAGGAGACTCCATGACCTCTCTGGGCAGTCTGGTACAGTGCTCTGCTTCTCTCAAAGAAAAGCAGCTTCCCCTTAAGTTCAGCAGCAATGGGCATCATGCCCATTGCAGCTTATTCTGCCACTGGGCACCACTGAAAAGAGCCTAGTGCCATCCTCATGACCGCCACCATTTAGACATTTATATGCATTGATCAGATCTTTTCTTGGGCTTCTCTTTTCCAAGCTAAAGAGCACTCAAACTCTTCTTATAAGAGAGATGTGCCTTTCCCCTCATCACCTTTGTGTCCCTCTGTTGGATTCCCTCCAGTAGTTCCCTGTCTCTCTTGAACTGGAAACCTTAGAGTTAAGAGATGCTTGAAAAGGGTGGGAATTAAATGTGTCATGCTGCAGTTTATTTTCCCATTTTGATTAAATATGAATGCCTCTGAATATCAACTATTTGTATGCTAATCACGTCCCTTCAACAAACACAAACGACTAACCAAACTCGTTTTTGCACACTGTAAAGAAGAGAATTCCTGACTGCAGGAGCAGGCATGATGCACATAAGAGGAGCAAAATTATTCAGCATGTGGTGATTGACAAAGTCTTTAAACAGCAGCTTCCTCCTCCTAGAGATTTTCCTTGAGGTTTGCTAATGACCACGTGTGATGATGATGTGGCTTCTTGTCACCAGTGATAGCTTGGTGAGGCAGCAACATGTAGTGCAAAATTTTAGTCAGTGGCACTCACTCAGTGGCATTTAGCTACCTCAGTTACCCCAAAAGTTAGTTGTTAGCTCGAATGTATCAGCACACCTTTCAGCAACACAGCAGACTTTAAAAAGTGTGTAGCAAAAATATTAGCTGCTGTCAGGCCATGTTTAGGTGAGGTATAAAGCCCATTGGAGTCAACACTTGGCTTCTGCTGTGAGGCAGTGGACCAAAAGGTCAAACTCTCAAAATTGTCTCGTGACCTTTGGCATTTACTTTGCCAAATCTGAGACTTCTATATGTGGCCACCAGTTCAACAGGCTACTGAGATCTGTGACCGGCTTAGAAAGATGTGAGTCATTGTACTGACTTCAAGATGGTGACTCACACCCTTCACCAGCATCCCATAAGCTGTCCCTCTGGAATGACCCTTTTGCCTCCAACAGGCTGTTGAGAAATCCTGTCTGCAGTTTCAGGTGTTTATGAAAGGGAAATGGGT
Organism: Psilopogon haemacephalus; assembly: GCA_013396835.1. Classification (NCBI taxonomy): domain Eukaryota; kingdom Metazoa; phylum Chordata; class Aves; order Piciformes; family Megalaimidae; genus Psilopogon; species Psilopogon haemacephalus. The sequence continues at coordinate 64,911 of VWZI01020796.1, read as the reverse complement.
CATAATGATGGATTGTGTTTTGTCTGCCTGCTTGGAAATTTAACCCAAAATAATGACCCCCAAATATTGGGATTTCTGTGTGTTTTTCTCCTGTTTTACCCCACCAAGTCTGTTATAGGTAAGGCATTATATTATTTATTGTATAGATAATTTTTAATTTTAATTTTAATTAATTATATAGAAATTTTAATTAATTGTACACAACAATAAATTTAAATTACTGATATATAATATATATAAGTTATATATAATAAGAACCTTTCCAGAAATAACACTTCCTCCAACCAAAACTCTCCAACAGAAGCACCAACATTATTTCTTTAATTTTTTTGTCCTTGCTGCAGTTTGTATGTACCTCTTCTATGCAATGAACTTCTTCACAGATCCAAAGAAGCATTCACAGTTGTTCCTCAGACCTCTTACTTGTACATGTGTACCAGAGAAACATAAAAATCAGTGACAGAAAAATTCTGCATTAGATCATCTCATCCCTGCCCTTGCTGACACAGATTTTTTTTTTCCTGTAGAGAATATTCTCCAGCACTTTGTCCAGTCTAGGTTTCAGTAGATTTAATATGGTATTTTCTCACCGTTCTGTCAAAAGCTGTTGGAAAGGGTAATTGACACAGGCATCCTTTGAAGGTGCATTGTGGACCTTACCACGTTTTTATCCAAAAACATCATTTTCCTCACACTGTCACAAGCATTCCATGGCTGTAATTCTTTCAGACTCATCACACAGCCTGTGCTGAACACTTACAGCTAGGATGGAACAACAGAAATGAAAATGTGGTTTTGGTTTCTTTTTGGCAGACAGTGTGCATAGGGTTAATTATTTGGAGCAACCTAGAGATTAAATAATAAGGTGAAAGTCTCCAGGATATTGTCCTGATGAAAAGTGGTGGTATTGCGGTATGAAGTGCTTGTCTACACATGAAGCTTTGTCCTAGATAGAGAGATGTATTTTATAAGGTTCTCTTTATAACTGTATTTGACACCAAAAGCAGACTTAGCCAAATGGGGAGTGCTTTTGAGGAGTGCTACTGATGATAGGCACATTTAAACAAAGGATTTTGGAGTTTCCTTTCTCTCAAGGAACCCACCAATTGCTTTACTCAATCCCTGCTCAGACAGCAGCTGCTTTGGAGATGGGACATGCCTGCCACTCCATGGCATGACAAAACATGAGAGTCTTGGTGGGAAGTCAGTAGTAAGCTGCTGGACCCCTTGTATTTAGACTCTAGTTCTTGAAGTGTTCTGTTTCTCCCAAAAGATGTTGATGCACCCCTGTGAAGGAGAAACAAAAGGTGGTGGCTAATCTCTTGGTTTAAATGGTTTCTTTCTCCTCTCATTGTCATCTGAACCCCAACTCATAATTCTGTCAGCCACAGATCTATAAAGCTGTGCATCTCTAAGTACAATTCTCCATCCAGGTTACTGTCTTTACTCCTGTCTATAGGCTTACAGATATGAGAATACTGTCCCTTGGTGTAGCCTTTTCACTTACTATTTTTACGTAACTCATACTGAAGATTCTTAATGCAGGAATCCTGCATCATGCTCTCACTGCTTGCCATTGCTGCCTCTGAGTTCACAGAATGGTAGGGATTGGAAGGGACATCCAAAGATCATCAATTTGAACCTCTCTGCCAAGGCAGGATCACCTAGAGAAGGATACACAGGAACACATATGGATCAGTTTTGAATGTCCCCAGAGATGGAGGCTTCACCACATTTCTGGGCAGCCTGTTCCAGTGCTCTGCCACCCTTAAATTAAAGAAGTTCCTCCTCATGCTTAGATGGAACTTCAAGTTTGTTCCCATTCCCTCTTGTCCTGTCACTGGGCACCACTGAAAAAGGCCTGGTCCCATCCTCCTGATACCCACTTTTAAAGCATTTATAAACATTTATGAGATTTCCCCCCTCAGTCTTCTTTTTTTCTAGTTTAAAAAGCCTGGTTTCTCTCAGTCTTTCTTCATAAGGGAGATGTTCTAGACCCTTAATTATCTTTGTAGCCCTTCTCTATACCCACTCCAACAACAACGAATCCCAGTTTGAGATTATTTCATGTAGCCCAGTGTTCCTTGGACGCATCGCACTACATTACAGTGTCATTTTTAAGTAGTGAATATTTCATTTATAAATACTTATAAATATTTGTTCTGAATGAGACTGTAACAGTGGCTCAAGAGAAAATTATTCTGTTACATTTACATTAAAACATCTGAAAAGTTACAGGAGAGAATATTCAGATGAACTGTAAAAGTGTTCCTCTCAGTGCTCTGCTTTGGCCAGTTCACACCAGGCTGAGAAGGTGGATTACATTGTGTTCCACAGTAAATCCAAGAAACCAAAATCATAGTAGTTTCCTGTACAGGGTGGTGACTGTGACTGTGCCCCTGTACTTGACCCTGGTGAGGCTGCACCTCAAGTCCTGGGTTCAGTTTTGGGCCCCTCACAACAAGGACTGGAGCCTGTCCACAGAAAGAATGGTGAAGGGTCTAGGAAACCAGTCTGGTGAGAAGCAGCCGAGGGCACTGGACTTGTTTTGTCTGGGGAAGAGAAGGCTGAGTGGAGACTTCATCACTCTCTACAGCTTCCTGAAAGGAGGTTGGAGTGAGGTGGGTTGAGTTCAGTCTCTTTTCTCTGGTATCACATAATTGCAGAATGTTACGGGCTGGAAGTGCCCTGCAGAGATCATCCAGTCCAACCCTCCTATCAAAGCAGGATCACCTAGGACAGGCACACAGAAACTCATCCATATGGGTCTTGAAAGTCTCCAGGAAAGGAGACTCCACAGACTCTCTGGGCAGCCTGCTCCATCCTCACCATAAAGAAGATTTTCTTCATGTTGAGGTGAAGCCTCCTGTGTTCCAGATGCTACCTGTTCCTTGTCCTATCACTGGACACCACTGAAAAGAGACTATCACCTTCATTTTGACACCAATCTCTTAGACATTCATAGAAATTGAGATCCTCTCTCAGCTTTCTCTTCTGCAAACTAAACATCCCCAGGTCCCTCAGTCTTTCTTCACAGGAGAAATGTTTAAGTCCTCCAGTCATCCTCATAGCTCTCTTTCTGCCTCTCTCCAGTAGATCCCTGGCCCTTTTGAGCTGGGGAGCCCAAAACTGGACACAGTATTCCAGGAGCATGGCCTGAAACTGCTCCAGGACAGGTATTTTCCAGCTGAAAAAATTCTATAATTCTAAATTCTGCTGATTTGAGGACAGCTAAAAGTTCCACATTCTTGACTACACTTGGGCAATACTCCTGGGTCAAAGGCTGCTCCTGAAATTTGCTGTGTGACCCAAGCAGCTGAGGAGGAGTTTTGCTGGATTTGAAAGATTAAGTTTTATGCCTACTGGAAAACCTACTGCTCAAAATGGGATTTACCCTCTTAACTGCAGCAATGGGCTTTATATCTGGCCCTGATGGGATCCTCATTTTGTTAAATTTGAGGTAGGAGCCCTTCCTCATGGCATACCTCTTGAAGTGCTTTTCTTCCTTTTTTTTTTGTAAAGTCTTTCAGCTTTCTGGGGCTGTTCCTCTGGAACATTGTTCCCTTTAGGAGAAGGGCTACTATCTATGAAGCTGAAAACAGGGCAGTTTAAAGTACAGAAAATAGTATAACTATACAAAATACTCCAAATCGTCATCATGACTCTGGGAACTGTTTTCTTTTCCTACCTTGAACAAGAATGACCAAGCAACTCGGATTTAAGTATCTCACAGAATCATTTAAATTCAGCAATTTTAATAGCTTTTAACAAGTCCCTTTGATGGTATTATTTTTCATGGAGAAGAAAAATGGTTACTACTCACATTGACCTCCAATAAATCTTGTCACCCAGCCCATACCCTAGTCTTGAAGTACAATTGAAGCACTCCGTTTTGATAATAGTGTCTTACAAAAGTGTAGGAGCTACTATTTACATTTTCTCTGTTTATTGCTCTTAAGTTTGGTGTGAAAAGAAAGGTGATGCAACTGAATTACCTTAAATTACCATGACTGATTTATTTCTGCCGATGAGTGTTGTAGTTTACATACATCAAATATATGGATACATTTTTTTTTTCCCTAGGTTTACCTCAGTATTTGGTTA
>VWZI01020796.1:33307-55807 GCA_013396835.1 Psilopogon haemacephalus | reverse complement strand
AGGTGATAAGTTGGACTCGATGATCTTGACGTTCTTTTCCAGCCTGGTCAATTCTGTGATCCTGTGATCAAGCCCATTGTAGCTTTGAGGTTCTTAATTAAAGACTTTTTTTTTTCTTCACTTTTAAAGGCTGTCAGTTGGAATTAGCATGCCTCCTGGATACTGTTACATTTCTTGGTACAACACCCTAGTCCCTCTGCAGAAGCTGCTTCAAAAAAAAAAAAAAAAAATCTTGAAAGGTTCTATTTTTTGGTTGTTCATTTGGGTTTGATTTTTTTTTTTGCACGCTTTGTTGTTAATTTGCACTATTAACCAGGATAAATCATCACTGTTTCTAAGAGTCTGTGGTCATGTAAATGATGTACTTGTGACTCTCATTAATTCTTATCGGTCTGAAATACTGACAAAAATATATGAGCTGGGAATACCCTGAGTCAAAACTGCAATTTAGTTGAGTATTTCTAATGATATGTTCTGGATAGCATCACATAACTGGTGACAGAAAACAGTCAACTCATATTCACCTAAAACAACCATTCCTTGATTCTTTTTAGTCTGTCAAAAGACTAGATGAGAAGAATAAGAAGGAGGGATTTGAAAAATCAAGTCTGTAATTTTCCACCTGTAGTTTTGAACCCGTAGTCAGCTTAAAGGGAAAAGAACGAAAGAAAGGGGGGGGAAAAAAAAAAAAACTAAAAGGAAAAGAAGGAAAGAAAAGAATTAAAATCTTGGTGTGACCGATAGATTGCAGATGTTGCTTTTTTTTCTCTCTAGCCTGTACCAGGGAGTACAACCTCTGCCTTGTGTCGTTTTCACCTGGAAACCAGTGAGAGCTGCAAAACTGTGGGTATGAGATGAGAAATTTGGGTGGGGTCTTAGTGTGAACTGGCTACGTTGGAGAAGAGGAGAAGCTTGGAAAAGCTTGGAGAAGAGGAGGCTAAGAGGAGACCACATTGCTCTCTTTAAGTACCTGAAAGGAGGTTGTAGCCAGGTGGGAGTTAGTCTCTTCTCACAAGCACCCAGTGACAGAACAAGAGGACACAGTCTCAAGCTGTGCCAGGGCAGGTTTAGGCTGGATGTTAGGAAGAAGTTCTACACAGAAAGAGTGATTGCCCATTGGAACAGGCTGCCCAGGGAGGTGGTAGAGTCACCGTCCTTGGAGGTGTTTAAAAGGACACTAGATGAGGGACTTGGTGCCATGGTTTAGTTCATTAGAAGATGTTAGGTGATAGGTTGGACTCAATGATCTTCAAGTTTTTTCCAACCTGGTTGATTCTATGATTCTGTGAAAGTGCCACAAAAGAGCCTGTCTTCAACGATTGTTTATCCCAGCTGTTATCTCCTGGCTGTTGGATTTGGTGAGACTAAAGATGCAGCTTTATAGATGGCAAGGAGAAGAGCTGATTTAACAGGAGTAGAGGAGTGGCAAACCCTGTCTGATTTTTTTTTTTTTTTTTGTTTCTATGAGGAGTTTTAAATGATAGATACTATTTTAGCTTGTGGTGTGTTAGGAACTTCCCCACAACCACCACTACCATTGAAATTTACTAGACTAGCTCAGATGGCTTGGAAGTAAGATGAAGCTATATTTACAGCAAAACAAAATTTACAAGCACATGTATAAAATATATTTAATAGTAATTACAAATATTTACAATTATATATAAATTAGAAATAATACAGAAATTCAAACTTCCTCCCAGACAAAGGAAATTGCCCAGAAGGGGCTCAAGCTACCCCCTCTTTCTCCCTTTACTTTCTCAGACAAATAAAAACAACCAGCAAATCTTACCTTGTTATTTGTTACTCGAGATTGGAGGAGAGATATTAGAATGGAGTGAGGAGAAAGTGAATGACACAGACTTCATCATTATTTTGCTTTCACAAGCAATGATCTAATTTCTCTCCTTGCAATGTTTCAATTAGCCTCAAATCAGCACACAGGTGTACAATTAGAAGCACTAATTATAACTGACAGTGTTTTGTAATTTTGATTTCCATCATTTCACGTACTTTGGTTTCTCCAGCCTTTGCTAGAAACGTCTTTTTTGACTGGATAAGCAGAAAATGACAGATTCAGAAATCAGCTCTTTTCACAGAATCACAGAATTGATCAGGTTGGAAAAGACCTTTGAGGTCATCGAGTCCAACCTATCACCTAACACCTTCTAATTAATTAAACCGTGGGACTAAATGCCTCATCCAATGTCCTTTTAAACACCTCCAGGGACGGGACTCCACCTCCCCAGGCAGCCCATCCCAATGGCAAATCACTCTTGCTGTGAAAAACTTCTTCCTAACATCCAGCATAAATCTGCCCTGGTGCAAATTGAGGCTGTGTCCTCTTGTTCCATCACTGAGTGCTTGGGAGAATTCCTTTACAAATGAATTCAGAGAAACTTGTGAGGAAACCTCGACTGTTAAGGTTCATTTTTCATTAAAATGGAGGAGACTGGAGTTCTAACCATATAAAGGTAAAAGAAGATATTTCTCCAGGGTTTGGTTTCTGCCAGGGTTACACATATGGAAAACATATTGGGATCATTTGGTATGTAAGGCATTACCAAACCTTTGTGTGATAAATCTGTTGTCTTTTGGAAATAAGAAAACAAAACGTGACATGAGGATTGGAAGAGTCAAGAGTAGGTCCTGGTAGAAGAAAAGCCCTGTGTTCGCTGTGATGTATTCTTTTTATTTCTCCCACTTTCTCTCATTATCTTGTTTGCTATGTGTATCTGAATAAGACAGTAACCTCCAAGGCTGTGGAGCAGATCATTAGGAGTTACTGATTAACACTGCGTTTTGGTAGCAGATCCTGAGTTTTTCTTTTTACAAACTGAAGGGGCCTGGCTTTATGATTTTTTAATTAGAGTGTAAATATTGCAGCCTCATAAAGCACGTGATTTATGGATGACAGCAAAATTTGCTCTTTGCTTAAGGACACGGAAGGCTTCAGATGTATCATTTCAGTGCCAGTGGTTTGCCCATGCAGCCATCCTCTTGTTCTGCCTTTGCTGCATTCATCCTGACTGGCAGTGCCTCTGTATCATTTCCTCAACCTGACCAGACCACTTAAAATCTTTTTTTCATGTTTTTAATCCAAGGAAGGAAGCTTACACTGTATATTGCTCTTTACAACTACCTGAGGGGAGGTTGTAGCCAGGTGGGGTTGGTCTGTCCTCCCAGGCACCCAGTGGCGGAACAAGAGGACACAGTCTCAAGTTGCACCAGTGCAGGTTTAGTCTGGATGTTAGGAAGAAGTTCTTCTGCATGGAAAGAGTGATTGCCCATTGGAACGGGCTGCCCAGGAGTCACCATTCCTGGAGGTGTTTGAGAGGAGGCTGGATGAGGCATTTAGTGCCATGGTTTAGTTTGTTAGAAGGGTTAGGTGATAGGTTGGACTCAATGATCTTAGTGGTCTTTTACAACCTGGTTAATTCTGCGATTCTGCTATTCTATATTTTAAGCAAGGAATTCAGAGAAAATAGTTGGGATTTTATTATTGGTGCTCTCAGCCCACAAGTTGAGCTTAAAAATTAAGGTTAGAATCATAGACTCAATCATAGAATCAGTCAGGGTTGGAAGGGACCACAAGGATCATCTAGTTCCAACCACCCTGCCATGATCAAGGACACCCTACCCTAGATCAGGCTGGACAGAGCCTCATCCAGCCTGGCCTTAAGGTTCATTAAGAGCATCTCAGAGAAGCTGGGCCAAATTCATCACTAATCATCCCTGTAAATGTCAGATGTAGAAGAGAAATGGTAAATCAAGACTGATAAAGACGTGAGGCACTGGTGTATAACAGAAGGGGATCTCTAATATCCCTAGTCCACAGTGCTACCAAATTTTGAAGGATGGAGTCTGTTCTATCATGAAGGAGGGTAATCTTAGGCAATCCATAAGGATGGGCTTCTACTTGTGAATTAGGAAATTCACAAGCGGAGAGAGTGATACTAATTTTAAATAGCCTTGAATCACCATTAATGGTGTGGGGCACCTAAAACACTCAACACTCATTAGGAGCTAGGATTCAGCCTGGGTGGCAGCATATTTGGCTGATGTCTCTGTCCTTGAAGCTAAGAAAGACTGCAAATACTGAATTTCTGTTCTTTCTCTTGCTCTCTCTCCATTACCAACCTTCATTTCCACCTTACTATCAGCACTGTTAAGCTTGAAGGGATGGCAGCCACAAATTGTTCATAGGTGCTTTATTTCTTTGCAGAGGGTGTTTGCAAACTCTCCTTCCCTACCTACATGACTTGTGTCTCTTCTTCTTGAACATCTTCTGGAAACTCTAATTGTCAGGATTTCTCTGTTGGGATTTTTGGAGAGTGTATTTAATATCTTTACCAATGATCTGGACAAGGTGATTGAGTGCACCTTCAGTAGTTAGCAGATGGCACTAAACTGGGAGGAGGTGTTGATATGCTCAGAGTTAGGAAGGTTCTGCACAGGGACTTGGAGAGATTGGACCAATGGGCTGAGGCCAGATGTATTAGATTCAACAAGGCCAAGTGCCAGGTCCTGGACTTGGGTCACAACAACCCCATGAACATTCCAGGCTTGGGGTAGGGAGGCTCAAAACTGCCCAGCAGAGAAGGGCCTGAGGGTGCTGATCATCTGCTGGCCATAGATGAGCCAGTGTACCCAGGTGGCCAGGAAAGCCAGCAGAATCCTGGCCTGGATCAGACACAGTGTGAGCAGCAGGATGAAGGAAGTGATTGACTCCATGTACTTAGTACTGGTGAGGCCATAGCTTAAGTACTGGCTCCAGTTTTGGGGCCCTGACTACAAGATAGACATTGAGGTGCTGGAGCAGGTCCAGAGAAGGAAAAAAAAAAAGCTGGTGAAGTGTCTGGATAAAAAGGCTGGTGAGGGGTGGCTGAGAGAACTAGGATTGCTTAGTCTGGAGAAGAGGCTGCGGGGCACCTCATTGCTTGCTACAACTCCTTGAAAGGAGCTTGAAGCAAGGTGAGGGTTGATCTCTTCTCCCCAGTGGCAGAATGAGAGAAAACAGCCTCAAGTTGCCCTGGGATAGGTGCAGATTAGATATTAGAAAAATCTTCTTGACTGAGAGGGTTCTAAAACCTTGGAACAGGCTACCCAGGGAGGTGGTCGAATCTTCATCCCTGAAGGTGGTTGAAAGATGGAGAGATGTGGTTCTGAGGGACATACATAGTTCAGCACCAGACTCAGTAGAGTTAGATATTGGTTGGACTTAATGATCTTAAAGTTTTTTTCTAACTGAAATAATTTCATGATTCTATTTTGTGAAGGCTCTTTGCCACATGAGAAATTGCTTTGTCTGCCCTTTCTTCACTGGGTTGTTCTGAAGCTTCTGTATGCAGCCTATCTGCACCATGCCAAGCACCCTGAGCTGTGTGTAAGGGCCAGAAGGAGCCAGAGCACGGTGGGTTTGCCTTTTTCTTGCCTTGCAGAAGCAGCAAAAACTCAAATGAATGTTCATGGCGAGAGAGACAAAAAGGGAAAAAAAGACAAAACCCAAACCTAACAAAAAAAAAAAAAGTTTTCCTTTATTTCTACTTGATTTAGAGCAGACTAGAAAATTTCAGCTGGATCATACAAGCCAAGAGCCAGCTTCAGAATGGAATTCTTTCAGAAAATGTTTGCACTTTGTTTGTCTTCCCTTCTCTGCAGCAAGAAGTCTAGAAACAGACTTATATGTATATAAAGCTAACTAACTAACTATATATATATATTTCTTTTAATGATATCCAAAATGTTCACAAACAGTGCTGAAATCCAAAAGCATGACACAGTGTTAGATTCACCTATCCCTGCTGGAGCTGTACTTGTTTTACTACATGAAGTATTTTGTGGCTCTACAGTAGCAGCCTGGGTTTGTTGCCAAAGACCCAAACATTGGAGTTTGATGGTGTTGGGTTTCTATTTTGGTTTGTTTGGATTTTTTTTCCTCAGCATCAAACTTGTTGAAAGGCCTTTCAGTACAAACTCCATGTCAGTGGCAATTACATATATGTTTACAGATTATGGCTCCAGTCCCATCCTGGTAAATATTTTTGCATATGGTTAAATCTGCATGCAGAATTGCCTAGAGAATAAAATCAGAAGTGGTGAATGTAGGAAGATAACAACTTGAACCTAAGTGCTTTCTTGTCCCTGTTTAATTTTGAACCTATTCAACCCTCCTGAGTTCACAAGTTCACCCTGGTCTTGACCATTATTGAGTTTGGATTCTGTTTAGGAAAAACTGTGACTCTGAGTACAGTGAAGGGTCAGAGGACAATAAATCCAATAGAAAAAATAAAGTGATAAATGAAGCAGGCAGAGAGATGGAAAAGTAAAAAAATAACACGTATTGGACAGGTTCATGTTTCTTTGATGTTGAAAGGTGTTTTTCCACTGACTGCACTGGAGCTGGGATTTATTTCCTAGCACCTGGTTCAAAATCCCTGGAATTCAACCAGGATGTTTCTATTACCTGTAGTGCTGCTGTGTCGCTTATAACAGTTTCAGTTTGTAGCTTTAATGTAAACTGTAGCTCCCAGTAGCCCTTACCTGTAATGTGTAGCAACCCAGCCTTTCTAGGATGGAAAAGCAGAGTGAAATTATAGAATCACACACAGAATGTTAGGGGCTGGAAGGGGCCTCAAAGGATCATCCAATCCAACTTCCCTGCCAGAGCAAGACCTTTTTATTTTATTTTTTTTTTTTTTTTAACAGTGAATTTTTCTTTCTGTTTTTTTTTTAATCCCACTTCTCCCCCATCTCTTTCCTTTCCTCTTCATCTCCTCTTTCCCCCTATCTTCCTCCTTTCCTCTCCAAATCCTTCCTCTTCCCCCATCTTCCTCTTTTCATCTCCACGCTTTTCATTTTCTTCCTCCCTTCATTTCCCCTTTTTTCCCCAAACCCAGAGCACCTGGGTTCTGTTGGAATCTCCTCCCACCCCAGGTGTGGCCACTTTTCCCTCCCTGCCTACTCCCCTATTTAATCCACACCAGGAAAAGCAACAGCCTGAAGTTGTACCCAACTGGGCAGAGGAATCCTCCTCTTATCATCAGTGGTGAGTCCCCATAATGTGCACTGGGTGAATGGTATCAAAGGCTGGGGGGCCTCATGCCCCCCTAGTTAGGTAGGAATAGGCTTGATGGTCATTCTAACATCACCCATAGGTGCTGGCTGGGCCTCCTAACTTAGGCTGAGCTCCTTTAATGTTTAACTGCTTCTTTCTGCTCACTTCTGATGAGCTTAAGTACTTGGCTGAACTGGAGGCTTGTGGGGGAGTAGTACTGTTGTCATAAAACTGTTTTGGTAGGAAAAGACTTATAGGATCATCAGACTCAACCCAACACCACCATGGCCATTAAACTATGTCCCCAAGTGCCATGGTCACACATTGCTTGAACAACTGCAGGGCTGACAACCCCCACCCCCCACATCCCTGGGCAGCCTGCACCAATGCCTGACAGCTCCTGCAGCAAATAAATTGTTCCTCATGTCCAACCTACCCTAACCCCTGGCACAACTTCCGGCCATCTCCTCTCATACTATCACTTGATATTAGGGATAGGAGTCCAACTCACACCTTGCCCAAACCTCCCTTTGGGGAGCCATAGAAAGCAATGAGGTCTCCCCTCAGCTGCCTCCTCTCCAGACTGAACACCCCCAGTTCCTCCCAGCCACTCCTCACCAGCCTTGTTCTCCAGACCCTTCACCAGCTTCATTGCCTGGACACACTTCAGCCCCTCAATGTCCTTCTTGGCAGGAGGACCCCAAAACTGAACCAGGATTTGAGGTGTGGCTTCACCAGTGTCCAGTGCAGGAGCACCGTCCCTTCCCTGCCTCTGCTGGCCACATCATTGCTGATCCAGGCTGGGTTCACAGAAGGTGTCAGAGATGAAACTAAAAGGTTTTGTTTCCACATTGTGTAGCCCAATATCATTAATCCCATTTAAATTCTGCCACTTTCTATCCTTACATCTTGGAGAAAATCAAAATATCTCACACCAATCACGACTTCAACTCCCCAGCCTCTCCCTTCAACTCTGCCTTTAGGAGTCTGTCCAGCTCAGGAGTAGCTCCAGCTTCTCATCCCACATCGCTAGCAGGAGAATAGTTAAAACTTAGTTTAAACAATTCAGCCAAGAATGCAGAGCCCACAGGCAGGAATGGAAGCATTTACAGCAGGCATTTTTAGGGAAATAAACCCCCAAGCAATGGTAGGTCCATTTCACTGCCAAGGTGCGTTGCAATTTTTTACGAAAGAACTGCCTAAACCTTCACTCAATCAGTTGCCTGTTCCTCACTCACCTCTTTGACTGTGGTCTTGATGAGGAGAAGAATTGGTTCATGTCCCTCACTGTGAGAGTAGAATGACTTTTCCTCTTTCTCTTGTTCTGCTCCAGGCCCTCAAAAGCAGATATCTTCACAACCCAGTTTCTTTATGCCCCAATTTCTTTTGTGTTTGCTGAGCTCCTCTGTGATACAAATGAAGCCGGCACCAAACATTTTACTACAAATTTCGGTACAGTCCTTCAATGTCCTCAGCAGAAGTTATGCTGTTGTCAACACTGAATCTGAGCATTGAATTGGGGTGTCCTAAATGTGAAGACCAGCTTGCTTTGCAAGGCTTATTACGTTTTCCCTGGGTTTGCAATGAAGAAATTTGGTGCTGTGTCTTTGCTTTCAAAAGCCCAGACCTACATCAGGAAAAGTACAAAAGTTATGCAGGGCCAAAGCTGCACCAGGGACATGTAAAATGATTTAACTTTGCTGACTGCAAAGGAGCAAAGGAGATTAGCGGGAACTACAGATTGGCCTGATAGTTTACAAAGCACTTCAATACGTTTTGGGTTGCGATGTCAAGGCTTATATTAATTATTAATATTTTGGTATTCTTTGAGATCCTAGTACTTCACAGTTTAAGTTGGCACAAATCCACCCATCATCAGCATGTAAGAGGATTTTTTTTGGTTTTTTTTTTAACACCCCCCTTCCCTGCAATAATTAAACAGAGCAGAATTCTGCTTGAATTCTGCTGAGTTTATTTTACTGTAAGTTATCCACCTTCTCTCAGAAGTACAAACATTAATTGAACAGGAACATACCAACATACCAAGCTTTTTAAGCTTTCTCATTTACTCCTAAAGCATGCAATGTTTAAAAATGGAAGATAATTGCCTTGAATTCCTTGAGAGGTCTTTCGAGTCTACCAAAGAGACCACAACCACACTTGATGGATTAAGTATTTGGAAGTAGAAGGAACCACTCCATCCATTGTAGAAACCCTGTGCTTTTTGAGAGAGAGAGAAGGAGAGAAAAGCATTTGAAATGCTGCTTTCAAGTCAGGTCTGGGTGTTCCAGATCAGAGACATTTCTTGTTGTCAGTAAACTAAAAATGGGAAAAAAAATAATCCAAACCCTGCAAAGGATGGAAGGTAGAGACCCTGAGTAAGTGATGATTATCTGATAACAAAAATCCAACTACGCCAGTCATTCATGGTTTATTTCTTTGGCATGCAACATTTAAGAGCAATCCACTGAGTGCTATTAATTTCACCACTGTAGAAGCCAAATCCTTCATTTAAACTTTGGAAGCAATTTTTCCATTTACTTCTCTGTCACTCAAGCAAAGAGTAGAAATCATAAGCTCACTCATTCCAGTTCACCTCATCAATTAGAAAAGAGGCAGGAGTTGCTTCAGATGAAAAGGGGATGCAGCAGTGGGAAAATATGCTCAAAAATCAGAATAGATTACTCCTAAGAAGTTCTGGATAACGTTCCAAGGTTGAATTGGCCACATTAAGACATCTTTAAGCTTTGGGAAAGCTGAGATTTGGAACTGCCTGTTAGAATTGGATCATCAGAGAACTGAAGAGTCATTGCCAATGGCATCCTGGGGTGCATCAGGAAAAGTGTGTCCAGCAGTTCTATGGAAGCTCTTCTCCCGCTTTACTCTGCCCTAGTGAGACCACACCTGGAATACTGTGACTAGTTTGGGGCACTGCAGTTCAAGAGAGACAATGACCTGCTGGGAATAGTCCAGTGGACAGGCACAAGGATGACTGGGGTCCTTGAACATCTAAGTTGTGAGGAGAGACTGAGAAAGCTGGGGCTGTTCAGTCTGGAGAAGAGAGGAATGAGAAGAGATCTGATTAATGTGTACAAATATCTGAGGGGTGGGTGTCAAGTGGATGGGGCCAATTTCTTTTTGGTGGTCAGCAACAATAAGTGAAGGATCAACAGCTACAAACTAGAACAGAGAAGGTTTCACCTCAACGTGAGGAGAAACTTCATTACAGTGAGGGTGACAGAGCCCTGGAACAGGCTGCCTAGAGAGGTTGTGGAGTCTCCCTGTCTGGAGAGTTTCCAAACCCACCTGGATGCATTCCTGTATGAACTACCCTAGGGGATCCTGCCTTGGCAGTGGGACTGGACTTGATGATCTCTGTAGGTCCCTCCCTACCTTTAAAGTTCTCTGATTGTGTGATTGTACTTAATTGAAATAACTGATGTAGAGCCGGTAGTTTGTCTTGTTTAAAATGACAAAATACTAAAAAAATAAGAACATGAAGGAAAAATTTGAATGCTTAAAATCCAAGCCCAAATTTAAATTTCATGTTTGCTGCCAGAAGTGCACATGTAGCAAGGCGAATGCTTTGTGTTGACACAGGAAAGTTAAACAAAGACCGTTGTTTGCTTCAGTTTGTTTTTGTTTCAACACCAGCTTTGGCAGATGAAAAGTTATGCAGCATTAAAACAAAACCTTAAAGGAACACAGCAAAAATTTATACAGTTTTATAGAATGGTTTGGTTTGGAAGTGGCCTTAAAAGATTATCTAGTTCCCAACCACCACCATGGGCAGGAACATCTTCCATTAGACTAGGTTGCTCAAGACTCAGTCTTGAACTGCTCCAAGGAAGGGGCAGCAACAACCTCTTTGGGCAACTTGTTGCAGTGTCTTGCCACCCTTACTGTGAAGAATCTCTTCCTAATCTCCACTTTAAATCTGCTGTCTTCCAGCTTAAAGCCATTGCCTGTTGTCCTGTCACTACAAACCCTTGTAAAAAGTCTGTCCCTAATTTTCTTGTAGCCCCCTTCAGATACTGGAAAGATACCATAAGGTCTTCCCTGAGTTTTCTTTTCTCCAGGCTGAACAGCCCCAACTCTTGCAGCTTGTTCCCATAGGGGAGGTGCTCTGCTCCAACCCTCTGATATACCTCCTTGCCCAGCCTATATCTGGTGTTATCTAAGATCTCTGGTGAGAAACTTGTTTGCATTTGATAAATTCAGAAAGTTTAGGTAACTGGATAAAATTGTGGTGTAATTCTCAATTGAAATGCAGGTTTCTTGTGCAGCAGAGAAAGCGGTGTTTTTTGGAAAGGTTCTTCAAGGAGAGAAATGTGTCTCTATTTCATGTGACATTTGCAGGTTTTATGGAGGGACAGTTAGTGAAGCCATTCTTTCTGTTTGGAGTCAAAATAGGCAAGGCCAGATCCTCCTGTTGAATAGAGATTGTTTACAGGCAGGCAAAAAATGTGTAGCCTCCTCGTGGTGGGTTAGTTGCTGTCCGTTTGCGATGTACATCCATGAAGGCAGCACGTGATGGTGTTGCAACTGTGCCTTTGGAGGGCACTTGGTCTTTGGTAGAAACACCAGGACAGTGGCCATAAGTTTTGTTTGTTTGCTTCCACTGGCAACAGGAGAAAGGTGATGCTGCTGCTGCTGGGAATATGGAAGGGAATCTCTTTCTGCAGAAAATCCCAAAGTTTCCTAGTTTCAAAGAATAGCCTATATCTGCCATAACTTAAAACCATAGATCTGAAGCACATGGTTGTCACCTACACTAGATGTGAAACAAAAGCAAAGAGGTATAACTATCATGAATATGATGCTGGGCTTCTTTTGTTTTTCTCTCACATTTCCATTTCTCCTGGGAAAAGATGTGCTGCAGGCCCATTAGCTCAGCAAGTCCAATTTTTGGTCAAGGTTTATCCTGAAAGTTAAGAGACATGAAAAAACCTGTGAAGCATTCCCATAAGCAATCTAGTTTAAAGGAAAGCACTTTCAGGTGGGTACAGCTAGCAAGCAGTAGTTTATTGTCAACATGGGTAGAAGTATCGAAGAAGTTCTGCCTAGGACACTTTCCACTTTTGCATTAATGATTTGGATAATTAAATGGATATTAAATACATTAAGTTTGCAACTGACACCAAACTGGGGATTATTGGAGAGGGCTAGAATTCAAAATTGTATCTTGATGAATAGGAGAAAAGACTTGAAGAAGATAGGGTACATTCAATGAGATCAAACTGATGCTCTGAGCGTAGGTTGAAATAAATACCTTGACAAATACAAACCAGGAAATGCGTGTTTTAGTGGGAAGGTATTGGAGAAGATGTTAGCAGGTCAGTAGCTGAACACAACCTTGCTTTGGAGGAAGAAAACATGTTGAGGGCAGGGTAGATGGTTTGCATGTTGAGATGGTTTGCATGTTGAGATGGTTTGCATGTTGAGATAAAGGGTGTTCATTTGCTTTGTGAAATGTTAATGAGATTTTGGCTGTAGTTGTATGCATGCTTTTGGATATGGTAAAGAGAGAAATGTGCCCAAGTGGGAGAAATTGCTAAGAGAGTGTCATAGTAAGCCTGAATAGGCCAAAATTGGCTTATACATGTCCTGGCTTACCCAGACATGCATTTCTGCTCTGCCTCCTTCTGTTGTGAAGAGAAGCAACTGTGGGAAAGAGGACAAAGAACCTGGAGCCACTGAGTCTAAGGACCCTGGCTTGCCCAGACTTGATTTGCTCCTGTTTACATCTGGTGGTAAACAAAGGTATGTACACTTGGCTCGTGCCTGCCTCATGCAAGGCCTATATTTTTGCCAAATTTGGGTAAAGTAAGCCTATGGCTTCACCTAATATGGTCAAGCTTGGCTAACTTCCATTCTGATGGGCCCATTAGTCTCAGGCTGTATTGATAAAAAAGGTGAGCAGGTAACACAATGTGCTCTGCCCTTGTATTTGTGCTTGTTTGCTTGCTGCTGCCATTGTTCCTGTTAATCATGCTCTCTGCTTCTGGCAGTGCTTCTTCCATTGCCTTCTGCAGCATTAGGTTACAGAATCATAGAATGGTTTATGTTGGAAGAGACCTCAAAGGTCATGTAGTTCCAACTCCCTGCCATAGGCAGGGACACCTTCCACTAGATCAGGTCACTCAAGACCTCATCCAGCCTGGCCTTGAACACCTCCAGGGAGGGAGCAGCCACAACCTCCCTGGGCAACCTGTGCCAGTGTTTCACCACCCTCACTGTGAAGAACTTCCTCCTAACATCCTGTTTAAATCTCCCCTATAAGCTAGCTCTGCCACAAAGTGACAAACCCCGGTGCTCTGGGGTTGTCTGCCTCAAGACTGATTCAAGTTTACTAGGAATAGGCACCATATGCCTCCATGCGATAGGCTGCATAGCCAGCATGGCATTATGCCTTCTGCACATCTGCCCAGACATTCTGCCTACACCTGCCAAGACGAGGAGCCCTGGAAGGGACACAGAGGTCATCCAGAAAAGCCAGGATAAGGTCAGAGATTGTCTGCGTCCTTTCTCCAGCAACCTCTGAACCCTTGGAAGAATCAGAAGCCTCAGCAGCTGACAAGACACCGACAGAACCCCATGCAAGTGTTTGGGTACTGCCTTAAGCTATAGTCTCCAGTTCCTATGCTTTGCAGAGCCACCATGAGTACGTCTCCTTGCTCTCTGCAGGAATAGACCAAACACTTAGAATTAGACGAAAGAAAAAAAACTAAAAAGAAGAAACCGAACAGATTTTCCACCTGACAGTGGTGTTCACATCCCCTACAGTGCAAATTAAATGTAAAATCATGTCTTTGAAGATCAAGAAATGGCACAATGGGAGACTATTATAGAGTGTAAATAGAGGGTAAACAGTAAAGTACCAGTGTGATGCTGAAGGAAAAGATTTCCTTTTCTTCAAGGGTACTCCTTTCTAGAGACAAGTATAGTGCTGTACCTGGAGATTCTGTTTTATTTCATGACATTTCATCTTTAATTTGTGTTGTAGCTTTGTGGGCAGTGTGGATTCATCCAAGAGTGTTGAGCAGTTTGTGTGTATGCAGCACATAGATGGGCACAATAGGTGAGGTTGGGATTTGCTTGTGGAGCTTAACTTTTGTGTTTCAGGCTTATCAATGCTTAAGTTTGCACCTCTGGTGTTATAGTAATATCAAGTAATATTAGAATCATAGAGTCAGTCAGGGTTGGAAGGGACTACTAAGATCATCGAGTTCTGACCCCCCTGCCATGGATACCTCACACTAGATCAGTCTGTCTAGAGCCTCATCCAGCCAAGCCTTAAACACTTCCAGGGATGAGGCTTCAACCATTTCCCTGGGCAACCTGTTCCAGCCTCTCACCACCCTCATGGTGAAGAACTTCTTCCTAGCATCCAGCCTGAATCTACCCATTTCTAGCTTTGTTCTATTCCACCTTGTCCTATCACTACCTGACATCCTAAAAATTCCTGGCCAAGCTTCCCTGTAGGCTGCCTTAAGATACTGAAAGGCCACAATAAGGTCACCTTGGAGCCTTTTCCTCTCCAGACTGAACAGCCCAAACTCCCTCTGTCTCTCCTCATAGTAGAGGTGCTCCATCCCTCTGATCATCCTTGTGGCCTTTCTGTGGACATGCTCCAGCATATCCATATCCCTCTTGTACTCCAGGTGGGGTCTCACCAGTGTGGAGCAGAAGGGGAGGATCACTTCCCTTGCCCTGCTGGCCACACTTCTCTTGATGCAGGTCAGGATCTGGTTGGCTTTCTAGGCTGCAAGAGAAAGGAGTGAGACATTGAAACAGATTGCCTAGGGAGGTTATGGATGTCCCCTCCCTGGAGGTCAACAAGACCTTAAGCAACTTGGTATAGTGAAAGGTGGCAAGTGGTTGGAACTAGATATCTTTAAGGTGCCTTCCAACCCAAACCTATTCTATGATTCTAAATGGTCTTATACCAAGATCAGTGGGGCTGTGCAGGAGCCAATGACAGTGTGTTCACTGCCTGCTCTGTGAGCGGACTTCCAGACATGGTGGCTGCAGAAGCAAGTTCAGAGCCTGTTTATTAAAGGAGAAGCCATCATCAGCGTTGTGGTATCTGTCTTAGCAGATCTCTTTTGCAGACGTATCAACTGCCAACTTGTCAGGTATTTCCTGGAATTGCCAGTCTCTCTGGGGTGCAGCAGACTGTGGTGCATAAAGCCACTGACATATCACTTACCTAGTTCTGCTAGACTTGGCCTCTTGGTGAAGTATGCAAACTGTCTGTGTCTTGTGCAGCATTTGCATTATCTAAAGATCACTGTGTGTGCTATGGTCCATTCGCCTCTGTAAATGCTGTTTAAATATAGCATCCATAAATAAACCTTAAATAATTCATGAACATAATTTTGTAAATTCTTCTAGGCCACACCTCTCTAGGGGCATATTTATGAACACGCGTCAGGATGGAATCGATGCGTCTGCCCAAGCGCCCTACCTCTGAGGCAGAATTCCCACATCTAGCCCCAAAATGCTGGAAACGGCTCTGATTCCACTTCACCAGTCATCCATCATGCTGTCATTTTAATTCAGATGCTGCTACTTGTTTTAATAACATACATCTTACACAAAGAATATTGCTAACACAAAATTCTTGAGGTAGATTTTTACAACCTCATAAAATGGTATTAACCCTTTTGATCCCTGATATTCTTTTCCTAGGGCTTTTTCTTTTTTTTTTTCTTTATGCTTATCAATAACCTGTGTTCGTGGGGTCTATTCATGCTGGAGAATCCAACATCAATCACCACAGTAAAAATATTATTCCTCCAGCATTACCCTAAAGAATTATGGAAAGAATAAAAGTGTTATAGCAGGAATTATTTAGCAAACAATGGATGAATAGAATGTATTATGGTAAGTGTTAAATTATATCACCTCATTACAGGAAACTACCTGAGATAGCACAGAAGGTAGTTCAATGCTTTCTCTGAGTAGTTCAGAGAGAACAATAGCACAATCTCACAAAAGGGTTTACTGTGAAACCCTGGAATGACAAGGCAAATGATGTATTATCAAATAAAATGATAGTTTAGAGGAGAAAAAAAAAAGAAGAGTTAAGTCTACCTGCCTACTTCTGAGTTGCACCTGCAGATATTTTCAAGGTGAGGGGAGAAGAATAACAGTAATTTATAGTTAGCAGCTTAACACTCAAGTATTTATGGTGCTTTTTTTTTTTTTTTTTTTGCATGTCCTTATACAAATACTTCCCTTGATGTAACACGGCAACATGGAATCTGCTGGTTTAAGAAATATTTTGCTTCTTTTTCAAACAAAGAATGTGATAAGTTATTTCTTTCTTCCTTCTCCCTGCTTTTTATTTGCAGCCAGGAATTAGAAAAATATTTTACTGAAATGCTTGATTAAACCAATCACTAAAAACATTACCATATTTTAGGTATTATTAAGGATACCTAAACANTAATGTTATGCTGGGCTCATGGGATTCATTTGATCAACATGATTAAATTATTTCCTTACTCAGCTAGAAGGAAATTACTAGTAACCAGACATTATGTGTCTGTTAATTATGTGTAATAAGGTTCTCTGCTATCACACCAGCTCTTGCATTCATGCGTTGTGTGTTTTAAAGGCATTCTCATTTTTTAAGTGTAAATATTGAAGAGGGACAGCTATAAATTTCTTCCCCTTATTTAATAAATACCCAATGTGCCAAAAAAAGCACTTGTAAGAAGCATCTGTTTGTCCTTGGTGTAATCAGAGGCCAGTTTGTGGCAGTGACACGTGAGCATTTCACATGTTTTGGGTTGTTTATTTTTTAGTTGTTGTGTTGAGATATTTTGTTTTTCTTTTTTATAAAGTTGGATCATTTATTACCATGAGGAATGTAAAGGAAGAGTTGCTGGAAATCTCTAATTCCACTTGAAATAGTTAACATTCCTGATGTGAGTTCTGCTCACCTATACAATGTCTTTGTGCCAGATCTGCATTCTGCTCTGATGCTGCCCAATCCACTAGGATTTCTAAAGCTTTTTTTTTTTTTTTTTCCTTTAATAGGGGAAGAAACATATGGTACAAGAGAGGCCTTATTCTTTTTTTTTTCTAATGAAACGATGGGCTTCTGTTTCATATTAAAGTGTTAATAGGTCTGAAATTAGGTCTCAAAAAAGAGAATAGTGCTTTAAAAAAAACTTAATATGATTCATTATCTGCAGTCAAAACCAGATGACATTTATTTTTATAAAAAAAAAAAAAAAAGTAAGCTAAGGGGGAAAAAAATTTAAAACTGTGGATTCAGACTCTGATTTATTGAGCAGAAAGCTCTTTAGAATCAGAGCCTGGGCTGGAGGCTGGTGGTTTTGTTTGAGTTTGAGAACCTTCCTATGTTTATGAAATCTAAACAAATATTTCAAAGAAGGTGGTGTCACATTTGAAGTAAGTGATCCTATTAGGAACTGGGATACGGCTGCTTTGCAGAAGGCCTGGGCGGCATTTTGTGTATGGCAGTGCTGTGTACTGCTAATACACCGAGACATCACTTTCATCCCAAATGCCGATAGGACTGAAGTTCTCTCATGCACTTTGGCTTTCAGTGTTTAAAAATGAATGAATGAAGTTCAGAGGAGAGAAGCTAAATGGATATTGTGGTGTAAAAGAATGAATTTTAACTAATGGCATGCCAAGCTATTCAGAAATGAGCAGAAGACAGTTAGTGAGTGTATTTATTTGGAATGGATGTGAAGGCTGTAATGAAGGGGTCTGTATGAGTTACACTAGCATAAACCACTAGAAATGTCAATGCAATTAAAAATACTTGTTAATTAAAATAATGAAGTTTCAATGGTATGTCCTTGTATGTAGCTTTGAGTGCATCCTTTTCTGCCAAGGTTGGTTTCCATAGGATAGCTGTCTCTTCCACACCTTCTTACTGGATATCATTATCTTCTCTTTGTCTGCCAGAAAAGTGAGTGTAAATTTAATGGTTGGGAGTTTTTTTGTAGAATCTAATGGGATTTGTAGACCTTGGACAGCCTAGAAAGTACCCTCTCTGGAAGCATCATCTGGATGATCACAGAATCACAGAATATCAGGGGATGGAAGGGACCACAAAATATCATCCAGTCCAGGATCACCTAGACCAGATCACACAAGAATGCATCCAGGTGGGTCTTGAATATCTCCAGAGAGGGAGACTCCACAGCCCCCCTGGGCAGCCTGTTCCTGTGTTCTGTCATCCTCACAGGGAAAACCATGCTCCTTATGTTTCCATGGAACTTCCTTGCCTCGGCTTCCACCCATTGCCCCTTGTCCTGTCATTGGACACCATTGAGCAGAGCCTGGATCCATCCTTCTGGCACTCACCCTTTACATCTTTAGAAATATGAATGAGACCACCTCTCAGTCTCTGCCTCTCCAAGCTAAAGAGCCCCATCTCCCTCAGTCTCTCCTCATAAGAGAGATATTCCATTTCCTTTTTCATCTTTGTGACTCTGCACTGGACTCTCTCAAGCAGTTAATGATATCTTCAGACTTTCTTTATCTAATTATTACTAACCACCAAGTCGCAGTGATGTTGGTTACTTTTGACCAAGAAAGTTTGTTAGTTGTCCACATCCCCAGTTAATGTCAGTCAGCTTCAACATTACAACATGAACTCACATCAGCAGCATGTCTGGCTCAAAGCAGTTGTCAGTACTTGTGGCACATAGGAAATGGAAGTGAAGAACAAAAGCATCCTGAGGTTTCATGCAACCTATACCAATGGCTTCTATTCCACACTCTGCCTTCCTCATTTATTATTTACCCCAGAGGACCTGGGCACTTGGAGATGCTCTCAAACATGTTTGGGAAAAACAAAGCCTGATTGTATATAAGTAGTGCTATATTAAAGTCACAAAACAGCTATCCTCAGCACTTTGTGATGGGGAAAAAAAAATTATACAGCAAAGAGCTAATCTCAAAATGATGTGCATGTATGTGGAGAGGTAACAGCTGACATTCACATTAATACCAAATGAGTTCATCATGATTAATGTTATTACATTAAATATCAAAGGAATTAATAATGATTAGACCATTATTTTAAAGGGTTACCAACATGACACTGGCTCATTTTTTAACGGCTGAAGACAGTTGGGTTTGGACTTTTTTCCCTCTCTGCACATTTCCAGTCTTCACCTTCCTTGACCAAATATACTCACTTGGAATTTCATCTCACTGAATTTATGATTTTATGGCTGTGTTTCCTGCCAGGGGTAAATCCAAGTCCCGATGAAGTCACCAGGAGCTTTGCTATTCACTTTGCTTCAAACAGCTGAGGTCTGATCCTGATTTGCACAGGCCGACAAGCAGTATTTCCAGTGGCTTCATTGGGCTTTCATATGCTACTTCCATCTCAGAAAAATAAGCTATAGGAATATTACTTTGAGATATTGATTTTTTTTTTTTTTTTTTTAGCTAGTAATAAGGATTCTTTGTGATATCTCAGATAGTTTTGTGGGGAGACAAAAACAAAGCAAGTAAAATATGTAAAATGCTCCCAGAAACCTCTCTTGCTGCACAAAGACAAGTCATACCAAGATTTTAGTGAGTCACTTGGTCTTGTCACATCACGTGCTGCAGTCTCATGTATTGTAATAAACCAGATATGGGACAGAGGTTGCAAACAGTCTGTTATGAAATTTAGCAATGCGTAGTAAACATGACAGCTTCAACTGGGGAGTAGCCACCTAGCACAAAATGTTTCTCCTTGTGCAGCAGCTTGCACCTTGTACACAGCAGATGCAAAGATGAGGTTTGTGCTTGCTTTCCACTTTTCAGTAAAAATTGCTTTGAATTACTTTGGTTGGAAGAGATCTCAAAGATGATCAAGTCCAACTATCAACCTAAGACAACCATGGCCATTAAACCATGTCCTAAAGTGCCATGTCCACATGTCTCTTGTACACTTCCTTCTACCACCTCCCTGGGCAGCCTGTTCCAATGCCTGACCACTCTTTTTTTTTCCTCACATCCAAGTTAAAGCTCACTTGGCACAATTTTTGGCCATTTCCTCTTGGCCTGTCATCTGATATTTAGGAAAAGAGACTCAGCCTACTTTTCTCCAGACTAAACAACTCCAGTTCCCTTATGCATTCCTCAACAGATCTGTTCTCTAGATCTTCACTAGCTTTGTTGGCCTTCTCGGGACCCACTCCAGCACCTCAATGTCTTTCTTGTAGACAAGGAGCACAAACTGAACCTAATATTCAAGGTGGATCCTCACCAGTGCTGCATGATCACTTCCCTGTTTTTACAGCCAATGTCAGCTTGAAGGGCTGTATGTTATGTGTATTCTTCTTCCTTTAAAAAACAAAATCACCTTAAAATAGATTAATAGGAAAGACCAAATTACATGTGCAATGTTGTGCTTTCAATAAAGCTGGCCTAACTAGGGTGAAAGAAAAAGGAAAAGATTAAGCTTTCACAAATAGGAAAAATGCCTTGAACCAGATGATTATGAGCTATGTGTTTTCTAGGAATGACTGCCAACAGTTGGGTAATGCACTGTTTCATGATGCACAAATAGTCTTATATTCCACACTTCTAATAAAACTAAAGAATGCCAAAGTTCTCATAAATTATCTACTCAGTAGAAACCACTAAAACATCCTAAATCTGTTTTGAAGTAGTGATGTTTCATAGACAGCATTTGAAAACAGTGTATATCAAAGTGTGTGATTTACAAAGAGGAGAAAACAAATATTTTTCCATTTCTAATTTGAAGTTGGGTGGAAGGATAAATCTTGTAACATTTGTCTGCTCTTCTTTACTTTTTTCTTTGATTTTTTACAGGCCTTAGCTAAGATTAAATTAGTTCTTGATCAGCTGCTGCTGATTAGTCATTTCATTCCATTCACAGGCAAGTATATTAGGAGTCATGATTTGGCTGTATTTTTTTTCCTGTTCTAATTGTATAAGATTTTTTCTGTGGTTGCTTTGTAAAATTGGTAGCTTGGGATTTTCATTTGGACTTGTGCTCTACAGTACAAGAAATTCAGGGAAAGAGAGGATTAAACTGGTTGCCAAGAGCCCATATATTTTATTGTTGCTTTTCCCATAGGTCCTTCTACCAACCTCTTCAGCAGTATAGACACACACACACATATACATATGTATAATATGTGTGTATATATCTGTACATAAGGAAAATAAATGTGTCAGAGACCATTGTGTGGCATTGAGGTTTTTAGGCACAAAGCTGCTCACTTTAAATATGGCTTTCAAAATGAAGATGGTTGCATGGATTTTGTCTATTGGGAATGATACTTAGTCTTTGGAAGTACCTGGTCCTTGCCAGGGAGCTGACCAAAGGAATGGTGGATAGACTGGGCCAAAAGCAAAGAGGTGGTATTAATGAGAACGCAATACAGGTGCTGGACCTACTATTTGTGATGTATGCAAATATCTTATTGTGCTCACTGTGTATTTGTGTAAGTCTTGCTGCCAAAACCTGGTTCAAAGAGTGTTTTTTTCTAGTTCTAGTATTTGAGTCCATGTTTTTGAATTCTCTTGCACTAATTTTTTCTGAAGCATTCTGGTGCTTTTTCCAGTTGATGTCGGTGGAAAATGACAGTACTTGCTGCCTCTAGAAATCTCATCATAGAAGTCCAAACATGAAGTTCAGGTTAAAGTCTGCTGCTTATAACCCCTTATTTACATCTATACTTCTGTCTCACAGAAAGCATCAAGATTAAAGCATACAGTTTTGGTGCACAAACTCAAAGAAAGATGTTTGTCTTTATCACATTAATATATATGCCACCTTGAGAACTCTGAGCTCAGATGTATTTAGCCAGACCCTTTTATTACATATGGAATATTCTCTGAACTTGGCATTATTATCAAATATAATTACAGTAAAATAGTTTGCAATGTGATCTTCTGGGCAGAATAATTTAATTGCTGATGAGATGTTAGCCAGGCTTGTCAGTAGTGGTACAGTATTTTTGCTGTTTCTCACTTAGATGTTGATTTCTCTGTCACAGAATTACCCGTAGAATAATACATATATAGAAAAAATACACATAGAGAAAAAAATATTGCACTTTATGGATGGTGTACAAATGGTGAGCTGAGCAGAGAGAAGGCAACTCTGTGAATGTGCTTTGAAGGTGTAGTGGGTTTGCAGTTACCTGCCCCCCCACCTTTATAAACCCCATCTAAACCTCAGAAAAACACTGGAAGTTAATAAATGAAGCTTTATATTTACAGCAATGCACAATATACAAGCAAATATCTATGGGATATTACAGATATTTACAAATATATACAGTGAAAAGGTAATACAGACACCACACCCCTCCCGGAGACCAAAATCCCCAAGAGAGGGTAACCAAACCCCCGCTACCACCTTTCCCCCCTTCCCCAGTCTTATCTCACCACCAGTTGATGCTGCAGATAAGCTGAAG
>VWZI01020796.1:3092-25364 GCA_013396835.1 Psilopogon haemacephalus | reverse complement strand
TTTTTTTTTTTTTTTTTTTTTCACATCACAACCCATCAAAGGAAAGGTTTAGCTTCATTAAAAAAAAAACCACAAAAAACCAGGAAGCTTTTCACAAAAAGGAGAAGGGCATGCTTTGTTAAACCAGATGCATTTTATTTTTCCTGGAACCAAGATTTATGAAAGCAGTATGCTCATATTTCTCCATATACAGTAATTGGAACTCATTATGCTAATTGTATTTCCATTATCACTAATTAACAATCATAGTGACCTGGCCCACAGTCTAATTTGTCTTTAATCTGTTTTTGTATAGGGAGTTTTACCCTGTAATTTCAAGGTGATAATTCTATTCAGCACAACTTTATCGAATAGTGCAGCGTAATACTTATAATATTCAGGGCAGTTCCCACTCAGATAGCTCAAAGAGAATGGGAAGTAAATCTATACCTGTTTATGCTGCTCCATTAGTGGATCTGCCTCCCTTGTGCACATTCTTTAACCTACCTATGTCTAACTTAACCTGTGTGCATCTTATCTAGATCAACTGAAGATTGGTCAACATTTGCTGATGAGATTTGTGAGCTGTGAAGGAGTGTGTGTGTGTGTGTGTGTGTGTTTGTTAGTGGATAAATCTGCAGGAATTTGCCATTTTTCCATTTTGTGGCACTTCAGTTGCAGGAAAACAGGATTTTTCTTAAATGCTGTTTCTGATGTGGTATAAAACATGTCCTGTGTCTTGAGGGGGAAGAAAACCCTCTGAGCTTAGCATGAAAAGTGTTGTTGTTTAGGTTTTGTGTGTGTTTGGTTGTTGTTGGTATTTTTTTTCCTTTTTCCTTAAACAACAAGTAAATGCTTGTTTGCTTTTTCTCCAGGGTTTACTGGCATTCAGACATTCCAGGGTTGTTTTCTGTAGGTTCAAAGTGAGGGAAATGAGTAGTGGTGTGCCACTGGGGTTTTTGCAAAACCTGCTATCTTGCTCATCCCTCTCAAGTCAGTGTTAGGAAAACACTCCCTGCAATTTACTTATTTCAGGCAGTCCAAATATTTTTCTCTGGTGCTGCTCACCTACTGCCCTTTTCCCCCTGCTGATTCACTGGCTGTGCCTTTCTGCTGATGTCACATTGTTCCCATCTTACCCACTTGATCGATTGATATCAATAATACTGTGCTGTGCAAGCCCTCTCCCTTAAATCCTGGGCTTATTTCTTGGCTTCCTATCCACCTTTCAGTGAGGTGGGTACTAAATTTATCTGATTATCTGTATTATTGCATACTCTTTGCACTGCCCTCTCTGTGTTTTGTCATTGAGGACTTTTGAAGCTGGGAGTGACTCTAGTCGGAGTCATTGATCTGTATCCCTGCTTCCATTTCTAACCCTTTCTGTTCCAGGAACAGTTCAGGTCTCTGGACAAAGGAAATTTCTGTCCTCTGGTGTCCACGTAGCTCAACAGCTTTACATTGTTTGTTGACTTGTCCCTGAATGGGTATTAATATATGCATGTATATACCTATATATGGAGATATAAATATATACATATACATAAGCTTTACATTATTTGTTGACTTGTCTCTGGATGGATATTAATATATGCATGTATATACCTATGTGTGGAGATATAAATATATACATATACATGAGCTTTACATTATTTATTGACTTGTCTCATGATGCATACTAATATATGGATGTATATACCTATGTGTGGAGATATAAATATATACATATACATAAGCTTTACATTGTTTCTTGTCTTTTCCCTGGATGGATATTAATAGATGCATGCATATACCTATATGTAAAGATAAAACTATATATATATTTGGTTCAGTCAGTTACTTTCCAAGTGGTTTCTCTTCTTTCAGCTCTCTCTCCCCAGTGCCTTGGTCTCCATCTACATGCCACTTCCCTGCTTCAGGAAGAGGTGAATCACGTTGCTGTCACAAGTTTTCATGGCTCCTCCTGGAACGTGCAACTTCTGAAAGCTCTGCTTCACCTGACCCTTCCTTTCAGCTCCACAGAGAAACTGCTATGTTCCCCCCTGCCCTGGGTCTGATCCCACCTCAGCTGCACGGGCGGCACAGCCTTTGCACAGTAAGTGCTCCTCCTTCAACAGGACATAAATCAAAGAGTACCACCTAATCAACAAAATAATCTTAATCAATGCTTTCACCGTCTGGCTTTCCCTAGCAAATATAACTCCCTGTTGATGTTTCCCATCCTCCCTTCTGTTATACCAGATGGTGTGTGTTCCAGTCTTTTTATTATCCTTCCCTAACCACGACACTTTGCTCAGTCCAGAGATCTTCATACTGCGTCCCCTGAGCCTCCTCATCAGCAGCTCTGTCCTGCTCATTGCATCTTGGTGTTTCAAGCATCTTGCACTAATGACCTTTTTCTTCCCCTCTCCTTCACACAGATATTTTTCAGAGTATTCATTCCCATAGGTTGATCAGTTGATATCTGGTGGCACATCTGCTTTAACAATCACATATCCTAAGTGACCTCAGAGACTGTATAAATGTTGACAGAACATAGGCTGGCTTTATGGTTACAAGTTATAGCTTCCTACAGGAGAAATTCAGTGTCGTAATCTCTTCATTTTTCACTTTTTTTCCTTTTTTTTTTTTTTTTTTCCCCCTCTTCCTTGGAAAAGATAACACAAGTTGATCTGTTTCACAT
Source organism: Psilopogon haemacephalus (assembly GCA_013396835.1). Taxonomy (NCBI): domain Eukaryota; kingdom Metazoa; phylum Chordata; class Aves; order Piciformes; family Megalaimidae; genus Psilopogon; species Psilopogon haemacephalus. Next base: position 22,702 of record VWZI01020796.1, on the reverse strand, counting down.
CATGATCTACAATTAGGACCTTGCTGGATAGGATAGTATAAGAAGATAACCGTTGGTCAAAAGAACTTTAGCTTTCATGTACTTCCTAGGTGTACAGACTTTACTCACAAATTTGTCTTCCTAAGGTGTTTACTCTGAGAAATAAGCTAAATGATTATGCCCTGAAAGGGAAAAAAGGGGAAGGAATCTTCAAGCAGAGGTCTAGCAGAATGACATATCACATAGGATGTGTTTTCTGTGTCTCTCAGGGTTTATAGTGTAAAATAAGCTCAGAATTGTGTTTTCTGAAGTTCACAAGTTGTCTCTGGATAGATACCTATATCCTCCCTGCTCTCATCCCTCTGAATCAGAATAGGGGCATTTTCTGTGGGTGGTCAGTCTCTTCTCCCTAGTAACAAGTGATAGGATGAGAGGAAATGGCCTGAAATTGCCCAGATTTAGATCGGAGATTAGAAGAAGCATCTTCACTGAAAGGGTTCTCAAACACTGAAGCAGGCTTCCTGGGGAGGTGGTTTAAAAGATGCCGAGATGTGGTTCTGAGGGACTGAGGTTTAGTACCAGGTTTGGTGGAGTTGGATAACATTTGGACTTGATCTTAAGAGTCTTTTTCAACCAAAATAATTCTATGATTCAGTGTTATTTCTACTGAAACAGGTTCTCCAAAGCATTTCTTTTCCTTTCCTGAGGTACTATGGCAGAACTCTGTGACCCTGAGATATGTATACTCTACAATTCACTGCCCAAGGCAATGGAGTCACGTCTCCTGCACCCCCATAACTGTGAGTTAGTGAGGTCAGCTTGATTTCGGAGCCACTTAAAGCCGAAGCAGTGGAACTCACCAGCAGCAAATCCCAGGCTGAGAAGTTCCAGGTTCAACTCGACCAGCCTTCATCTGAAATGTTTGGGTAGGGAAGCACAATCTGCCTTGAATCTCTCTGCCTCTTCAGGCTGCAGTTCCGCTCTCCCTGAACACATGATTGCTTAATACAATTTGTAGCAAATGTAATAGACATGTGGAGTTGAAAGAGAGGCTGAGTATCTAAATTGCAAAGACCACAAATCCGTCACTGAGTAGATAGATATGCTAAGTGAAGGCCATTTTTTCTGGAGTATCTGACAGAACTGGAAATCACAATGCAGAGCAATTTTATCACAGAGGATTTTTCAATTTGTTGTTGAGAAGGATGGGTCAGTAAGCATCCTCTTTATCCCTAATGACTGAAGAATGTAAATAATCTTGTTGTAACCATTTTTCATGTACATTTTCTATCTAAATGAGGTATATTTACTTCTAGGGATTATTTTTTTCCCTCCTATCAAAGAGCATAAGGAATTTCCTTCTCTCTCTTCCTCCTCTCCCTCCCTTCTCTCCCTCTCATCCCTCTCTCTCCCTCTCATCCCTCTCTCTCCTTCCTTCCTTCCTTCCTTCCTTCCTTCCTTCCTTNTCCCTCCTTCCTTCCCTCCTTCCTTCCCTCCTTCCTTCCCTCCTTCCTTCCCTTCCTCCTTCCCTCCTTCCTTCCCTCCTTCCTTCCCTCCTTCCTTCCCTCCTTCCCTCCTTCCCTCCTTCCCTCCTTCCCTCCTTCCTTCCCTCTCTTCCTTCCCTCTCTTCCCTCTCCCTTCCTTTCCTGTTTTCATGTTCTGCTGTTAAAAGATGCACAGCAGACTAACCACTCTTTCATTTGTCATAGGGCTTGGTGCAGCTAATGTTTTAAGTCTTATTGTCTGCCAGTAATGCTTAATTCCATTGTGGAAGACTGCAGTGCACTCAGAATGTGTTTTCCTAGGAAAGATAGGCTGTAGGGAAATGTAATGACTATTTAACTCTCAAGGTCTAGCATCAGAAGGTTTATACCAAGCTTATGCTAAAGTAGATCTTGAACTTTGCTGTCTAATTTCTTCTAATGGCTTTGTAGCCATTCAATAACAATGTTTAGCAACCACAGTGACGTGTACCATGCTCCTTCACTCTCCTCTGGCTGCTTCTGGAAATACAACTCCTTGCCTTTGTTCTTCCACTATTCTTTTGGCTGGTGGTGAAAGAGGTCTTGTAACTCTTAATGTGTTGTGATACAGGGTTATATGTCCAGAGAATTTAAAAAAAGTGGTCCACATAACTGCAATGCAGTAGAAAAATTACTAAGATTTTACAAATAGAAGGGACCTTGGCAAGCTAATGGCCTGTGCAGTGTCACTCAAGCAACTTCCCCAAAAGTTTTCTCAAAGTCCAACAGTTGTGGCGTACTTTCACACACCTTTTATGACTTTGTTGACATGACTTTGATTTACAAGTTTCCAGTGGTGGAGCATCTGTTGCAACCTTTAATCAGTTGTCTTTTCTGTAAAGAGAGAAAAAAAAAAAAAAAGTAGGTGCTCCATATTCTGGACTGTAATTTGTCTAATTTGAACTTCAAGCCATTGAATCTTGTTAAGCCTTTGTCAGCTAGATTGACGAGTCATCAATTATCAATTTCCATTCCCTTTGATAATAGACACTTATAGACTAATAAATTATCCTTTAACCTTTTGTTCATTGAGCTAATAGATTGAGCACCAGGAGTCCCTCATTTCAAGGCATATTTTCCATTTTTAAAATTAATTCCGGTGACTCGAAATTCTCTTCAATTTTTCAACATCTTTCCAAAGTATAAGCACCAAATGTTATCAGTAGCATGGGTCCTGCCCCATATTTGAGGATCACAGAATCACAGAACTTTAGAAATTGGAAGGTATCTCCAGAGATCATCCAGTCCAACCTTCCTGCCAGAGCAGGACCCCCCAGGGCAGTTTGCATAGGAATGCATCCAGACAGGTTTTGAGAGTCTCCAAAGAAAGAAACTCCACACCCACTCTGGGCAGCCTGCTCCAGGGCTCTGTCACCTGCACTGTAAAGAAGTTTCTCCTCATGTTGTGGTGAAACCTTCTCTGTTCCAGTTTGTAGCTGTTACTCCTTGTCTTACTGCTGCTGACCACCCAAAGGAGATTTGCCCCAGCCACTTGACACTCACCCCTCAGATATTTGTACACATTAATCTGGTCTCCCCTCAGTCTTATCTTCTCTAGATTAAACAGCCCCAGGGCTATCAGTCCCTCTTCATAGGGGAGATGCTCAAGTCTCCCAATCATCCTCATGGCTCTCTGCTGCACTCTTTCCAGCAGGTCCCTGTCTCTTCTCAACAGGGGGAGTCCAAAACTTGACACAGTATTCCAGGTGTGGTCTCACTAGAGCAGAGGGGGAGAACCTCTCTAGACCTGCTGGACACACTTTTCCTGATGCCCCCTCAGGATGCCATTGGCTCTTTAGGCCACAAGGGCACATTGCTGGCCCATGCATAACTTGCTGTCCACCAGCACTCCAAGGTCTTTCTCCACAGAGCTGCTTTCCATCAGGGAGGCCCCAGGCCTGTACTGGTGCCTGTTGAATTGCTTCCCTCTATACCTTCTTGCAGTTAATATGTTTATTTAGCAACAGATCGCATTAGCGATCAGATTTTTTCCAGCAAAATCTCTTGCATTTGAGCATTCACAGTGACTTTGTAAGTCCTGATTAGGAGGACAGAATAATTTCTGTCAGCTTAGGTTTTTTTTTCTGGTTATATGACATTTTAACACGTTGAGATATGTATTTTGTGCTCAGCAAGGCGGAAAGATTGCCAAGTAGATGAACTATGAATTATATATTTGTTGTTTCTAAGAATCGTATGACTTGGTGTTTGGTCCCTGAATAGGTATGCAAAGGGGGATCTGTTTGTTGATCTGGAAGAATTCTGTAACTGAAAAGACCTAGCCTGAGATCATTCTCAGTGACTAACAAGCAAGACAGGAGTGTGTGAATTCACCATTTTGGATATAGTGGTGTGAAAAATAAGGATGAATTGTGCTCAGATTGCACTTCTGCTAGAGGCTCCTGATCTCCTCACTCAGGATAATGGAGAAAGCTCATGGCAGTTCCTCCAGTTATCCCATTCCCTGGTGGGGAGAATGGAAAAAAATTAATCAAAGGATGGTGTGATACTGTTCTGTTATACTGAAAGCAAAGCATTCATCTTGAAATGAAAATCAGCCAAGTCTTTGATGTTTAATGTTAAATCATTCTTGTCTTGATGATGTGAGTGCTTGATTTTAATAACTCTGAGTCCACAGTGAAGAAACTGGAAAGGCTACAGGAAAATACAGTCAGAGGAAGACCTGAGGGTGCTCGTTGACAGCTGTCTTAACACAAGCCAGCAGTGTGCTCAGGTGGCCAAGGAGGCCAATAGCATCCTAACCTGGATCAGCAATACTGTGGCCAGCAGGAGTAGGGAAGAGATCATACCCCTGCACTCAGCACTGGTGTAGCTGCACCTCAAATACCAGGTTCAGTTTTGGCCCCTCACTACAGGAAAGACATTGAAGTGCTGGAGCATGTCCAGAGAAGGACAGCAAACTGGGTGAACTGTCTGGAAAACTTCTCTGAGGAGCAGCTGAGTGAACTGGGCTTGTCTAGTCTGGAAAAGAGGAGACTGAGGAGAGACTTCATTGCTCTCTACAACCCCCTGAAAGGAGATTGAAGTGAGCTGGTGGTCAGTGTCTTCTCCCTAGTGTCAGGTGATAAGATGAGAGGAAATGGGAAAAATTGTGTCAAGGGAGGTTTAGGTTAGATATTAGGAAAAAGTTCATTACAGAAAGAATGGTCAGGCACCGGAATAGGTTCCTCAGGGAGGTGGTGGAGTCGCTGTTCATGGAGGTGTTCAAGAAATGTGTGGACATGATTTAATGGCCACAATGGTGCTAGGTCAATGGTTAGACTCAATCTTAGAAGTATTTTCACACTAAAATAATTCTATGAATCCATGATTCTTATAACTTTTAACTCTAGAACTGGAGCCTCTCATTATTGGACTGGAAATTCATTCCAACAATATTCAACAATGTGTCCTTCCAACAGTGTGTGATGTAAAAAAAGCTAAATATACTCTAGAAATTCAGACTTTAAACAGAAAAAATAATTCAAAACTACACTATCAAAATAGCCAAGATTTATTCAATAATAAAGCTAAGATTAATTTTTCTTTTCCAACTTGGTTTCTCATGACTGTACTATGGAGCAGGGGTTTTCAGCCTGGAGAAGAGATGGTGGCCTTCCAGTACCAGAAAGTGGCCTACAAAAAGGCTCAGGAGGGACTGTTTACAAAGACCTGTAGTGATAGGACAAGGGCCAATGGTTATATATTAGAGAAAAGTAGATTTGGGTTGGATCCTTGGAGGAAGTTCCATACCATGAGGGTAGTGGAACACAGGAACAGGTTGCCCAGGGAACTGGTTGAGGCCCCATCCATGGAGGTATTCAAGAAAAGGCTCGACAAGGCTCTGGGCAACTTGATCTAGTGGATGATGTTCTTGCTTATGGCAAGGAAGTTAGACCTATGGAGGTCCCTTCAAGCCCAAACCATGGTATGATTCTGTGAATCCACAGCAGCTTTGCGAGGGAAAATCCACTATACCAATATATGGTGGCATGAATGTACTTTGAAATGAAACCCTAATGATCTCCCATAGCAACAACAACCTCAAGGGCAACACACCTGGAGGATAAAAGGAAGGAAGTCCAACTTTCTTATTAAAAAAAAAAAAAAGAGAGAGAGAGGGAATAAATAAAGAGCAAAGAGTGATTTAAGTCTATTAAACCAGACAAAAATAATCTCATATTTTGGAGGGGATTGAAAGAACAAGGACCTACTTTAGCAAATGCCAGTGAATTTCTGCTTCTCCAGATGCATTTTCTGTTCTGTTTTATTCTACCTTTAAGCAATGTTTATCATGTGTACTCCATAGAGACTGAAATCTTCTGTGTAGGTGTAATAGGGCATCAACTATTTTTTTTTTTCAAAATAGTGGACTACTTTTGGGCTCTCCTATTTGATAAGGACACAAATACACTGGAACGAGTCCACACAAGTGCCACAAAGATGGCTGAGGGAACTGGAGTATCTCTTGTATGAGGAGAGAATGGGAAAGTTGAGAACGTTCAGTCTGGAGAAGTAAAGAAACCAGAGCTGAGCTCTTTTCAGTGGTGTGGCAAGAGGCAATGGGCACAAACTGAAACACAGAAAATTGATTAAATGTTAGGTAAAGTTTTTCCTTGCCTTTCCACCCCCCTCCCCCTTCCCCCTTTGTTTGTTGGCTCAGGGTTTTGTTTCTTTCATTGTTTTTGTTTTGTTCTGCTTATTTCGTGAGGTGATGGCATCTTCATCCTTGGAGCTTTTCAAAATCTGGCTATGCACAACCTGCTATAGTTGATTCTTCTTCCAGCNGTTAACAGATTCTTCCTGAAATTCATGAATGAAATTCATGAATGAATTCCGCTGAAATTCATTAAGTATAATAAGTATAATAATACTTGAATTATTATAATAATAATTATAATCGAATTATTATTATAATAATAATTCATAACTATTATAATAATTCATAACTATTATGAGTGAATTATTATAATAATTGAATTATTATAATAATAATTCATAAGTATAAGCTTATTCTTTAGGGCAATGCTGTCTTTATTAACAACAACAACAAAAATATCTCAGAAGGCAATGTCCCATTGTTAGTCTGTAGTTAGAGCAACTCAACAGTTGCCAGTGGAGCATAAAAGCAGTGATATATTTACTGAGCAGCCTGTGGGCTGGACACCCAGGACCTTGCTTGCACCCCACTTCATTCTCTGTGAAAATGGGAATATACAGTTACAGAGAGATATATTGAAGTCTTCCATGGATGTTAGGTCCTCACATAAAAAGTAAACGCCAAGATGCTACCCCTGTGTGCAAATGCCAGGCCTCCGTATTGTAAAAGAAGGATCTCTCACCCCATCAAGTTGTTCTGACACCTTTCCTCAAGATGACAGAGATTCTTGCGATTTGTTGTCTACCCTATGCCAGTTGTAGGCTTTAAGAAGGGTGGGACTAGACTCGGGGCCACTGCTGCAGTGTGTCTGGTGAAGGAGAGAGGGAAATTACAGTAGCTATTTTTATTTCTGCATGCTGTTGGGCTGAACAGCTCAGCCATCCTGTGGAAAGGTCAGCGAGTAAAGCAGCGGATGCACCTTCGCTTACACTGTGGAGCCTGCAGCCATCTCACCCTGCACGTGTGCCCACAGGAAACAAGCACAGCTTCCCTTCTTGTGTTAAAGCTGCACCTAAACACCCGTCTGAGCCTGAAAGGGAGAGACCAGGGGTGAACCCCCTTCAGATAATGTCTCTACAAGTTTAAATAGCTCCTGAAGGAAATAAGCAGTGCTACCTAGAAGTAGAAGGCCAGCGTGTATAATGAGTTTCATATATTTGTGCTGGCCATGACGAATCAAAGAATCGAAATTAGGATTGAAACCTATAATCCAAACCAGTTTGGATTTTCTCCTGTGTTTTGTGGAGCCTATGTCTCCCTCCAGAGTTTAAAAACAGGAAGGATGGTGTTAGTATTACATATGTTGAGCAGAACGTGTGGCGGCTTGGAATACCCCGTGCCAAATCCATGAACATTTTACTATCTTCTTTGGGGAGAATCCATAAAAAGCCAGACCAGCATTTTCTGAAAGGTCTGGAAAAGTTATTCAAAATTGGAAATGTGTGCTGTATGTGTCTGAAAACTGCCTCGTCAAGCACATATAGTCTATCTTAGAGAGCAAGTGCATTGAAACATAAGGCACATCTGTGGATAAAAGCTCCAAATACCTCTGAACTTTTCTTCCCTTTGGTTTCAACTTCTTACCCTAATGGAATTTTTTTAGGGTGTAATGGTTTGGCATGGTTGCAGAGCACAAGACAAAGAAACAGGAGATAAGACCTGATTTGTTGCATAAGGCTGACCAAGACTGTTACATCCCTGCTCTACCCACATCATTTTCTGCTATACTTGCTTTCTGGGCATGCATTATATGAATGGGGAAGATCCTGCCTGACAAACCTGGCGGCCTTCTATGAACAGGTCACAAAATTAATAGGTGAGGGGCGAGCAACTGATGTCATTAACCTGGACCTGAGCAAAGCCTTTACCTCTGTCCTGCACCACATCCTGGTCTCCAAGCTGTTGAAACATGGGTTTGATGGGTGGAGCACCAGATGGATAAAGAACTGGCTTGATGGCTGCACCCAAGGAGTAGCTGTCAATGGGCCCATGTCCAAGTGGAGGCCAGTGACAAGTGGAGTCCCTCAGGGATCAGTCCTGGGACCAGTCTCGTTCAACATCTTTGTGGGTGACATGGACAAAGGCATTGAGTGCACCCTCAGCAAGGTTGCTGACAACACCAAGCTGTGTGGTGCAGCAGACATGCTGGAGGGCAGGGATGGCATCCAGAGGGACCTGGACAGGCTGCAGAGGTGGGCACAAGCCAACTTCATGAGGTTCAACAAGGCCAAGTGCAAGGTCCTGCAGCTGGGTTGAGGTAATACCAAACACAAATACAGGCTGGGCAGTGACTGGCTGGAGAGCAGCCCTGAGGCTTGGACGTGTTGGTGGATGAGAAGCTCAACATGGGCCAGCAGTGTGCACTTACAGCTCAGAAAGCCAACCAGATCCTGGGCTGCATCAGGAGAGGTGTGGCCAGCAGGTCAAGGGAGGTGATTCTCCCCTTCTACTCCGCTCTGGTGAGACCCCACCTGGAGTACTACGTTGAGTTTTGGAACCCCTATTCCAAGAGGGATGTGGACGTGCTGGCTCATGTCCAGAGAAAGGCCATGAGGGTGATCAGAGGGCTGGAGCACCTCTCCTATGAGGACAAATTGAAAGAGCTGAGGCTGTTCAGTCTGGAGAAGAGGAGGCTCCCAGGTGACCTCATTAAGGCCTTCCAGTATCTGAAGGGGGCCTACAAAAAAGCTGGGGAGGGACTTTTTAGGCTATCAGGTAGTGAGAGGACTAGGGGGAATGGAGCAAAGCTGGAGGTGGGAAGATTCAGACTGGATGTGAGGAGGAAGTTCTTCACCATGAGAGTGGTTAGACCCTGGAATGGGTTGCCCAGGGAGGTGGTTGGGGCCCCATTCCTAGAGGTGTTTAAGGCCAGGCTGGATGAGGCTGTGGGCAGCCTGATCTAGGGTAGGGTGTCCCTGCCTATGGCAAGGGGGTTGGAACTAGATGATCCTTGCTGTCCCTTTCAACCCTGACTGATTCCATGATTCTATACTATGACCACAATATATGAACTGAATTCTGGGAGTTGTTTCTGTTATCATTCATAAATGTACAATTTTCATTTACAACTTTTGTTCTCTTTTATTCGAGATCCACAAATCCATAAACTGCAGTCACTGAGAAAATGTGCCACCTTCTGAATAGTTTAGTTGATTGAACACCACATGTGTTTAGGAGTGTCAGCAGCTTTCTCTTTTTGATTCTTCTTTTTCCATCACCACCGTTTCAAACTAAAAAACTAATAAAGAGAAGCTCATCTAGGAATACCATCCAAGATGGAGCACTCCAGCAGCCCAGTGTGTATTACTGACTAGGCGCTGGAAGTCTCAGCAATCTTCATTCAGATCTTACTGTTGCTGCAAGTTAGAGATAAATTATCTGTGCAGCTTATGCTGATTAACTGTGAGGTGGCAAGAGAGCTGCAGTGATTTCCAGTGTGTAATATAGATACACAGTTCATTTGCTGACCACTAAAGAGTGTGTGTGCTCGACTCCTAATTAAGATCAGCTTACTGAACTTTCCAGGCTGAACTAGGGTGACCTCCAGGTGACCTATATGGATCAGCAAGGAGCTCAAGTATACAGGGAGTTGGAGTAACAATGAGAGACGCATCCCTTGGGTTGTATGTCATCTCTGAGTCTTGAAAGCAGAGAATGATCTCACTGTCAGCCTAGAGTTCTCATCAGAAGTCACCTTACTTTGGGAAGAAATATTTTCCCAGAATCCTAGTGTACGCAATTGTGCTTGACAAACAGCTAGTTGTCTTTGACTCAGTTTTGAAAAGTGTTTTTCACAGAATCACATAATGGTAGAGGTTGGAAGGGACCTCTGCAAATCCTCTAGCCCAACCTCCTTGCTAAAGCAGCTTCAGCTAGAGCAGGTTGCACAGGAACATGTCCAGCTGGGTATTTGAAAGTCTCCAGAGAAGCAAACCCCACAACATCTCTGGGCAGCCTGCTCCAGTGCTCTGACACCCTCGAAGTAAAGAAGTTTCTCCTGAAGTCTAAGTGAAACCTCCTATGTTCTGTGTCTGTTGCCCCTTGTCCTATCACTGGGCACCACTGAAAAGAGCCCAGCACCATCCTCATGACCTCCACCCTTTAGGTATTTATATGCATTAATAAAATCTCCTCTCAGTCTTCTCTTTTCCAGGCTAAAGAGCCCCAAGTGTCTCAACCTCTACTTTTAAGAGAGATGCTCCAGGCCCCTCATCATCTTTGTGACCCCTCTGTTGGACTTTCTTCAGCAGTTCCCTGATTTTTGGACCTTTCAGTTTTTCAGACTTTTGCATATAAGATTAGTAGCTACTCACAAAAAAAGCAAACAAAACCCAACAACAACAAAAAAAGACAGCCTATAGTCTTTTATTTGCTAAAGGAATAGTGAGCTTCATTCATGCTGCCAAGTTTCATTCGTTCAGAATATTGTGAGATGAACTTTGAAGGCATTCATTTGTTAGTTAGCAAGAAAAATTCACATAGCATTCCAACCCCACCCCCCACCCCACCCTCCCCAGGAGCTCCCAGGAGCTACTGTTTTTCAGGATGTAGGATTTTGCCCCCAAACATCAGGACTATAATATATTTAAAATTAAGAAATTAAAATGGAACCTTAGAGAGTCTGGAGAGGTTTTCTTCTCTAGCTTCTTGATTCTAGCCATCAGATTTTTACAAAATACACATGGAGTCTGGAGCCTTGTCATGAAAAAATCTGACAACTCAGAGATGATGACAGCTGACCTACTGTGAGAGACCAACCTGTAGATGTGGTGGTCTGAGAGACATCCTGTAAGTCTCTTTTTCCTCTGGGGACTCTGCTGGGAACTGGAGAGCTTGCATTTGAGAGCCTAAGCAGATAAGTCACAGTTGAAAACTGACAGCATTGCCATTCCCCATTGCAGACTGAATCCAGTTGCATTCCTAAGGCCACAGCTGTAAAGCAAGTTTGTGGTTTGATTTTTGTCCTCTTAAAGCCATATTTTTAGTGCTGCCTATAATAAATCTTCATGTTTTGATTATGTGTAAAAAAGACAGTGACTAGAGACAGAACACAGTGCTACCAAAATAAACTCCCTTAATGCACGATGGTCCTGCCGCAAGCACGGACTTTCCTCTTTGCCTGAACTTCATCTCATTTGAAGTGGTGCAGGGAGAAACAGGGGCAGAAGGGAAGAGTCCTGACCCAATAGAAAGAGAAGATTTAAAAGGGAGAGCACAAACATATAGGCTGGCAAAAGCCACAGACCGTTGCCTAGATATCCTGCAGACTGTCTGTTCCATTCAGGGATGGCACTCTGAGTTAGCAGGAAGGAGAAGGCAGAGCTGGTTACGCTAAGCTCATCAACGTGGCAAGTTGGCCACTGTTTCCTGGGGCTGAAAGTAGCAATTTGCGTTCATGAAAAATGATTTACCAGGAGCCATCAGTGTGGAGATGTTGGGCTGCACTGAGCTACTGGGCTGCAGGCAGCCTGGGAACCCTACCCATGCATGTGAAGGGAGGGAGAATCACAATTACAGAAACATTCAGGTTGGAGAAGACCTCCAGGATCATGAATTCCAACTGTTATCTCTACTCCACAAAGTTCACCCTTAAACCATATCCTCAAGCACCACATCCAAATGACTTTTAAACATATCTGGGGCTGGTGACTCCATGATTTGATTATTAATGATAGGTTATTAATAATAACAATTTAATGAATTTTTTATTATTAATATATTAAAAATCTGGAAAATTCCCTGAGATTCTTTGGATGTTGGGTCAACAGGAAGCAGTTACACAAAGGTTACCACTACATTTATAAACACAGAATTAAAGAGTTTAAACAGTTTAAACAATCAGAACTTGGAAAATAAGAACCTGGTAACAGAGGAAATTCTAACTATGCCTATGGAGTCTTAGCCTGTACTCACTGGTGTGATAGATTAAAAAGTTTCTCAGTAGAGGAGGAGAGTTGCCTTGCCACTAGGTTGCTGATGCAAGCTGCATAACATGTTGCTGCCCTGTAAGCGATAAAAATAGACCTCTGGTCCCAGTGGAAGACAGCAGGAAAAGAGGACAAGGGCTCTAAATCACCCCCTTAAATACACTAATTTGAAAGTGAATCTGGCCAATAGGCACTAGCACCCATTGTTTTGGCCAATGAATTCCAAATCCTGTGCCTAGCTGTCCACTCTGGCACTTGAGGGGCAGTACAAGACACCTGACTTGATGTTGCTAAGTACCTAGCCCTCAGGGCTTTGTTGGGGCCATGCCCTTCATTGTTCTGCTCACACCTATCAACTCCCAGACCTGGGACAGGAAGAGGAGAGCAGGGGTTTATTACCTACCAGGACATTCCACCACCTCCCTGGGAAGCACATTCCAATGCCTGACCATTCTTGCTGGGAGAAAATGCTTCCTAATGTCCACTCTAAACCTACCCAGTCACAGCTTGAAGCCATTCCCTCTTGTTCTATCACTATTTACCCAGTGCAGCCTCTTCACAACCTCCTTTCAGGTAGCTGTAGACAGCCATGAGGTCTCCCCTCAGTCTCCTCTTCCTCAAACTAAACAACCCCATCTCCCTCAGTCACACCTGATAAGATTTGCTTTCCTGGCTCTGGAGGAAAATCATGGAATCATAATACCATAGATATGTCGAGATTGAAAGGGGACTCGAGGTCATCAGGTCCAACCACTTGCATAGAGCTCATAAACCATGTCCCTCAGCACCACATCCCTGTCTGTTTTAAGTATTTCTAGGGATGCTGACACCATCACCTCCCTGGGCAGCCTGTTCCAGTGCCTGGGAGCTCTTTCAGGGAAGAATTTTTTTCCTAATATTCACCGTGAACATCCCTTGGCACAACTTGAGGCTGTTTCCTCTAGTCCTGTCATTGGTTGAAATACACAGCATTTCAGCCCCAAATCACCAACAATGAATACGCAGAGAGAGAAGTGTAATCTTTTCAGTCCATGCACTAAGGGAGAGCAGTGTCACAGCTTCCACTCTGCTCCTGGGCAAGACCCCACCCAGGGCTGGATGATGGGTGTAGAAATCCTGAAGGATGTCACTGTCCTAGGAGCGCAGCCAGGCTCCAGACCTGTTTTCTCAACTGGTGTTTCATTACCAGTGTCTATGCACTAGGTAGTGTATTATGCAGTTCATTAGAGTGCATTTGATGATTGCCAACAAGCACTTCATTTGATAGGGAAGTCTTTTTGAATCACAAATGTCTTTGTTTAAAGCTGCCTTTCCAAAAGCACTTAACAACCTTCCAGAAACCAACTGCAGCACCAAAATTCAACTTTAAAAACCCCTAAATAACCCACGCTATTTAGGCATTTTTCTTTAGAAGTATTTTCTTGTGTCAAGTGGATTTCGCTTCATCTTTTTCAGTGAATGTAGTTGTCCCTGTCAAGTTAAAGTCCAAGCTCAGGCCATGTTTAATTCTAAAATTCTGATTTTCTTTCTCCTTTCTGTGTTATTTTAACATCACTTTCAGCGTAAAACTCAGATATATGAAATTAGATTTTTCATGTTTCATCTCAAATGGAGAGGAAGGAAGAGGCTGAGGCCAGATAAAGGTTCTTGAGTTTTTTTCCCTCTGGAGGTAGAAAATGTATAACAGTATTTGGAAGCTTCAGACTTATTCTTTATTAACTTTTTTCCTAGTGAGAGAGTTCAGTACCTTTCTGCTTTGACCTACCACATTTTTACTACCCTTTGAAAAGCTGATTTTTTTTTTTCTCCCAGCAAGTTTGTATTTTTTCTTTCTTTTTACTTTTTTAAAAAAAATTTTTAAACACTTAACTTCCCAATAAATCCTTGAAGTGTATATATCCAGTTCATAATCTCTAAATGAACCAGAATTTCTATTAGACTGTAAGGAAGGTACTTACTCCAGAAATATGTGTTCAAAGGAACCACTAAGCTTCATGGCTCTATCAATACATACTTATCTCCTAATGCTATACATGTTTAATATATATGTAAATAAAAGTTATTAGCAGAGATTGTATGTTTGGCTATAACTGTGTATACCAGAAGATTACCCTGGGGATCTTTTAAACTCTTCTTTGTTTTATTCCACTTGAGAATGGTAAGGTTTTTACTGAATTAAATTCAGTTTTATTTAAATTATCTTGATCTGTACCCAGAAAGTGTCTATTTAAGAGAAAATGTGTATCTGATTTCAGAGACTCAGGGCAGATACTTCTATACTTCTCTTCGGCCACAAGGGAATATGACAGGAACATTTTATTTCAATAATACTTTAATTAAGTAAGAGCTGATATGGAGAGTATGTAGTCCTTTGTAATTTGATAAGCACATTTTCTAACCTCTGAAAACATACTGTGGAAAGCTTTCCCTGTGTATCACTTCCTGGGATAAACTACAGTGGATACTTGTCTAGCTTGTCATCTATTTCTGGTGTCCTGGCAGTATTTTATTTTTTTTTTTCCTTATCAAATCCATAAGTTATGTAATTTCCATTTCTACTTTTGATTTGGAGCAGTCAGGGTTGTGGTTTATTGCAGGAGGTTTGGTGTTTTGGTTTTGGGGTTTTTAATTTTTTTTTTTTTTTAATTTTATTTTCATTAGCTGTTATGCATTTTCAGTTATATTCATGGCATGTTTATTTCTAGAACATGTATCATTTTTGCCTGCTTGGCACCTGTAAAAAGTGGAATTTGAGTTTACTCTGCATACACCACACTTGCATCCCTAGTTTTGCATTCACTGTTTGAAGTTTGAGCATATAAAGTAATCTCAGACACATTCTAGGAGAGGATATACAAGTCAAAAATGTTTTATTAGGATTGTGGATAGGGAAGCATTTTAAGGCCTCTTTTGGACATGCTGGTGTAAATGCTGTTTCAGCATGGTGGTAAAGCACAACCAACTTCCTCCTTCAGCTTTTCCATCATTCATGGCTTCTCTTCAGAAACTGAATGCATGGGAAAGCTCAGAGCTAGTTACTGAAGAAGGATCACAGAATCACAGAAACATTCATGTTGGAAAAGCACCTCAGGGATCACCAAGTCCAATCCACATCCCTCCTCTACAAGGTTCACCCTAAACCCCAAGCACCACATCCAAACAACTTTTAAACACATCAGGTTTGGTGACTCCACCACCTCCCTGGGCAGCTCATTCCATTGCCTGATCACTCTTGCTGGGAATTTTTTTTTCCTAATATCTAGTCTAAACCTACCCAGTCACAGCTTGAAGCCATTCCCTCTTGTTCTATCACTATTTACCTGTGAGAAGAGCCCAGCAGCAGCCTCTCCACAACCTCCTTTCAGGTAGCTGTAGACAGCCATGAGGTCTCCTCTCAGCCTTCTCTTTTTCAAACTAACCAGCCCCAGCTCCTTCAGTTGCTCCTCATCAGATTTATCCTCTAGACCCTAGGATCTTCTACACAAAGCTTGTCTGAAGTTCTCTGCCACTCAGGACAGTAGGAGTATTTTTCAAACCTCAAGAAAATTGAAAACCTTGGGATTATCTGGGGTAAAACACCTGGTTTAGCAGTACTGGATTTTGTGTTTGGTTTTAGTTTTTACCATGTTTTTTCTCAGACAGGTAGTTGAGGCAAAAGCCACACATGTTACAAACTGACAACTTAGATATACCAGCAAAAAGTGTTTAAGAAAAGCCTGTTATGGAAAGGATGCAGTGGGAACTGCATGCTGCCCAGATGTGGTGCAGGAACATCACATCTTTCTTTATTTAAAGGAAAACCAAGCCAAAAACAAAACAAAAAAAGAAACAAACAGATGTTTTCTCTATCAGGCTTCTTCTGTACCATCCTTATGCTCAGCCTGGAGAAGGATGCCCTGCGATCTTCAGGCCATATGGGTCAGGCTGTGTAGGTCAGATCATAGAATCATAGAATGGTTTAGGTTGGAAGTGGCTTCAAAGATCATCTGGTTCCACCTCCCCACCATGGACAGGGACACCTCCCACTAGAACAGGTCACTCAAGGCCTCATCCAACCTGGCCTTGAACACCTCCAGGGAGGGAGCAGCCATAACCTCTCTGGGCAACCTGTGCCAGTGTTTCATCACCCTCACCCTAAAGAACTTCTTCTCAACATCCAGTTTAAATCTCCCCTCTGCCAGTTTAAACTCATTCCTCCTCATCCTATCATTACAAGACCTTGTCAATAGTCCCTCCCCAGCCTTCCTGTAGGCCCCTTTCAGACCCTGGAAGGCTACTATAAGGTCTCCTGGAAGCCTTCTCTTCTCCAGGCTGAAGAGCCCCAACTCTTTCAGCCTGTCCTTAAAGCAGAGGTGCTCCAGCCCTCTGATCATCTTCGTGGCCTTCCTCTGGACTCTCTCCAACAGTTCCATGTCCTTCTTGTGTTGGGGGCTCCAGAACTGCACACAGTACTCTAGGTGGGGTCTGATGAGAGCAGAGTAAAGGGAGAGAATCACCACAGATCCTGCTGTCTAAGAACAGAGAGCTGGGAGAACATAAAAACAAGACAGGGATCTATACCATAAATGCTGTCTGCTACATGCTCTGACCCATCCACAGGGGTTAACGAGTGTGTTGGTGTCCCCAGCATGGGAACCACCTGACCCACGGCAGGTGAAGGAACATGTTGGGATTCATCGTAAAGTGCAGAGCTGGTTTTGTGCTATGGAGCTATTGCAGCTTTACAGCATCAGTATCAGTCACCGTTTGCTGCAGAAAACAGTAGGTGAACACTGCAGGGATTTTGTTTGCATCATAAGATGGCAGAACAGAGCCAGCAATGCTCCCCTGTCTCAGTGTGCTTCTTATCCACGTGGCAAGCGTTTGTCTACCAGCAATAGCACCTCCCTAAGACTTTTCAGCACTTTCCACTATCAAGTTTGCTAAACATAAGTGGGGTGATTAGGTTCTTTTTCTTCATCCAAAGCTTTGGGGCAGGAATTTCAGTTCACATAGATGTCTCTAATGGGTCAAATCAGTTGTCAGTGTCTAACCTAATGTAAACATTGAAGTGACTCAGACTCTTGTCTTTATTTCTCATATAAGTGGTCTTTTAATTTTCTTTCCTTTTGCATCAGTTGCTTTTGAAACATTTTGCTTGCAGAAGATAGTTTTATGCATAAATGCATAGTGAAAATCCAAAGAATACAAAGATTGTTTTCAGACTGACTTAAAAAGAGAAGTAATCACCTCAAAATAATTTTTTTTTCTTGAACTCTTGGGAAATCAACTTACAGTTCTAATAAAATTTAGATTAAACTGATAATCAAAGGGAAATATTTTTACCTTCACCAAATCTTTTATATTGGCAAAATAAATATTTTTATGTCAATGGCATTAGGAATTCGACTTTCTTCATGAAATTTTGCTTCAGGAAAATTCTAAAATCTTGTTGAAATTAACGTAGTAGACTTCTTTCCTTTCCCTCTTTTCTCTTTCTTCTTACCTTTCCTTCCTTTTCTTTCCTTTTTCTCCCTTTTCCTCTCTCTCTTCTCTTCCCTTTTCCCTTTTCCCTTTTCCTCTCTCTCCCCCCTCTCTTCTTCCTCTTTCCTCTCCTCTCTTCCCTCTTTGTCTGGTCTCTCTCTTCGTCCCTTTTCCTTTGTCCTCGCCCCTTTTCCTCTCCCCTCATCCCTCTTCTCTCTTCCTTCTTCATCTCCCCTATTCCCCTTTCTCTGCCCTCTCCCTTCCCCCCCTTCCCTTTCCCTCTCCTCTCTTCCATCTCCCTCTCCCCTTTTCCCTCTTCCTCTCCCCTCCTCCCTTTTCCTTTCCCCCTCCCCCCAACTATGCCCTATTCTCTTTTATTTTTATTTGCCCTGATGGAAAACTCTTTTTTTTTTCCTCATGCTCTAGTTAAGTCCAGTAACTATGTTACACCAATGCATCATCCAGTGATAGCTTCAGTCACTTGCTGAATGCTTCTCTCTTTGCGTATGAATTCCTTGCTGAGGTTAAAGCTTGGGCTTTACTGGTCAAGCAGACAGATTTTGGCTATTTATTTAGAGGCTAAATCATGAATCCCAAATTATCTGGATGTCAGGGACCCAATGAGTCACCCCAAAAAATACATTAATTGCAAATGAAAGAGAAATGACTCCTCCAAATTCGTGCATCTCTTTGTTCAGGCGCTGAGGTGAGACTCATTTGAATGAACCATTCAGCATCTGGGTTATCCCAGCACAGTGAGGCAGTGGTGGTCTAGCATACAGCAGTGTTCCCTGTAAAAATTAGTACATTAATTCTGTGCTTCATGTAGAATGGTGCAAAGCTACTTATAATTTCCAATTGTTGATGTGTCAAACCCATATCAGTGGCAGAAGATCACGGCTTGCTGTGTGGATAGCACAAAATAGCAGTGCCTTATGGATGTGCCTTTTCTGGTTTGGTATTACCAAATTAAGTGTCAGTTTGTAAAAATTCTTACTTTATCTGCAGAGCAGATGGAGTAGAAATGCTCATGTGAGTAAATATTTGCCATATATGGATTGCACAATCTGTCTGCCTCCTTGCTTATACTCTATAATTTATGCTTTTAAAACAGCAATGAAGAAACCTCGTAAGATTCAGAAGTTCATTTGGATTCTCATAAACACCAAAAGCTTGGCTGCTTCTCTCTGCCTCTTGAGACATTAGGATTTCTGTAAGAAATTTGGTGAAAGCAGTTTAGTTCAATACTTCCAGCTCTCCTTCAGTCTAGATACAGGAAAAAAACAGAATAGCTGTGAGGCAGCAGGGACCATTCACTGCATATGTTTAGCCACTAACATGTTTTAGTTCTGGGTCAGGTATGATTTTCAAGACGGGTAGTCCCATTTTTACTGAAGAGATCTATTCTGAATAGGGCTCTTTTGGTTTGTTTGGTTGGTTGTGGTTTGATTTTTTTTTTATGAGGTCTTCTGTTTTATAAGGTATTTTGTTCAAGACCTTATATAACTGAAGTTGCATTTGGCCACTGTCAGTTTAATACATTTTCTTAATTTATTTGCTTCATTTTTTTTACTAGATAAGGAAAAATTCAAAACATTTCCAAATAAAAGAGGAGAGAAATAAGAACATGTTTTTTTTTTTGTTTTGTTTTTTTGTTTTAATTATACTTTAAAATTATTTTATTTGAAGATTTATTAAAAGGAGAGGGAAACCCCCTAAAGTTCTGAAGGGATATTAACATAACATGCCAGTAACTCAAGCTGTGTTTAATGAGAGGTGCTTGTTTTTTTGTTTTTTTTTTTCCTGCCATGAGGTCTACAGTCCAATGAGTGATAGCTACGAAGGAGGTCACATACATATTCATCAAATTCAACATGCACATGTAAACTGGTTTTAATAGGCCATGACAGCAGAAGTTGTTGTCAGGCAAATAGCTGCACATGTGCTTGTTCCCTCGACTGGCATATTTAGCCATTATCACTCTGGTATCCATGGATGAAATATTAGCTTGTTAACTTAAGACCATCAGTTGTTGCTGATGCTTACTGGAAACCCCCC
>VWZI01020795.1:606421-630606 GCA_013396835.1 Psilopogon haemacephalus | reverse complement strand
CAGCTCCCTCAGCCTCTCCTCACAGGGCTGTGCTCCAGGCCCCTCACCAGCTTTGTTGTCCTTCTCTGGACACATTCCAGTACCTCAGTATCTCTCTTGAATTGAGGTGACCAGAGATGGACAGCAAGTTCCCAGGAGACTCCATCTCTCAGGAATAATTCCCCTTCCCCAGGGCCCTTTCTGCTATTCCTTTACCCCCAGCCCCAAGCATGGGTGCCAGCAAGAGAGCCTCAGAGACCATCTGTCTTTAATCTTCTTAGAGTCAGGCAAATCAGGGAAAAAATCAGAGGAAAGAGGCACTGAAGTCCCTCTGTCTCTGACCATGACCCTCCTTCCATGGTATAGGGTTCAGCACCTACTAACTGGGAGCACATCTCACCTGCCCCACATCCCCAGGCCAATGCAGATTGCTGGCAAGGCCAGGCAGCAAGCACTGGGAAGTGCTCCCACCTGGGAAGCATTCCCATCTGCAAGGGAGCTGGGAGGCTGTTGGTATGGACAGAAGGACATGGGAACATGCAAGGGAGCCCAGTGCACATCATCTACCTTGTCCTGCCCTGCACCTTCTCTGCTTGGTGGGTTTGCTCATTAAGCTATTCCTAATAAAGTGAGTCAAAGCACATCCCTGCAGGAGGGTCCTTATCCCTTTCTAGGAAGGCAATATAAGATTTGTATCTACTACAAAGCCTTGACCATGCAGAGGAGTCACTGGGCACAGTGGTTTGCCCCAGGCTTTCTGATGGCAGGATAAGGGCAGCTGCTGGATGGTTAACTGGAGCTTCCAGGGAACTGTTTCAGCCTGAGCTTCTGAGCTCTGCATGGACAGCAAAGGAGAGATCTTTGCTGCCATGGTTTGGAAACATCAAAACATTATCTTGACATTTCAGGCACCAAACTCAGAGAAGATTGGAGTGGCTCCACCTGTAGTTTCTTTTAAAAGCATCATCTTCAGGAGAGCATTAAACACAGGTTAAAACAGCCCCCCCAAAAAAAAAAACCCAAACATGCTCAGGAGATCAACCACCACCTCAACCTCAGCAATAATGTGTGCTGCTAAAACTGCCATATGCAGCAAAACCTGATTCCTTCACCTCCCGTGGCTGCAGAGCCAGCTTGGTCTGCCCACACCCACAGGGATGCTTGGGCTGCTCACCCCACACCAGGCTGCTCCTCCAGCCCACATGCTCACTCCTGAGGTCAGGGATGGCCTCAGGCCCATTCCTCTCCAGGCACTTGGTGCTGCTTCTCCATCTTGGGCAGGAGCTGGGCTAAGCCCCAGGAGAAAGAGCCTCAGCCCATAGCACCCAGAGTTGCAGCCTGGCTCCCACCCACACAAGCAGCTCCTCCTGGGAGCAACAAGCATCCATGAGACCTTCCCTGTCTGCAGAGGAAGCTGAGCTGATCATATCAAGCTGTTTAAGCATAGAGATTGATTGACTGGTCCATTTGCTAAGATTACAGGTGAGTGTGCCTGCATCCAGGTCCTGCCATGAGCTGCCTGGGAATGGCAGGGTCGTGGTCCATGTGCAGAGCTGCTCATGGGGCACGGGGAGGGAGAGAAGGGGAAGAGAGGAAAGCTGCAGCCCATGCTGGGACCTGTGTGGTTGGCAGTGTGTGGGCTCCTGGCAGCAGAGCTTTTACCTCTGAGCTCTGCACCACGCAGGGGCTCTGCTCCCACCGTGCCCCAATAATGTTTGTGCAGCACCTTGGCACCTCCAGCTTCTATCTGCTGCTGGGGCCAGTTGCTGTGGCAGAGTGGTTGGGCTGGCACTGATCCAAACTGCCACCCCAGCCTCCCCTGCCCGGGCAGCGCAGCGATGAGATCCACCATTG
Organism: Psilopogon haemacephalus; assembly: GCA_013396835.1. Classification (NCBI taxonomy): domain Eukaryota; kingdom Metazoa; phylum Chordata; class Aves; order Piciformes; family Megalaimidae; genus Psilopogon; species Psilopogon haemacephalus. The sequence goes on along the minus strand of VWZI01020795.1, from coordinate 628,773 downwards.
CCCACAGCCAGCCCTGGTAATTACTGGTTTGGGCTGGGATGGCTGAGGGAGTTGCAGGAAGAGGAGCAGGCAAGGGCCTTGTCGGCACACGTCCTGCCTCGTGGTACGGAAACGGCACACGGCAGAGGCTGGCACAGGGGCAGAGTGTTGGTGGTCGTGGCAAGCTGCCTGGCACTTCCCAAGCGCAGCAGAGCTCGGCTCTGGGCTGCTTGTGGGGATTGCAGAGGTGGTGATGGCCACCGGTGATGGGGGCCTTCAGGCTCTGCAGCTCTGGGGGCTGTGAATCACTTGGGGTCCTTCGGTGGCTGTGGGGTCCTGGCTGGTGGCACCATGAGCTGCAGCTGCGATGAAGCGGCCAGGATGTGGTGTTGAGACCAGGCAGCAGGTGGGCTGGGAGTTTGCTCTTGGGTCTGTCCTTAACTCAAATGAGTGGTGAGAGGGTGAGAGTGGTGAGGCCCTGGAAAGGGTTGCCCAGGGGGGTGGTTGGAGCCACTTCCTTGGAGGTGTTTGCAGCCAGGCTGGATGAGGCTCTGACCAGCCTAATCTAGGGTAGGGTGTCCCTGGGTATGGCAGGGGTGTTGGAACTAGATGATCCTTGTGGTCCCTTCCAACCCTGACTGATCCTATGAGTCTAAGAAATAGCTGTAAGATCCTTGCTCCCGGCACATGATTCCTTCAGGAGCGAGCTGGGAGATGCTGGCATGGATCTGGAGGCCGTGCCGTGGACGAGGGGGTCGCAGCTACAGCTCAGCCGAGCGCTGGCGTTGCACAGCAAGGGGCTGGCGGCCACGAAAGGCAGCGCTTGGCAGCGGTGTCTCGATTTTGCGAGGGCGCTGCCGGCTCCCCCCCGTGCAGCCAGCCTGGGGAGCCTCTCCTGCGTGCTGGGCGCTGCCGGGTGCAGGCGGAGGGAGGAAGCGTGCAGGGCTCTGTGGTCAGGCAGTTTCCATCCTCCCTGCACCTGAGCCGAGGCAGCGCTCAGCTCCCCGGCAGCCCTTCCCTCCGGCTTCCTTCCGCCCGCGCCGCTCAGCCTGCATCACCTCAGCATCTCCTCGGCCGGGTTCAGCTGGAGCCTGTGGCTCGTTGCAAGATGCTTTCTGCGCCGCCCTGGCGCTTTATCCTCTCAGAGGATTACACCAAGTATTTATGTTTCCGAAGGGTCTGGAAAGGTTTGCTGGCCATGCTGGCCATGCTGGCCGTGCCTTACGCTGCCGCCAGAGAGCTGCCTGCTATAAAGCTGCTTAGGCCAACCCGAGCCGAGCTGCATTAAACCCATTAAGAAGCGTCTGCCTTTGCCTGGGGGTGGGAGCCCAGTGGGGCAGAAGCATGGAGGGTTGTGGGACTCAATCCAAGGCAGCTGCTGGATGTGCATGGCACAGGGTGGAGGTCTGCTCTGTGTCCCACTTCCTGCCAGCCTGTGGGACTTGGGTGAAATTCTGCCCCCACACCCAGCGTGGGTCACTGCAGCGCAGCAGAGAGCTCAGCCCTGAGCCTGGATGTGGTTTGCATGGTGTGTAAATTCCACCGAGCCGAAGGCTGATCTCTCGACAACTACCTGAAAGGAGGTGGGGGTAGGTCTCTTCTCTCTGGTATCAGTTGATAGGTCAAGAGGAAATGGCCTGAAATTGTGCCAGGGGAGGGTTAGGTTGGAGGTTAGGAAAAAATTCTTTACTGAAAGAATTAGAGCAGGTTGCCCAGGGAGCTCTTCAAGAAACCTGTGGGCATGGCATTGTGGTACATGGTTTAAAGGTCATGGTGGATATTAGACTGCTGGCTGGACCCGATGATCTTAAAGGTCTCTTCCAACCAAAACAATTCTGTGGTTCTATCTGCGAGTCCTCTGCATGTGCATTAAGCAGGGCACAGCAGGCACTGGGCTCCCAGCTGGCTGTGAGTGCACCAGCTCCTGCCAGATGTTAGGCATCTGGAAACGGCCATGCAGGAGCTGGGGTGAGCACTGCTGGGGAGACAGACTGGTCACTGACTGGTGAGACTGGCTCCTTCCACATCTGCCTCTGCTTGGACTGCCTGTGTTTGGTTATATACAGCTGAGGATTTGCTGAAAGGACTCAAGTTGGACTCTTGGGATTGTGCTCTGGTCCTGCCTGGCAAGGCAGTCCTGGCTCACAGTGACATTGTCCTGCAGGTGCTGGTGCCCAACCCTGGGATGGTTTTTTTTCATGCTGAATGTCCAGGTGAAGGTGTTGTGGGAAAGACTTTGCGATTCACACATGGGACAGTGGCAAAGCAGCCTGGTGAGAGCAGGATGCTCCCATCCTCAGTCCTGCAGCTTGAGAAACACCACAACAAGGGCAGGGAAAACCTCTCCACTGAGTCCTCTCCTCTTGCTTGTCATTCACTGGAGTGCTTCAAAGAGAATGATGCCCTCTCAGCAGAGTGATGGCATCTCCATGGGGCAATTTGGCCCCTCCAGGCACTGTGTCTCCAGGCTGAGCTGCCAGGATGGCACAAGCACAGAGTCTCATCAACTGCATGAATGTCTTCACCTCATCAAGAATTGCCCTAAGCTGGAGGAGAGGAGCCCAGCACGGCTGGCAGGGGTTACCAGCAGTGTCCAGGCAGCAGCAGCAGTGCTGGGAGAAAGAGCTCAGCGCTGCCACCCTGCAATGCTGGGAGTCACCCGTGGAAAAATGGCAGCAATTGATTTGGCTGTGGCAAGGGGAGGCCTTGGCATGTCCCCAGAGAGCAGTTAGCAGGCAAAGGGACAGAGATGCTGTCCCTCAGAAGGATGGATTGGTCTCTCCTTGTGCCTGGCTGTGCAGGGTTGGGGCTGGGGACTGTTCCTTGGAAAGCTGCAGACCATCTCCCTTCTCACTTCCCCTTCTCTCAGGCAAGTGTGTGCCCTGGACAGCTATTTTTAGGCTGCACTTCACTGTCTGGTTTCCCCTGGGGATGCTGAGCAGGTTCTGGGAACTCCAGCTGCCACGTGGGCAGCACGAGAGATGCTTTGCTTTTTGAGCTCACTTCTTTGTTCCTCAACATCTGCACCAGCTCTGCTGCCCTCTTGCAGCTGCCCTGGCATGAGAAACCTCCCCACATACACACACATGCCCCTTGCCAAGGCCAGCAGTGCCAGGGCTCCTGGGATGGGCAGAATGGCCTCGTCCAGCGTTGAACTTCACCCTAAGTGCACTTCCCTGCTCCAGACCTCTTCTGAATCTTGTACCTTGCAGTTGCTTCAGTTTCTGGGGTGCACATGGAGGTCTGTCACCTACACTGGCAGGCTGGGCTGGGCTGACTCTGGGGTGGGTGCACGTGGAGAACCACTCCCATTGCCATGTGTGCACTCACTCTACATCCTCAGTGCCCTCCGAGGGCAGGTCATGCACCAGGGCAGCCCAGCCCAGCACCAATCCCCCTTGCACAGCCTTGTACAGGATCCATCCCAGCAAGCTTCCACCCCTGCTCCCTTTTCTGCCTTGGTGTCCACACAGTTTGTCCCCATGCTGGGCTGCCTGCAGATGTGGGGTGCAGGACAGTGTCCGGTGGGGACTGGAGGATGAGGACAGCCTCGTGTGTGAGGTGGGGGTGTGCAGCTCAGGTGTGCATCCGCACGGCTCCTCCTGGCTGCCTGCTGTGCTGATGCTGAAGCAACCAGCTGGAAGCCTCCTGCACCCCCAGCACGGCCAGCCCCGACGGCTGTGGCGAGACCTCAGGTGTCCCAGATGACCTGTGGTGGAGCCCAGGCTCGCCTGGCGGCTCTGAACTGGAGGTGGCTCCATCCCCTGGGGCGACAGGCAGCAAGCCAACAGGCAAGAGTCCACCGTCAGGGGTGACACCGCGGGGGACAGGCAAGTCCCTTGGCTTCTGACACACCCCGTGGCTCTGTCTCTGCGGGGCACACCCTTTCCTCTGCCGGGGAGCTCCCCACAAGCCCTGCCTGGGGACCGCTCAGGAGGAGGGTTCCCAGGGCTGGGTGTGCTGCTTGGCCCCTTCCTCGTCCCTCTGCCTGCTGCCAGCTCATTTGTCTGCAAAGCCGGGGCCGGGGCTCTGCCCTGGCTTGGGGCAAGTGGACGGGGAGGTGAGAAGTGACACTGTGCACGCTGGCAGGGTGGCACAGGGTGGGAACACGAGGCAGGGGTGGAGGGCTGCGTGGGACAGGGATGGGGGATGTGTGGGGCAGGGATAGGGGATGTATAGGGCAGGGATGTGGGACGTGTGGGGCAGGGATAGGAGATGTATAGGGCAGGGATGTGGGATGTGTGGGACAGGGCTGGGGGATGTGTGGGGCAGAGATAAGGGATGTGTGGGGCAAGGATAGGGCTGCATGGGGCAGAGAGGGAAGGATGCAGAGCTGCAGGATGCTTGGATACCCCAGCCCCCAAGTCAGGGAGCTGCTGCCAACACAGGGCACTGGGCTGCACAGCCCCAGCTCCCCCGGAGTGTTTGCTCAGGTTGGTGGGGGGGAGGGGTGGGGGGTAGGAGCCATTCAGGGCAGTCCTGGGTGCTGTCAGGGCCAGCCCCAGGGAGGCTCCCAGCTCCACCATTCCCATGTTTGGACCTCAGCTGCAGCAGGTCCATAAAAGGCAAGGTGGGGAGGGCGCTGGCACTGGGCCCACTGCATCGGAGCTGCTTTGGGAACTGGGGCTGTGGGCTAGGGCTGCTCCCAGGACTGTGGGACTGCCCTGTGGAGGGGATGCTCTGGGCACCCCCAGCCCATTGCTGTCCTGCAGAACAGCCTGTGTCCTGCTGGTTCCAGCAAAGAGCCAGGCAGCTCCTGTTCTGGCAGGGAGGTCCCCACCACGACACTCGTTGGTGCCCAGGGTGCTGGGGAGCCCTGCATGGGCACAGCCAGAGCTGCAGTTGTGCTCCAGCTGGTCACACAGCCCTGAGAAGGGACTGGCTGGCTGAGCCTCAAGTGACCTCCCCAGGACTGCTCCTATCTAACTTGTCCTTTGTAGAATGGCAGTGCCAGTCCATGGCACAGCTGAGAATAGCTCAGGAGGTGTTGCAGATGCCAAGATAGGAGAGTCAGAAGGACCAGGAGAGACTGGCATGGACTGAAGCACAGAAATGAAATCTAGGCTGAAGCCACACTGTTAACCCATCCCAGGAGATGCTTGAGCTTGGAGGCATCTCAAAGCGGAGCTAAAGGGTCAGGAGCTGAGGAAGAGAGGAAGGAGCAGCAAACTCCAGAGCTCATTACATGTCAGGGTGGCAAATATGGTGGGGATGAACTCCATGCAAGTGTTTGGACTGAACTGAAGTGGTGTAGGACCTGCTGCAACACCAAGGACCAGAGGTGTTCAATGAGCTGAGGTCCAGCAGATGTGCAGTAAATGCAATCAAACCAGGCAGCCTCAGAGGGCACTAACAGGCAGAAAAGTGGAGAGAGTGAGATTCTGGGGTGATGCAGGAGGACCCATTCTCTTTGGGGGCTTGCTCTGGCTCAGCCTAGGGCTGTCCTTAACCAGCAAGGAATTGGAAACTGACCAAAACCCAGGGAGAGCAGCAGAGATGGGCAGGCTACAGACCCACTCACAGCATAGCGAGGAGCTTCAGAGGAAAGCCCAAAGGTGGTGTGGAGCTGTCAGGCAGGGCGGGGTGTGAGCGAGCCCGCAGGAATGCGGGGAAGATAAAGAGTGAGGAGGAAGGGCGATGCCGCAGGTATCGGGGTGGGCACCGCCGAGCAGCAGGGCAAAGGGTGAGGGCTGGAAGCCTGGGGCCCTGCCTCGGGATGTGCTTCCAGCTGCTGAGGAGGACGGGGTGGGGAGACACTGCAACAGGTGGCCCAGAGAAGTTGTGGATGCCTCACAGAATCATCACAGAATCAGCCAGGTTGGAAGAGACCTCCAAGCTCATCCAGTCCAACCTAGCACCCAGCCCATGCCAATGGCACTCAGTGCCCCATCCAGGCGGTTCTTGAACATCTCTAGGGATGGTGACTCCAGCACCTCCCTGGGCAGCCCATTCCAATGCCAATCACTCTCTCCTAACATCCAGCCTGTACCTCCCCTGGCACAGCTCGAGGCTGTGTCCCCTCGTTCTGTTGTTGGGTGCCTGGGAGAAGAGCCCAACCCCACCTGGCTACCTGCAGGTAGTTGTAGAAAGCAATGAGCTCTGCCCTGAGCCTCCTCTTCTGCAGGCTGCACACCCCCAGCTCCCTCAGCCTCTCCTCACAGGGCTGTGCTCCAGGCCCCTCTCCAGCTTGGTTGCCCTTCTCTGGACAATTACCTCAACATCTCTCTTGAAGTGTTTTAGATCAGTCTGGGTTTGGCTTTGAGCAGCCTGGTCCATATACATCCTGTATCCCTGCCCAATGGCAGGGAGGTTGGAACTGGATGATCTTTAGGGGCCTTTCCCTCTCAAGCCATTCTGTGACCATCTGAAGACTCTTCCCAAAAATCACATTAATCTGAGCCTTTCAAGTCAGGCTGGACCAAGGCTGAAAGCCCCATCCTGGGATGGGGAGTTGGTGCAGGAGTGCTGCTGGTGCTCCTGGGCAGTGCCCAAGAATGGCTGTGGCAGCAGCTGTGTCCTTCCCAAGCTGTGCCACCCACATTAACCTCAGGCACTGCCTCAGCACCTTCCTTGCTCCCCTTTCAGCTCGCAAGGGGCTTTTGGCAGGGCAGGCAGGTAAAGCTCAGCCCAGCTGCAGGCATTTTAACCTGGCCTTGGACAAAGCAAAGTCTATTCCCAGCAGTGGCACCTCCCTGCACCCCCACCTAGGGGGCTGGGGGCTGGCACCCTGGGGCTGGCTGGTGCAGGAGGCACTGTCTGGCTGTGCCTGCACACTCCCCGTGCTAGGGAGGACGTGAGGCTGATTCATCTCTCACCTCGGCTCCTGCTTACGTACATTCAGGCTGGTCGCTGCCTGCTTGAACAGCTAAATTAAGCCCGGCAACAATGGGCCATCGATTATCCCATTCTGCTTCCATCGGGGCTGGATTCAGAGCTGGCTGCTGGAGGGGGCAGCATCACCGCAGCCCTGCCAGGGGCTCGGCACAAACAGCTCCTTGCTTGGTTCTGCTCTGCGGAGCCCTGAGCCCGATGTGCCAGAGCCCACAGCGGGGCCGGCCCCACGGCAGCCACTCGCCCCTTGCCTCCGGCAGGGAAGTGCCAGGGAAGTAGCCTCTGTTTCAGGGGACCTCCCTCATCCTCCCAGAACTCTTGCTGACCCGCCCAGCTTTTACGAGCCTGGGGCTTGCTCCAGCTTGGGGGGCCATATTCTCTCTGCCCCCCACTTTCTGTGGGGCCGGGGACTGTGTCCCCTCCCAAGCACCTCTCCTCCTCTCCTCGTTGCTTCCCCCTGGGCCATGGCAGGAGCACTGCCAAGCCTCTTGCTCTCATATGTGTTGCTTTTGAAGCCCAGGAGGAGCCAAATGATGGGGTCCCACAAGGCCCCTTGTCACATTCCATTCCATCCCATCCCACCCCATCCCATCCCATCCCATCCCATCTCATCCCACCTCACCTCATCCCTTCCCATCTCATCCCATCCAGGGCAGCAGCCCCAAATACACCAGGTCTTGGAGGGGTCTTCTCTTCCTGTGACATCAGTCTCAGCCTTGCTTGTTCTGAGTCTTTTTTTTACCACCCAAGCCACTGAGGAGCGATCAGGAGGTCAAGAGCAGCAAGGTCAGCATGTTTGGACCCTGGGTGATGTCCACCCACCCAGCAGGGCTCCAGCTCAGCTCTGCCCCAGGCCTCCGTGGTGCCTGTGAGCATCCAAGTGCCCAGGAACATCCTTCCAGCAACAATTTGCAGGAGAAGAGCTGGATCAGGCCACGTTTGTGGTACTGAGGGGAGAGGAGTGAGCACCCTGGGCTGGTCCTGGGTGACCCAGGCAGTGGTGCGTGGGGAGTGCCTCTGGCATGGGACTCAGCTGCTTGCCCTCTCCCCAGGTGCTGCTCCTTCTGGGGGCGGGGGGGGGAGCTCCAAAGCAGCGCAGGGGAGGGGTGACAGTGACGCTGCTGTGTCTGCACAGGGATGCTTCGACTGCAGATCTCCTACCTGCGTCAGCAGCTGAATTCCCTGCTCTGGCAGCTCCTTAACCCTTTCGTCTCGGTACAGCTGAGCACACAGGCTCCTCGGGGCTTGTCTCACGGCGGCTGTGGCTCCTCTGGCTTCCGTGGCCAGACCTGACCCTCTTCCCACTTGCTTGCAAGAGGGAGTGAGGCATTTTGCAGCTTGGGAGGCTGCTCTGCATGCTGCTTGGTGGACCCAGCTCTATTGCAACCTTCTCGTAGCATCCTTTACCCGCCTGGCCCTGGCTATGCCACCCTCTCCAAGCAGCTGATGGTGCTGCCACTCCAAGCCAGGGCTGGAAGCCTCACTGGAGGCTCCTCCAGGGGCTGGGACATGCTCCCCTCACTAACCCTGATCCCCGGGGAGATCCTGAAGCGCAGAGACTGCTGCTGCTCGCCAAGCACCTTCCCAGTGCTTGCTGCTGCTGCTGCAGCGTTGAGATCAGGGCAGATTTATTACCTTGGCAGAGGTCCTAAAGGCCAGCTGGTGTTTGGGCTGTTTCCAGGGTTTCCTGTCACCACTGGAAGTTTTTCAGTGCCCACCCTCCCCTGCAATATGTGGGAAGTGGTTTTCTGGAGCCGGGACCCAGATGCCAGAGTTGATTTGGGCTGGGCAGTCCTCCTGGCAGGTTCCCTGGCACCAAAAACCTCTCTGCCTTCACCTGCAGCAGATGAGTTCTGCCCAGTGCTGGGGCCTTAGGGTATTTGCCATGTCCCCACAATGCCTGGACTCTGGCAGGACCCCCTGTGACCGTAAGGACCCCCATGGCAGTGAGGCTCAGCAAGGCTCTTCCCAGAGGGATGCCAGGTTTAGATTTTAGGCTTTTAAAGACTATTTTCTGCCTGTGCAAGGCAAAATGCAATCCTGGCTCAGCACAGGCAGGATATAGAAAAGTCCTCTGCAGGATGTTGGCCTCTCCAACATGCAAAAGCACCTGAGAAACCTCTGGAGTGAGGAGGACTTGGGTGGATGCCACCTCCTTGGCTGCCTTCTGACAGCGCCAAGGTTAGTCAAGCACCAGCTGCAGACAGAAGCAGCTTAACTTGTTTGTGGTTCCTTGAAGACAAACCCAAGCCAAATAAAACCAAGAAAATCCCAGGAAATGTCTTTAGGCAGCTCCTTCTCCAGGTCTCTGCTGCTGCTTTCCCACACAGAGCAGGAGGTTTGGCAAGGACTGAACTCGGAGCTGAATTCAGAGGGACCTGGTGAGGGGGGGGTGGTGGTGGTGGTGGATTTGAATGATCTCAGGAGGTTCCTTGCAATCCCTACCATTCTATGATGCTGTGGTGTGGTCTGGGCACGGTGGAGGATTTTCTGGCTTGCCTGAGCTGTCACCATGCTCACTCTGTGGTCCCTTCCAACCCTGACTGATTCTAGGATTCTATGAGATGCCAGCCCACCCAGCCCAACAGAGCAGTCTGCAAGGGGCAACCGAGGAGCCAACCCAACCCCCTTTGATATTCTCTTCCCCTGAGACCAGCTGGGACTTTGTTTTAAAGGTGAGCTGCAGAGCATCAGTTGAAATGACAGCAGCCTGCAGACAAGGATGGGGTTGGAAACAAGCAACCAAAGCCAGGAGGCTGAGCTGGGATCCCCTTGCTGCCAGGGGGCTGGAGGATGAGCTGAGCCTTCCAAGACAGGGAGAATCACAGAAACATTCAGGTTGGAAAAGCCCCTCAGGATCACCAAGTCCAACCTGTAACACTATCCTACAAGATTCACCTTCAGCCATATCCCTAAGAACCAGAAGGGGTCAGGGACAGCCCCAGCCCTGGGAACAGCTGGAGAGAGCCCAGTGCAGCCCCAGCACCCCTCTCCCAGCCCTGCTGCTGGCTCCTGGAGGGCTCAAGATCCACTCTCTGGGGAACGTTTCCAGCACTGCCTGTTTCTATCACCAGTTGCATTTTCTTCATCACTTTTAAACACAATATTTATTTAAAGCCCAGGGGTGGCATTTCCCCTTCCTGCCCCAGATGTTACAGAGCAGCAGGGTCCATGGGTGCTGCCCCAGTCCCATTGCAGAGAATGAAGCCCAGGGGTCCCCAGATGTTACAGAGCAGCAGGGTCCATGGGTGCTGCCCCAGCCCCAATGCAGAGAATGAAGCTCAGGGGTCCCCAGATGTTACAGAGCAGCAGGGTCCACAGGTGCTGCCCCAGTCCCATTGCAGAGAATGCTGTGGGTCACCTTTAGCAAGTACCCAGAGCTTGGTGCTTTCAAGCATCTCACCCAAACCCAAACCAGCCTGTTGGGTTCATTACCCAGAGTTGCTTCATGACGACATGACCCAAATATTTTCTTATTAAAACCATCAGCATCTGAACACTCCCTGCTCTGGCCTGGCAGGTGGGTGAGGTCTTTCAAAACCAGGCTGGAGAAGCCTCTAAACCCACGGATCTTCAGGCTGAACTTAAAATAGAAGTTGGTGTCCAGCTCATTGGTGGGTGGTGGAGTAGCCCAGGGGCTCTGGCTCAGTCCCCACTGCAGCCCTCCCCACTTGTCCCATGACAAACTGGAGTGGCCAAGCTGTGCCTTGGACCTTGGGTTGCCAGAAAGGAGTCCTCATGGGCATAGCAAGGCAAAAAAAAAAAAAAAAAAAGAAAAAAAAAAAAAAAAAAGAAAAAAAAAAAAAAAAAAGAAAAAAAAAAAAAAAAAAGAAAAAAAAAAAAAAAAAAAAAAGGAAAAAAAAAGAAAGAATGAGAGAGGTTTTTGAACTGCAATTGTTTAAACTGAAAATGCTGACACTGAAAATTTGTAAATGGAAAATGTTTAAAATGGAAAAAAAAAATTATTAAACTGACAAGTTTTAAGCTGAACGTTTTTTAAATGGAAAATTTTGGCTTGTTTTTGTTTGTTTGGTTGATTTTAACCCACTTGAGGCTTGGCCCCGTGGATGTGAGTGCTTTTGGAGCTCTGGGTGTTAGATTTCAGCAGTTAAGGTACCACACATTATGGTTTTACCACTACAGTTTCCAGACTACAGCATCAAAATGAGGCTGTGGGCAGCCTGATCTAGGGTAGGGTGTCCCTGGGCATGGCAGGAGGGTTGGAATGAGATGATCCTTGTGGTCCCTTCTGACTCTGACTGATTCTATGAGTGCCCATGGCAGGGGGGTTGGAATGAGATGATCCTTGTGGTCCCTTCCGACTCTGACTTATTCTATGAGTCTATGATTTCAAATGGCCTAAAAATTATTTGAAGGCAGAAAGTCCATGGCATGTGATGAACTGCATCCAGTTCTGGAGCCCTTGGGACAAGAGGGATGTGGAGATGCTGGAGTGTGTCCAGAGAGGGGCCATGAGGATGCTCAGAGGGCTGCAGCACCTCTGATGTGAGGACAGCCTGAAAGAATTGGGGCTGTGCAGGCTGGAGAAGAGGAAGATCCCAGGTGACCTTCTTGTGGCCTTCCAGGATCGGAAGGGGGCTACAAGAAAGCTGGGGAAGGACATTTTAGGCTATGAGGCAGTGACAGGACAAGGGGGAATGGAGCAAAGCTGGAGGTGGGGAGATTGAGGTTGGATGTGAGGAGGAAGTTGTTCAGCATGAGAGTGGTGAGAGCCTGGAATGGGTTGCCCAAGGGGGTGTTTGGGGCTACATCCCTGGAGGTGTTTGCAGCCAGGCTGGCAGAGGCTGTGGGCAGCCTGTTCTAGGGTAGGGTGTCCCTGCCCATGGCAGGGGGGTTGGAACTGGCTGATCCTTGTGGTCCCTTCCAACCCTGACCGATTCTATTCTATGATTCTATTCTAAGAGACCATTCTCTGGTGGAACACCTCTGGTGATCAGCTTTGCACTCTGCTCAGCTTCCTTCTGCCCCAGGTTAGTTCATCCATGGGCAGGGTGCACCAATGCCACAGCAAGGCACAGCAGCTGGGAGCAGTGGTGGTGGCCACCAGCTGCCAGTCAGAGGCTGAAGACAAGCTCTGAAAAGATCCTGCTTTTCTTTTTTTTTCTTGGAAAAATAGTCTGCAGAGGAAGAAAGACAACCAAGATCTCAGGTCCCTGCTGTGAGGGATGCAAGACATGGTAAAAAGCCCAGCACAGCAGCAGGCATGGCCCAAAGGGAGGCCAGAGGCCAGAGCTCAGCTCTGTGACCTGGAGAGGTTTTGAAGCTGGGGAGCCTGGACCTTCACAGCAGAATCATTTTTCAAAGCCCTTTTAAAGTTTGAGCTGAGAGAGAGAGAGAGAGAGTTGCCTTTCATAAGTAGAAGAAGAAACGAGCTCCATTCAAGTCAGCAGCGACTTTGGGGTACTTGGAAAAATGCTGAAGCTCTTGGCTGCAGCACAGCCTGCAATAAAACTGGCCACGAAAATGTTTAAGGAGCTTCCTCTGAATTTCCACCTTCAGAGTCAGAGCCAACCTGGTTCTGGAGCAGCCTATGAGGAGAAGGGGAAATAGTTCTTCACTGCGAGGGTTATCAAACACGGGAACAGGCTGCCCAGGGAGGTGGTGCAGTTGCCATCCCTGGAGGTGTTTAAGAGGTGTGGTGCTTGGGGCCACGGTTCAGTGGTGATTTTGCAGTGCTGGCTTGAGGGTTGGGCTAGATGATCTCGAAGGTCTGTTCCAGCTGGGGATATCCTGTTGGTTGGTGATTCTGGGAGGACACAGCAGCTTTCGGGATGCCACCCAGGTTGGGAAAGGGCTGGGCCACAGGCTGCTGGAGGAGGGCTCTGGTGGCCCTGGGATGGCCAGCACAGTCTGCTCATGAGGATGCTCCTCAACTTAGAGTCATCAGCACCCTCCTGGCAATTCCAAGCTGGTGCCACCAGCACGGCTCCCGTTGGCTTCAGCTTTTCTCCCCAGGTGGTGGAGGAAAACCACTCCTCATCTCCTGTTGTCTTCCAAACGTCTGAAACGAGGGGAAATCAGCGGCACTCAGCACGGCAGGGCAGGGCTGGACCAGCACCTTGAGGCAGGAGGTGACCATGAACTTGCAGCTGGCCAGACTGGTCTGTTTTTACCATCCGAGCAAAGAGACAGGGGATTAATCAGCCAGCCCAGGGGGACAAGCTAAGCTGGGTTTTGAATTCTTTGGTGCCTGTAATAACTCAGGTGAGTCTCTTTGTTCTCCTGGGCTGTAATTTGTCGTTCGGCAGGCAGCGTCCCAGGAGCACAGCAGCCAAGAGGCCACCTCCAGAGGTGATGAGACCAAGCCGAGGCTGCTGCCTGCGCTCCAGCTCACAAGGGCAAACCTCCCGGGGTGCAGGAGGCTCTGCCCCGTGCTGGTGGCGAAGCGAAGCATCACATCTCCTAATGTGGTGCCTTGGCTCTTCCCATGGCCCTGCTCACGCCTGGCTCCTCACCAGGTGGTTGATTCTTAATGCTGGACAGCTGGAGCCAGACACCATCCACTGCCACCTGCGCTCTTGCCTGGGCTGGGGCAGCCTCCACACCACCACGGTGGCCAGGTGGTGTCAGGGGTGGCCACCATGTAGGCAGCTCTGCCAGGATCTCTACCTGGCACAGGGTGTCTGTGAGGAGGAAGTTCTTCAGCATGAGAGTGTTGAGGGCCTGGAATGGGTTGTCCAGGGGGGTGGTTGGGGCCACTTCCCTGGAGGTGTTTAAGGCAGGGCTGGAGGAGGCTGTGGGCAGCCTGATCTAGGGTAGGGTGTCCCTGGGCATGGCAGGGGGGGTTGGGACTAGATGATCCTTGTGGTCCCTTCCAACCCTGACTGATTCTATGATTCTAGGGTGGCCCTTCACGCTGGGGACAAACCAACCCATTTCATTCTCTGCTCCCCAGAGGGCTTGTGGAGTCTCCTTCTCTGGAGGCTTTCAAGGGCTGTCTGGATGTGTTCCTCTGTGACCTGTGCTAGATTGCCTGGTCCTGCTCTGGCAGGGGGGATTGGCCTCGATGATCTTCTTGGGTCCTTTCCAACCCCTGACACCCTGTGATCCACCCCACCGTGCACCCAGACGTGGAGTGGCTGCCTGCCTGTTCCAGCCCCCGGGATGGTGCAGGAGAAGTTCCCCTCGCTGACGATGCCCAGCAGGGGCTGCGGGGTGGTTCGGGGAAGCGTGAGGCTGTGCGGGGAGGTGTGAGGCTGTGCGGGGAGGTGTGAGGATGTGCGGGGAGGTGTGAGGATGTGCGGGGAGGTGTGAGGCTGTGCGGGGAGGAGTGAGGATGTGCGGGGAGGTGTGAGGCTGTGCGGGGAGGGGTAAGGGTGTGAGGCTGTGCGGGAGGTGTGAGGCTGTGCGGGAGGTGTGAGGCTGTGCAGGGAGGTGCGAGGCTGTGCGGGGAGGTACGAGGATGTGCGGGGAGGTGTGAGGCTGTGCGGGAGGTGCGAGGCTGTGCGGGGAGGTGTGATGCTGTGCGGTGCACTCTTGCGCTCCTCAGCTTGCCCGGCGCAGGCGATCGAGTTCCCCGCGGGGGTGGCCGAGCGTAGTGTTACCGCTGCCAGCAGCCGCCACTCGGTTTTCTTTCTTTCCCGCTCCCCTTCCCCCCGGCAGCAGGAGGCAGGAGGATGTGTCAGCTCCAGGCTGAGTCTAAAGAGGCTTATGCTGACTATTTACCTTTGCGAGGCTCTATTTTTGGCTGCTCGGCTGCAGCTAATTCAATGAACAGGGCAGCGATTCAGGAGAAGCCACATGAGGGTCATTGTTCCTCGCCACATTACTACTTTGCAGAGGCTTCTTTTTTTGTTCCTTTTTGTTTGTTTGTTCGGTTTTTTTTCCTTTTTTTTGGTTTTTTTTTTTTCGTTTTCAGATGGCAAAGAGTGCCACAAAGGACAAGGGGATCTTGGCGGCAGGTCAGAAAGGAGTTCAGAAACCTGCCCCCCCTCCCTGCCCAGCGCTTGATTTGTTGCCTGTCTTCTGCTGTAGAAGAATTCCCAGGTGGCTCCTGAATCGCCCAGGTGCTGCTGGAGGGCTCCAGATTGGTCCTCACGGCTCCCACCCAAAACAAGCTCAACAGTTCGTGGCTATCCAGTGTGAAATTAACAATAGCATCACAAATTAATGATCAGGCTGCGACCGGAATCAAGTTCGGCCGGGATGTGACCACTGCCGGTGAGCAGGGAGCAGCAAGGAGCAGCAAAGAGCAGCGAGGAGAAGCAAGGGGCAGCAGGGTCTCTGTCTCTTTTAGAGCATCCGACTGGAGTTCAGGACATCTCCTGCTGCCAGTGGGACCTGCAGGGGACAGCAGGCGCAGCAGAGCAGGTCTCGGTGATGTGGCTCCCCCCCAGCAGCTGAGTGCTGTGTCAAGTGGAAAAAGCTCTTTCCACGTGCTGGAAAGCTGAACGAGCCCTGAGTGATGCCCACACGGCTGACTGACATTTTAATAGTGGAAAACTCGAATGCTCAGAATTATCTGCTTCATCTCTTCCTATCGTCTTTCAGTGGCTGGGAACGGCTGCTGCAGCCAAACCAGCTCTGAATCTTCTGGGTGCTGTGTGCTGATGCCTCTCCCAGCCCACTGTCAGCAGCTGCTCGGCTCAGGTGGGCTCTGCCTATCCTCTGCCAGGTAGAGAGCCTGGCAGAGCTGCCCACACACCAGCCACTCCCTGACAGTGCTCCTGAAGAGGCACCCAGGCACTTTGGCACCGACTCAGGAGCCGTGGTGGTGTGAAGGCTTCTTGTCAATGCACATCTCAGGCAAAGGGGCAGATGGCAGTGGGTGGTGTCTGCCTCCTGCTGTCCCCACGGGGAGCTGGCACTTGCCTGCCTGTCACCAAACTGTTCTGCAGCAAGATGCTCTTGGTGTTTTCTGGCACTTTTTGGTTTTTTTTCTTTCTTACCCTAATTCAGCCACCAACACTTGGAGTTTGCACACTGCTGAGTGTCCCCAGGCTGAAATCAGCGGAGTCTGGGGAGAGCAATGCAGACTCAGCACCCAGCACAGACTCAGCACCCACCATACCTCTATACTGCTGCAAAAGGAGCTGCTCGAGGTGTGGAGGCAGTGTCTGGCCAAGTGCTGATGCTGACACTGGAATAGGTTGCCCAAGGAGGTGGGAGATGCCTCAGCCCAGGACCCATTCCAAATCAGGTTGTCTGGGGCTCTGAGCAACCTGCTCTAGCTGAAGATGCTCACTGTGCAGAGGGGGGGATGGACTAGATGACCTTTAAAGGTCTCTTCCCACCCAAATCAGCCTCTGACTCTATGACTACAAGGTATGGCACCCAGCCTGGACAGCAACATACCACACAAGTGCCTCACACAAACTTTTATTGTTCATTGAAGAACTCTCTGCTTCACAGCAAAGCAGCCACCAGCCCTTACAATGAGGTGCCACCTCCTGCAACCCCAGCAGGCACCTGCAGCCATGGCTCCCCTCCAAGCTGGGCTAACTGGGAGGCGTGCAGTACTGCAGGAAGGTTTCACCTTTGCTCTTACCCAGGGGAAGTTTTTTCATCCTCTGAATTAAAGGCACGCAAATCAGGAGCCTCTGCCCCCCCCAGCAGCCAGCCTTTGGCGTGGTGCCTGCACAGGGTCAAGTCTCCTTTCCTCTTACAAACCTGCACTTGGCTTGTGTTGGTTCCACACAAAGCAGCCCAGCTGCCAGCCTTGCATCCCTGCAGGTTTTGGGGTGTGTGGGCTCCAGCACAGGCTGTGGGTAAGGCTTTGCAGGAAGATTTTTTTTTTTTTTTTTTGGGTAGGGGGAAATGTGCTTGTCAGCTGCAGGAGCCTGCTGCAGCACTCTGCAGGAGGGTATGGGGTGTTCCCACACATGCTGCTGGTAGGACAAACAAGCCTGGCAGACTTTCCCCTGCTGCCAGCCCATGACATGACTGCACGGGAGGAGCAGAGCGATTGAAGAGAGAGGGAGCAAGACCAGCCAGGAGAAGCTGCAGGACCTGACAAGGCTGTGCAGAAGGATGCAGCAACGTGGCCCTGCCCACTGTCACCTTTTTCATCCATACAAGGCAGCTATTCCCCTGGCTCTGTTTGGCACAAACACTGGCTCAGGACACACCTTTGGATGCCACTGAATTTGGTAAGGGACATTTGGCAACGTGGCTGTGCTCAAGGGCCCAGCTCCACTTTTTTTTTTTTTTTTTGTAGAAGGCAAGAGGAGAAATGTGTTGGCCTTTCAAAAATGAAACACTTCGAGGGAAACCTTTTACCAGAGACAGGGCTCAGCAAAAAAATGACTGCAACAAGCCGAGTTTCATTTTCACTTTGGGGAAGAGGGTGCACTGCGTGGCACCAGCTGATGATTCTAAAGCCCACTTGGGGCGTGGGTCAAAACAGGTCAGGACAGTAAATACTCAGTGCTTGAGAAGAGTCAAAGGGAACACAATGGGAAACACGCTGGGAACAACAGACTTCCATAAGGGGGTGCCTAAAGCCTGTAGTTGCCAGCATAAAGACACAGCTTTGCTGCAATGGCATCAAGAAGTAACCTTTAGGAAGGGGTCTGTGAAACAGCCTGACCCTAAAGTGGTGCATTAAGACCTGTGGCTGGACATGCTCTGTACAATGAGGGGAGGGAACCCAACACGCCAGACTGTACCATGGAAAAAAAAAAAAAAGGCAAGAGGCAGACCTTTAAGTCACCTGTTCCTCCTCTCCAACAAAGCAGACACCTTCCCTGCAATCCCAACAGTCTGCAGGTTCTTTTTTGGCAGATGATAACTAAAATGGTCTTTATGGCTTTTGAGAGAAGCCACCAAGCTGCAGGTTTTGGCTGAAGCAGAGTGGGGTGTGTGTGTGTGGTGTGTGTGTGGTGTGCTCTGGCTGGAGGAACATCACAGGCAGAGCTCTTGCCACAGCTCTGCTCCATCCACCTGAGCCACAAACGCCGCGGGTTGAACTCGGCTCTCTTTAGTCTTCTCATCAGCAGGTACCAAAGTTCTACTAACTAACCAGTTCGGTCCCAGAGGCAGAATAAAAAGTCCTTGTTAAGACCTAGGGGAAAAAAAAAAAAATAAAAGCATGTTCCTCACGAACCCAAACACCTGCCAGCACTGTTCCTGGTTGGATGAATTTGTTCGCAGTTCCACCACCGTTCCGCAGTGGAATTTGCTTTCCTCGTCCGCTCTCCACTCTTCGGTCTCACCAGGAGTCTGTGTCTGTCCTTCCACTTCTCCCTATGCACATCCTTCCTGCCTGTCCCTCTTCCGCCGTCACACCCTGTTCCTCTGCGGCTATTTTCGGAAGGGGAAGACGTCCCTGGGTCTCAGGCCTCTCCTGCCTTCGCTTCCTGCCTTAGGAGAAGACTCTTCCGCCAGTCCCCCGTACGGGCAGCTCTCGGACTCGGGGTGGTGGCCAGAACACTCCACGGCAGGGATGAAGCCACTGTCCCACATTCCCGTCCCACACAGCTTGCACAGGTCGTGCAGGCTGCAGGGGATGCGAGGTAGGAGGTGGAATTGATAGAGCAGGCTCCTCGCCTAGAGGGAAGAGAGAGGGAAGTCAGGCACTGCTCACCAGGGGGACAAACAGGAGAGCAGGAGTAGCCCAGGGCCTCCTGTCCAATTGTCCTGCTTGGCTACCTCAGGAGAGCCAAAGCTCCAGCACAGGGTGGAGGGAGCCTGTGCTGCAGCACAACTCATCTCTGGCAGCCACTCCTAGGCAGAGGTGGATTTGGAACCAAGGCCGGAACAGCTCTGTCTGTTGTGTCCCTAGGTATGTGGAAGGCTTATCCCAGCTCTCATCACCCCCTCAGCACTCTACAGCTCCCTCTTATTTCTGCAAAACTTGTGTCCAGGCAGGCAGCAGCCTCCTCCCCTCCCAGGCTGCAGACAAACAGAGAGATACAGGATCACAGGTCACAGGATGTCAGGGGTTGGAAGGGAGCCAAAGAGATCATCGAGTCTGACCCCCCCCTGCCAGAGAAGGGCCACACAATCTAGCTTAGGTCACACAGGAACACATCCAGATAGGCCTTGAAAGTCTCCAGAGGAGGAGACTCCACAACCTCTCTGGGCAGCCTGTTCCAGTGCTCTGGGACCCTTACAGTAAAGAAGTTGCCTCTTGTGTTGAGCTGCATCCTCCTGTGCTGCAGCTTCCATCCATTGCTCCTTGTCCTATCCCCGGGAGCAAGTGAGCAGAGCCTGTCCTGTCCCCCCCCTGCCTCCTGCCCTCAGATATTTATAAATATTTATTAGATCCCCTCTCAGTCTTCTTTTTTTCCAGACTAAGCAGCCCCAGGTCGCTCATCCTCTCCTCATAAGGCAATGCTCCAGTCCCCCAGTCATCCTCATAGCCCTCATACAGGAGATGGAGCATCAGTCCCTGATTTTCTCAAACACTCTGATTCATCTCCCACACCCAAGGCTCAGCCCACACCAGCACCTGGGCATTTACCTTCCTGAGCACGAGCTCTCCGTTCATGTGCATGGCCAGGTTGCCAAAATGCAGCAGCATCTGGTCAGTGGCCAGCTGCTGTTCAATGACATCATCCCCATAAATCACCACGATGGCCACACAGATGAAGAGGTGGAAATAATCAGTCTGCAACGAGAAAAACAGGGGCTGGGGGACAGCAGGTGGAGGCAGAGGTCTGACCGCACCTCCTCACCCCTCATCAGCATGCCCCGAGTGAGGCTTTGTGCTCCTTCCTGCTTTGCCTGGTGATGCAGGATGTGATTTCTTGGTGAGTTCTGAACCCAGGGTTCTTCCCTCCACGGTTCAGCAGCAAGGTTTAGAGCAGAGCTTTTCAAAGCAGTTTTGGCAGTGAGGTTTAGAGCAGAGCTTTACAAAGCCGAGTTTTTGGGAAGACACTCTGCAGCTCTGTCAGGGGAGTCTGAGCTTCAGAAGTGGATGTTCAGCACTCTCTGGAAAAAAAAATCTCCCTTTGAAGCCTGGACACCCTCAGGTAGGAGAGAGAGAATCCTCCATCCTCCTGCTGCACGGACAAACCTCTCCAAGAGTTACAGACCCTACTTATTTTGGATGCTTTGCTGCTGGGAGCCTTTGTGGAAACTCTGCAATGCTTGCTGAGGTGGTGAAGGCTCAGCAAAGGCTGAGACTGTGCCCTCTGTGCCTGCCAGCAGCTCTCTAACCTGGTAGTGTGCCCAGCAGGCTTCCCACATGCGCAGCGCCTCAGCGTCTGGGAATTCCCTCTTGAAACAGAGGAGGATCCAGCGGTGACAGAAGAGCATCTGCAGGCCATCCTCCCCCAGAGAAGAGAGGTGCTGGTAGAAGCGTGGGTGCATGAGCCGCAGCAGCTCCCGCAGGTACATCTGCAACAGACACTCTGAGCTGAGCTGAGCTGAGCTGCTGCCTCCTGCACCTCCTGCCCCTCTCACCCACCCGCCCCGGGAGCCCCCACGCTGTGTGCCAGGCCTGGGCTCTTGCAGAGTTGCCCACGGTGCTCTTCTCTCTCAAAACCCTCCAGCTTTATGGCCTGTTTATTCCAGCACTTGGATCATAGAATCATACAATCATAGAATCAGTCAAGGTTGGAAGGGACCACAAGGATGATCCAGTTCCAAACCCCTTGCCATGGGCAGGGACACCCTACCCTGGAGCAGGCTGCACACAGCCTCTGCCAGCCTTGCCTTAAACACCTTCAGGGAAGTGGCCCCAACCACCCTCATGGGCAACCTGTTTCAGGGCCTTGCCTCTCTCATACTGAAGAACTTCCTCCTCACATCCAACCTCAATCTCCCCACCTCCAGCTTTGCTCCATTCCCCCTAGTCCTGTCACTACCTCATAGCCTAAAAAGTCCCTCCCCAGCTTTTCTGTAGCCCACTTCAGATCCTGGAAGGCCACAAGAAGGTCACCTGGAAGCCTCCTCTTCTCCAGCCTGCCCAGCCCCAACTTTTTCAGTCTGTCCTCATAGCAGAGGTGCTGCAGCCCTCTGAGCATCCTCATGGCCCTTCTCTGGACACCTCCAACATGTCCACATCCCTCTCATAAGAGGGGCTCCAGAACTGGATGCAGTACTCCAGGTGGGGTCTCACCCAGGTGGAGTAGAGGGGGAGAATCACCTCCCTGGCCCTGCTGGCCACACTTCTCCTGATGCAGCCCAGGATCTGGTTGGCTTTCTGGATCTACCATTAAAGGCCAGAGCTCACAGGCCATGGCAGCTACTTCACAAGGAAGGATGGAGAGTGAAAAGCAAATCCCCTGAGAGCTACATTGTGAAAAGAAAGGAAAGGAGAGATTCAGGCTGAATCAAGCAGCTAGAGCCTTACAAACCACAGCCCAGCAAGGACAGAGCTCTCTCTGGCAGTGTTTCACTGCAGTAGAAAATGATCAATACATGGTGGTGATCTTAGGAAGCCTGACACACAGGCACGTCACAGTGCCTAAATCTGAGCATGAACTGAGTGCACCTCACCAGCAGCCTCCCATGGGGTTTCCACCACAAGCTGAAGCCATCACAACCCTGGTTCAGGTTTAGAAGGGATTGTTCAGGATCTTAGTCAGAAAGTAACTGATGTTCACGTCTAAAAGCTGAAAAGGTCCCACTTCTATATAAGATCACCTTCCTTTAAGGAGCTCTGTCAGACTCATAAAGCTTTTAATCTGGAGATAACTTCAAAAAAGCTACTAAAAATATGGAGACCTTAAAAAAAACCAAACCAAACCAAATAAACACCACAAAGAGAGCTGCAGCTCAGTCAACACCTCCGCCCCATGCACACCAAACGCTCCAGAATAAGGACAAAACCCAACCAGGGAGTCCTCACTGCCTGAGAGAAGTGCAAAGATAAAGCAAGCAGCATCCTGATTACGTTTGGTCATCAAAGGTTTGAGTCAGCACCCTTTAGGATAGGCAAACTACCTTTACTTGGACAATTTATTGTCTGGAACTGTCCCTGGGGTCTCCCAGCCACTTGGGATCGACTTTATCCCTTTTGTGGCTTTGGAGAGTGATTTGGTGTGTTGGAAGCCACCAGCCCAGGTAACTGCTGTATGGGATTCTTCTCATTTTGACTGGGGAGAAGAAGCTAAAGGCAGGGCTAAAGGGAGCTCAGCATTCAGCCTCACCAACTGCTTCTCCATATCCTCATCCCGGGGTGAGCTGACGAAGATTGTGTTCTGCATCAGTCCTACAAAGCACCAGAAAGTATCAGACTCATCTAGGACCTCTGTCAGGAGCGGAGCAACCAGGTCAGACATCCCCTGGGAGTATCCAATCGCTGGGTTAAATACTGCATAGTTCAGCAAGATCCTCCTGGGGAAGAGAGGCGAAAAGAGAGGTGAGACCCAGGAGAGGGCAGGTCACAGCTGAGTCCAGCATCCCTACACTCCTACCCAAACCTCCACCACCACACAGGCTGAGCCAGCCACAGGGCAGGAGAGCGACAGATCACTCCTGCCATCTAAAAGATCAACTTGCAATTGCACCTGGAGGCTTGTGAGCTTTTGAGCCCCTGTGCAGCACGTTGCATCCCACAGAACTGCTTTCCCTGGAAGAACCATGTCTAGAAGACACACTAACACTACACCTAACTGGAACTCTCCTTTTTC
>VWZI01020795.1:594359-606391 GCA_013396835.1 Psilopogon haemacephalus | reverse complement strand
TTTTAAAATTTTTTTTTTTTTTTTTTTTTTTTTTTTTTTTTGTTAAGGATATTTTTCATCCATCCATTCAGGATTAAAATCTTTGGCATTAATCCAGAGAAGCTCCAGGATGGGAAGAAGAACTCTGAGGAGCATGTGGCAGCTTAAGTCTAATGGATTTGGAGAAAACTCCTCAGGCTCCAGTTCTCCAGCCACAGGGAGCAGTGCACTGGGAATGAGCAGCACTCTTCATCTCAGGTCCAAAGACACATGAGCCTGTTGTGAGGTCCTTTAACAGGTACAGAAAACCTCTGCTGCAAACATCAGCCCAGGAGAAACATAAGCTCCAGGAGAAGATTTTCAATACACAGAATCACAGAATTAACCAGGTTGGAAAAGACCTCTAGGATTATCAAGTCCAACCTATCACCTAACCCTTCTAATTAAGTGAACCATGGCACTAAGTGCCTCCTGCAGCCTCCTCTTAAACATCTCCAGGGATGGGGACTCCACCACCTCCCTGGGCAGCCCATTCCAATGCCAATCATTTATGTGGAGAACTTCTTCCTAATGTCCAGCCTAAACCTGCCCTGGCACAGCTTGAGGCTGTGTCCTCTTGTTCTTCCCCTGGGTGCCTGGGAGAAGAGCCCAACCCTACCTGGCTACAACCTCCTTTCAGGCAGTTGTAGAGAGCGACGAGGTCCCCCCTGAGCCTCTCCTTCTCCAGGCTGGACAACAGCCAACAGCTTTGCCCATGGGGGCTTACCCAATGTTCCCTACATTTCTATACAGACCATGTTGCCTGGGACACCCAGATCAGAGCCTTCACCTCATGGTTTCCACGTTTGGGTTGTCCTCCCCTCGGAAGAACTGGCTGCTGCGGTCAGTCCTCACCACGTCTTTATCCACCGTGAACTGGACCTTACGCCAAAAATCCTTCTGCTCATCTGGAGTCATCGAGAGCCTGCCAAGGGAGCAGCACCAGGAGCACGTTGCTAAGAAGGGAAGAAGATTGCCCCGAGGAACAGAAAGCCTCGTTCTGGCTTTAGTTTGCAGAGAAAAACTACTCCTGTGCGGAGTTTTGTCATCGCCCTGAGAAACAGCCAGGCAGGTCTGTCCAAAAGGGCAGATTTTCCACCCAAATGGGATCCTGGAAGGAGCCTCCCAGGTTATAAAGGTGAGGACATGATGTGTTTTTCTGTGATAAACTCCTCTTTAGAAGCAGTTGGGCTCTGCTGAGGGGGGGGCTCACCAGAGCTCACCTCTTTGTTACGATTGTCTCCATTAATAGCAACGATGCTGTCCCTCTCCAGCTGAAACGCACCCACGAGTACCTTACAACATGCAGTTCTGGCAGTAGTAACTTCCCTGAACTAGACACCCCCTTCTTCTTCCCTGTTTTTACACCCCAGACATCTTCACAAAGAAACAGAAGATCTTATTTTCACCTCCAGTGCCCTAAACCAAGCATGCTACGTGAGATGTGCTGCCCTACTCGGTACTGATGAGCATGTTTGAAGACCACGAGTAAGTTAATTGAGCTACCAGCTCCAGACCCTCAGGAGCTCTGCTGTGCCTGACACACCTCCTTCACCATCCCTCTCAACTCTCTACTCCCATGGGTTTCTCCCGCAGCAAAAGAGGCAGAGACTTTTCACTTACCACCATCGCTATTCCTGTGATGTCAGGCGTGAGGAGGGAGGAACGGGAGAGGATGGAGCTGCTCCCTTACCTTTTCTCCTGGATCTCGAAGTATTCCTTCCTCTTCTGCAGCCTCAGCGCCTCCCTCTCCTCCGAGGTGGACTCATAGCTGTAGTAGTGCAGCAGGAAGGGCCACACCTCCCCACGGATGGAAACATCGATGCCACCAAAGAAAATGGCCTGGAAGAAGGAGCGAAAAGTTAGGAGCGGCAGAGCTTTTAACGCTGCCCAGGAGAGCCAACGCGAAGCTGCCTGCTGCTGTGCTCCGGTGGCTTTGCAGTTCCTCGCTGACAAGTGACGCCTTGATTCAAGCTCCTGCAATTTGCACATGTTTAGAGGGAAAGTGCTGGCCCTCTATTCCCAGACGAGACACAAATCGGGCTCATTTCAATGTCAATAACCCCCCTCCGGAGAGGCTCTCTGATTAACGTGTCGTTCTCATGTCACGGCTTAATCCCCGGGGCCGGGGACACTGCATTTCACTGCAAACTTCTCTCTCAGGACCTGCACCCAGCGCTCCCCTGCATGCTTTCGTGCAGTCAGCTCCATTTTTTTGTCTCTCTTCGACTCGTTCACACTGCATTCCGTGAACACCTCGAGCAGGGGATGCTTTGCTTTGCTAATTCCAGCTGGCAGCAGAAGCTGGACCGCTGGTGCTCCAGGGTCAGGGAGATGCTCTGCTAAACTCATCTGCAAGGCCTCCAGCCAAGCTCTTCTGTGCCCATCTTTACATGCCCTGATGCCCAGATCTTGTCCCTAGCAGGAAAGCAAACTCGTGCAGCTTCCACCGAGGCATTCAGACTTTGCAGCAGGGAGAAAGGATCAAATCCACAGCACCACAGGATCACAGGCTCACAGGATGTCAGGGGTTGGAAGGGACACAAAGAGGTCATTGAGTCCAATGCCTCTGCCAGAGCAGGACCAGACAATCTAGCAAAGATCACAGAGGAATGCATCCAGACAGGCCTTGAAAGTCTCCAGAGGAGGAGACTCCACAACCTCTCTGGGGAGCCTGTGCCACTGCTCTGGGACCCTTACAGTAAAGTTGTTGCCCCTTGTGTTGAGGTGGAACCTCCTGTGCTGCAGCTTCTATCCATTGCTCCTTGTCCTATCCCAGGGAGCAAGTTACCAGAGCCTGTCCTCCAACTCCTGACCCCTCACCCTCAGATATTTATAAACACTGATTAAATCCCCTCTCAGTCTTCTCTTCTCCAGACTAAGCAGCCCCAGGTCTCTCAGCCTCTCTTCACCAGGCAGTACTGCAGTCCCCTCAGCATCATCGTAGCCCTCCGCTGGACCCTCTCCAGCAGATCCCTGTCCCTCTTCAACTGGGGAGCCCAAAATTGAAGGCAGTATTCAAGATGAGGTCTCAGCAGGGCAGAGCAGAGGGGGAGGAGAAGCTCCCTTGATCTGCTGGACACACTCTTCTTAATACACCGCAGGATCCCATTGGCCCTCTTGGCCACAAGGGCACATTGCTGTGCCATGGTTAACTTGTTACCCACCAGCACTCCCACCAGCAGCAGCAGCAGCAGCAGCAGCTCTCCCCTCACCTTCTGCAGCTTGTACTCCTCTTCCACCTGCCCAGACTCATTCAGGTGATGGAGCCAGGCAGACACATCCAGACGCTTGTAGGTGTTCTCCTCCGGGTGGGTTTCTGAGGAGGGCAGCTTGGGGCGGCGGATGGAGAACTGCATGCAGGTCTTCTCATCAGTCAGCTGCTGAACCAGGGGAAACAAAACCAAAATCTGGAGGCAGGAGCCAGGGAGCGCAGCAGCAGCAACTCAGTGGGTTTTCGGAGCAGGAAAAAAAAACTTTTTGCATGGCTGGTGTAGGATTAAGCATTGAAACGCTGCGCTTGGGGAGGGTTAGATTCCCTCCCTTCCCCCTCCCCCCACCCCCAAATTCCAACCATTATAGCAGGAAGGGTGATTAGAATAATTAAAAAATCTTGAGTACCACCAAACAGCTTCATTTTAAAATAAGGGGGTGTGTGTGTGGGGGGGGGGAAATCGTTTCCATTCCTCCCCCCCAATCTTATCCCTGACCTGAAACTGAATTAATGCTGCTTACAGCAAAACTTCACCCTGCCAGGAATGCCTGCAATAAATTACATATGATTGGCCATATACAAAGGGATTGCTGTTAGGCAAGCAGGGAACTGCACTGCCAGGCTCTCTAAGGGCACTCACGATCCCAGTGCAAGACTGCAGCTGACATTTAATTTAAAAATCAAAGGTTGCTCAATGCAAAAAAGTGAGCCCATGCGACCATAATAAGAAAAGCAGCAGGGGGGCTCTGTGGGGAAGGATGGAAATTAAAAAAAAAAAAAAAAAATTTTAAAAAAAAATCACTGTTTCTAATAAGCACACACAGTATCCTAAACAGATAATTAAAGAGCTCTTATCACATTTGTATGTAGATTGAAGGAAATACGGCACCGTGCCTTGTCAAAACATTTTGCAGGGCGGTGTGCTAGAGCCTCACAAAATGGATGAAAAGGGCTCTGACAGAATTTCAGAGCTACCACTGGAGATTTCCCAGCCACCTTCCATGCCTAAAGCACACTGCTGACCTTTCAGGGCTAAAAGAACAACCACCTAAGCAAGGCTCCTGGATTCCCTTCCCTCCCCCCGCCCCGCTGTATTCCACAGGCAGAGCAGGAATGGAATGGGGAGAAGCAAGTACAAGTGAGACCTCAGGTCTGACTTGGCAGTTACATCCTAAACAACAGGCAAGGTGTTGTAGCTTCCTGCCTGATTGGTGATGTGAGCTCAGAGCTTCTTTACCAGGAGGGTGGTGGAGCACTGGAACAGGCTGCCCAGGGAGGTGACTCAGTTCCCATCCCTGGAGATAGTCAAGGTGAGGCTTGACAGGGCTCTGGACAACCTGATGTAGTTGAGCATGTCCCTGCTTACTGTAAGTCAGATGGCATTTGGAGGTCCCTTCTGACCCAGACCATACTACAATTCTAGGATTCTGTGAGATTGTGATTCTATGATTCTGTGATTCTGCAATTCTATGATTCTGTGATTCTATGATGCTATGGTTCTAAGATTATGATTCTGTGAGTCTGTGATTCTATGAGTCTCTGATTCTGTGATTCTATAACTCTGTGATTCTATGATTCTGTGAGTCTGTGATTCTGTGAGTCCATGATTCTGTGATTCTATGACTCTGTGATTCTAAGTTTCTATAATTCTGTGACTCTATGATTCTGTGATTCTAAGATTCATTTCTCCACCACACTCCCTTGGCTCAAAACCTAAGCATGAAATATCAGCTGGGAGACTCCTCTTTGCCCATGAACCTTGCTCAGGTACCTGGTCCTTGAGATGGGTCTCTGTGCAGTACTTCCATTGCTGAAACACCTCAGACAGTTTATCCAGGCCACCATGGTGAAAATGGAAGATCTTGTACTGACTCTCCCTGCTTGCAACAACCAACTGCCCACAGGTGCATGCCTCATCACTGTGGGACAAAACAAGGGGGACAACCATCAGGATAAAGAAGGCTTGAGTGGGAAGGGGAAACATTGGATGAGAGAGTGCAGAAAGCAAATCACAAAGGAATGCAGCACTGAGTTTCCCCTTAAAACAGGGCACAGAAGTAATTCTTCAGCTCTGGGGTTTGATGATTTTTAAAGGTCTCTTCCAACTTGAGATATTCTATGATTCTAGGACAAAGCCATAGTGAGCACTTTCCCCAAGAAGCTCACACCTGGTGAGGACATTCTTTTACCCTTTCATCACATGAAGGAATTCAGTTTGGTTGTCCCCTGGACACAAAACCCCCAAAAGTCTGCCCCAGGCAGCGCACAAAGGCAGCTCCCGAGGGATGAGGAGACTTGGTTACACACAGCGTGGCTAAAGAAGCAGGGAATGACAGCAAAAAGAGGGAGTAAAAATGTTTTAAATACATTTTGTAATAACTTGGAAGATCACTGAAGAAGCTAAGAGCAGCAGGAACCTAGAGAAGCCCTGGTGAGGGGCAGGTAAGGGAGAAGGTACCACAGAGGTGTTCAAGAAGATGTGATGCTTCAGGACATAGTCTAGTAATGATGGCAGTTGGGTTATGGTTGGACTTGATGGTCTTAAAGATCTTTTCCAACCTTAATGATTCTGTGATTCTATAGATGAACACTTCCAGGTTATTTGAAACACTTTTGATAAGACAGCTAAAAGCAGCCTTTGCCTTACCAGGCACAAAAGTCCTTCAGGCCCTATAAATGCAATTCAGAGACTCTGCTGGGGAAGGCTGACACTTGCTGTGCTGGAGACAACCATTAGGGAAAGAATTCCAAGGGGGCCTGTAGAAGCCATCTGCCCCTAGAGCCCAGTGTGCACTGATCCAGAACACACACTCACAGCACACACAGTAAGACCTTACCTGAAGAAGAGGCGAAGGGATCGCATTTGTCCCAGGTCCACTCTGAAGACACCACAGACCTGCTCCAGGGCAAAGACTTTCTGCTGTTCATCCCATCTGGTGCCCTGTGTTTGGCCATTATTCTCCTGGAACTGGGCACTGGTGTCGAGGCTGGAGGCAGAGCTGGTGGAGCAGGTCATGCGATTGTCACACGTGTCCCTGCAGACGAGAGGATAAAGCCCCCCCCTAGGGCATCAGCCAAAGGCTGCAGGGGCAGGCAATGCCCACAGACACTCCACACTAAAACCTTTCATCAGAGAAATGGGAATTCATTGCAAGGCTGAGGAGTCAGTAAGTGACAGCCCACTTAAGGGACTAAACCATTTTCATTTAATCCCCGAATTTTTAATCGAGGCACTGGAACAGGTTGCCCTGGGAGGTTGTGGCTGCTCCCTCCCTGGAGGTGTTCAAGGCCAGGCTTGGATGAGGTCTTGAGTGACCTGATCTAGTGGGAAGTGTCCCTGCCTATGGTGGGGGGTTGGAACTGGATGATCATTAGGGTCTCTTCCAACCTTAACCATTCCATGATTCTATGATTTTTATTTAATGCCCCCAAATGATCCTGGGTTTGGTCTCTTCCTGAATTCCACACAGAAGTGGGGAGAAGAAGCCTAGTGTGGGAACAGCCCAGACCCCTCCAAGGAACAGCCTGTCTCCAGCACAAGTTTGGGAATCCCCCCCAGTAGAGCAGGCACTTGCTGGCTCTCCAGCCCACACCACAGAGCCCTTCAAACCCTTATGCCTCAGGACTGCTGACCCCTTTGGATGGTAAACCTTAGGCCACTGTAAAAATGCAATCAAAGAACTCCTGGTGCTCCTCAGGCTGCTTTGGCAGCTTCAGCAGCACTCAGCGAATAACTTCCCAAGGAGGAGACTTGTCCCACGGCTCAAATGACCTCCCTGTGCAGCTGCTCCAAGCCCAGCCAGGAACAGGAGGAGTGAGCACATTCTGACAGCAGCAGTCACAGGATCACAGAAACATTCAGGTTGGCAAAGCCCCTCGGGATCACCAAGACCAACCCACAGCCTTACTCTGCAAGGTTCACCCTAAACCATATCCCTGAGCAACCACATCCAAATGACTTTTAAACACATCCAGAGCTGGTGACTCCACCACCTCCCTGGGCAGCTCATTCCAATGTCTGACCACTCTTGCTGGGAAAAAAAAAGTTTTCCTCATGTCCAGTCTAAACTTCCTCAGTCACAGCTTGAGGCCATTCCCTCTTGTTCTATCACTATTTACCAGCACCAATTTCTCCACCACCTCCTTTCAGGTAGCTGTAGACACCAATGAGGTCTCTCCTCAGCCTCCTCTTTTTCACACTAACCATCCCCAGCTCCCTCAGTTGCTCCTCATCAGATTTATTCTCCAGGCCTTTCCCCAGCTTTGTTGCCCTCCCCTGCATGGCTCCAGCACCTCCACATCCCTCTTGTAATGAGGTGCCCAAAACTGAGCACAATACTCAAGGTGTGGCCTCACCAGAGCTGAGTACAAGAGGACAATGACCTCCCTACTCCTGCTGAACACAGCATTTCTAACACAAGCCAGGATGCCACTGGCCTTCTTTGCCACCTGGGCACACTGCTGGCTCATAACCAGGATCTTACCTAACAAATTCCCTCAGTGCCCAGTAACATCCACAGATATTTCCCCTCCACTTGAGTTTCTCATCGTGCCTCTGCCAAGTGGACCTGGATTTCATAGAATCACAGAATGGTTTAGGTTGGAAGGGATCTCAAAGCTCAGACAGTTCCAACCCTCCTGTGCCATAGGCAGGGACACCTCCCACTAGATCAGGACGCTCAAGGCCTCATCCAACCTGGCCTTGAACACCTCCAGGGAGGGAGCAGCCACAACCTCTCTGGGCAACCCATTCCAGTGTCTCACCACCCTCACTGCAAAGAACTTCCTCCTAACATCCAGTTTCAATCTCCCCTCTGCCAGTTTAAACCCATTCCTCCTTGTCCGGTCATGAGAGGACTTTGTCAATAGTCCCTCCTCAGCCTTCCTGTAGCCCCCTTCAGATACTGGAAGGCTACTCCAAGGTCTCCTGGAAGCCTTCTCTTCTCCAGGCTGGAGAGCCCCAACTCTTGTAGCCTTCAGACAGATGGTTTCCACTTGTAAACTCGAAGCCCAGGAGAGGTGATTCCTGGGTATGAACTTCAGACAAATGGTTTCCACTTGTAAACCTGAAGCCCAGGAGAGGTGACCTGTGGGCATGAGCTTCAGACAAGTGGCTTCCACTTGTAAACTCGAAATGTTGGTGAGCTGAGGAGCAGGAAATCACACAGGAGCAATTTAACCCACCTAAAGCAGAGAGTGAACCCAACCTGCTTCCAGTCTGCGAGGAGCTGGCCATGCCTCGACACATTTATCTATCTCCAAGAGTCAACTTCAAGATGAACAACCCCAGACTCCCACCCCCAGCCCCGACACACCAGAAGGAAAATGTCACCGCTCTGAGAACGAAGCCAATCCGCCACTGTGCCCCCTTGGCTCTTCGAAAGGCCAGTGGAGGTGAACGATCTCAGCACAAGCCCTGAATGGGCTCGGCTGTGAAATCAGAGGGTTTGCAGAACAAGGGCAGGAGCAGGTATAAAGGCAGCCCCCTGCAAGGCCACTTTATGCAATGTTTTCTAATCCGCTTATCCGACAATGTAGGCACTGAGCGCTGAAAATCACACACCCAGCATGCAGCTGCAGCGCCGCTGCACCACTCTGCTTCCTCAGCCTGCCTCTGCTGCCTCTTCCACCAGGGAAGGGCCTTATTTGCAGCATCTGCAGCATCTGCAACATCTGCTGCATCTGCAGCACCTGCAGCATCTGCAACATCTGCTGCATCTGCAGCGCCTGCAACATCTGCAGCACCTGCTGCATCTGCTGCATCTGCTATGAGGACAGGCTGAAGGAGTTGGGACTTTTCAGCCTGGAGAAGAGAAGGCTTCCAGGAGACCTTAGAGCAACCTTCCAGTATCTGAAGGGGGCCTACAGGAAGGCTAGGGAGGGACTATTGACAAAGTCCTCTCATGACAGGACAAGGAGTAATGGGTTTAAACTGGCAGAGGGGAGATTTAAATTAGATATTAGGAGGAAGTTCTTCACAGTGAGGGTGACGAGACACTGGAACAGGTTGCCCAGGGAGGTTGTGGCTGCTCCCTCCCTGGAGGTGTTCAAGGCCAGGCTGGATGAGGTCTTGAGCGACCTGATCTAGTGGGAGGTGTCCCTGCCTATGGCACAGGGGGGTTGGAACTGGATGATCTTTGAGGTCTCTTCCAACCTAAACCATTCTATGATCCCCCCCCATGGTTCAGGTCACTGCATTCCAGTGGGCAGCTCTCTGGACATCCCAGTTGGTTGTGGGTGAAGTTTTTTTTCCCCCCCGTGAGTCTCCTCTGTGAGTTGCCCAGTTCAAAGAAGCGGCCCAGAAACAAACCTCAGCACCCATATGCATGGGGAAGAAACCCCTGAGTCCCCTGCTCTACTGCTGCAGCATCATGGAGATGAGACCAAGGCTGGTTTTGCTTGCAGCCAAGAGTGGTCTCTCTCTTCTGCTCCTGAAGTTCTGCCACTCTTTTTTTTGGGAGAGGAAGCCTCAAAGCAAAATTTGCCCTCAAGCTTCTAAGAGGTTTAGGTCTTAGAAGTGACACGGCAACATCACCATGGGAGCAGGGATCACTTCACATACCCTGAATCACAGAATTCTCAGGGCTGGAAGGGACCTCAAGGATCATCTAGTTCCAACCTTACCTTCCACTAGATGAGGTTGCTCAGCCTGGCCTTAAAAACATCCAGGGATGGAGCTTCCACCACCTCCTTGGGCAACCTGTTCCAGTGGTGTCTCACCACCAATGACAGCAGCTTTTCCTAAGTTAAACTTCCAGTCTGCTGGGATAATTCCAGTACCCAGGGACACTTCCAGTCCCATGCTGCTACCTGCATCCTGGGAATTTTCCCATGTGGAAAATGGAGCTTTCTGATAAGGCTGCAAAATGTAACAGCTTCTACAACACTCAGTATCTGGGTTGAAGGTTGGGCTAGATGATCTTGAAGGCCTCTTCCAGCCAAAGACATTCGGTGATTATGTGATTCATGTTAGAACAAAAGCATCAGGAGTCCTGGTAGGACATGGGATACCTTCCACTAGATGAGGTTGCTCAGCCTGGCCTTAAAAACATCCAGGGATGGAGCTTCCACCACCTCCTTGGGCAACCTGTTCCAGTGGTGTCTCACCACCAATGACAGCAGTTTTTCCTAGGTTAAACTTCCAGTCTGCTGGGATAATTCCAGCTTCTATAACATTCAGTATCTGGGTTGAAGGTTGGGCTAGATGATCTTGAAGGCCTCTTCCAACCAAAGACATTCTGTGATTCATGTTAGAGCAAAAGTATCAGGAGTGCTGGTAGGAGACTCTTGTGCTGGACTGCTTGCTGTAAGCAGCTGGTTATTTATGGAGCAACACTTCACAACAGCCACAGCTGGTTCCACGGGATTTTCTTGGAGGAGATGACTCAAGCCAGCTGAAAGACTAAGCAGAGGCAACCAACTCTTTACAGGACTCTTGCAGAGGTGAACTGGTCAGTACGACAGAGGGCTGAGAGGATCACTGCCCTGCAGCTACCTTGTCACAGGCCACTGTGCCCATTCCTCAAGAATATCATCTCGTTTGACCAGGGGCAGACAGACAACTGCAAAGGCAGTCTCCAGCAGTGCCATGTGGCCTCACTTTGATCCTGGGAATCATAGAATCAGTCAGGGTTGGAAGGGTCCACAAGGATCATCTAGTTCCAAATCCCCTGCCATAGGCAGGGACACCTCTCACTAGATTAGGCTGGCCAGAGCCTCATCCAGCCTGGCCTTAAACACCTCCAGGAATGAGGCTTCCAGCACCTCCCTGGGCAACCCGTTCCAAGGTCTCACCACCCTCATGCTGAAGAACTTCCTCCTAACATCCATTCTGAATCTACCCATTTCTAGTTTGGTTCCATTCCCTCCAGTCCTATCACTACCCAACATCCTAAAAAGTCCCTCCCCAGTTTCTTGCAGGCTCCCCTAAGATACTGGAAGGCCACAATAAGGTCA
Organism: Psilopogon haemacephalus; assembly: GCA_013396835.1. NCBI lineage: Eukaryota > Metazoa > Chordata > Aves > Piciformes > Megalaimidae > Psilopogon > Psilopogon haemacephalus. The sequence continues at coordinate 595,203 of VWZI01020795.1, read as the reverse complement.
CCTCAGAGCCTTCTGAACAGTCCCAATTCCCCCAGTCTCTCCAGCCCTCTGATCATCCTCGTGGCCCTTCTCTGGACACCTTCCAGCACATCCATAGCCCTCTTGTCCCAGGGGCTCCAGAACTGGACGCAGTACTCCAGGTGGGGTCTCACCAGTGCAGAGTAGAGGGAGAGGATCACTTCCCTCGACCTGCTGCAGCTCCTCAGCACCGAGTGCTAGTGCCAGCTGCAGCTCCTTCTGCTCCATAACCCAAATCTGTGTCAGACACACCAGTAGCTACCCAAAACCTCAGAGTCTGGAGAGCTCAGTCACAAAGGGTGCTGGCAATGTTCTACTTTCTGGAAACCCTTCTTCAAGACACATGTTTAGAGCTCCCTTTCAGCCATCAGTTGCAAGCTCGCACACACACATCCAGCACAGAGGGACACAGTCTGATGCAATGTGTGGAAGTGGATTGACCCTTCCTGGAGAGCAAAAAAAAAAAAATTAAAAAAAAAAAAATCCAGTGAGTGTAAGCACAGTGCCTCAGAGTGTGCAGCCAGGGAAATTCCAATGATTTCACTGATGGAGAAGATGAAATCTGAAAGAGACATCTGTGCACTCCAAGCCATGAACACAGACATTCATCCACAGTGCAGATGCAGAGGGAGTCCCACCTCGTATATGGGGGCATACTTGGTCACTGTGGAATTCAAGGAGGGGGGAAAAAAAAAAAACAAACCAACTCCCTGTGTTTAAAATTTCCTGTACATAATGATTGAAAGAAAAAAAAAATATATATATACACCAAAAAGATTCTAATCTGTTGGATTATTCATTAAAAAAAAAAATTAATACTGAGACC
>VWZI01020795.1:573039-588869 GCA_013396835.1 Psilopogon haemacephalus | reverse complement strand
CCTTTCAGTTCTACCCGAGCAAAAAAATTAAAAAAAATTCCACACTAATTATGCTAATTACAATCAAGCCTTCAAAACCCCCGCTCCCTTGAAAAGCCCTGAAGATTACCTTTGTTCTTACAGCCTTGGCTGTAAGCAACGAACTGGGAATTTCAGGGGGGGACTTTAAGACTGACAAGACGAAGTTAACCAACTCCCCGGACATCGGCGCTGCTGCTGACCCAGGAGCAGCAGAGCCAACACCACCCAGAGAGAGAATTTCCCCATTTCCACAATACAATGAGAGGATTTCCCCGGGGAAGAAGCTTTCTTCAAGCAGCAGAAAAGGGAGAGGGCTGCGGGGAGGTGCGGGGGGGAATGGGAGAGCTGGCTAAAAGCATGTTTCGGAGTTATTGTAAACGCTTAATGCTGTTACAATTTGCGAGGAGCCAGCCAAGGCGGCGAGAGGCTGCGCAGATTTATTTGCCTGTGCCGTTGCGCTCCTTCGAGGGGCCGTGCTCTTTTTTATTTTTGATCCGGTTAACGCGATTCTTCCCTTCACAAAGCTGTGGATACCTGCCAGCACCATTTATCTCCACTCTCGATTGGGGTTTCTGGGCGTTACGATGGTATAAATACGTTAAGACGGCGCTGGGAAAAGGCTCTTTCTATGGCCATGCCTCCCGCAGCCAACCTCCGCTGCTGGGGCTGCGGTGGCCAGAGCCCATCCCCGCCCCACTGCCCACCCGGGAGATGCCCCAGGACAAGCCCAACGCCGTCATTTTCAGTCAATAAATCCTTTTCATCGCCATTCTACAAGTGAAGGGCACCGGGACGGAGTCCCAGCCCCTCAGTCCGGCTGCAGCGCAGCGCCGGCGGCCAAGCGCTGCCCGCAGCGGCTCTGCCGGGTCGGAACAGGGCTGGGGGAGCAGCCGGGGGCTAGGCGTTAGCAGCCGCGGAGCGAACTGCCGCTCGCCTGGGCACGCCGGGCCGGGGGACAGCGGTAGGGTCGGGAGTACCGGGCTGGTGGGGCGCGGCAGAGGAGGGATGGGTATACCGAGACCGGAGGACGGTAAGACCGAAAGAGGCCGGGCCTGGGGTGCCGCGGCTGGGGGCGGCAGGGCCGGGCCGGGAGTGCCCAGGGCTGGGGGCGGCAGGGCCGGGCCGGGCATAGGGAGCGCCGCTGGGCCGAGCCCGCCCCCTGGCGGCCACGCCGCGCCTACCGCCCGGCTCGGCTCCGCGCCCACGGTCACGGTCACGGCTACGACCACAACCACGGCCACCATCCCAGCCTGGCCCCGAGGCGCTTTTCCGCGGACGCTGAGTCCGAAGCGGGAGTTCAGAGCTCCTCCGTCCTCATAGCAAATCCCCAAATCACCATAAACCTGGAGGGTGAAGTGGTTCCTCTCCATTCCCCCCACCATAGGGGTCTCTCCCGTGAGCATCATCCCCTGCTCCCATCACCACCCTTTTATCCGCCCCCCCGAAGCCCCCAGTAAAGAGCCTTCCCATCCTGCTAGCTGCAATCCTTGGTCTTCAGTTAGCTGTCACCGTTTTCTTCCACGGCAACGTGGCAGTGAACCGATAGAGGGGAAAAATCAAACCTGCTGTAATTAATGTTGTGCTGCTCAAATATTTATCTAAAGCAGGCTCATGGATCTGTCCAACCTCCTCAGCGCTGCAGCTGCTGCTGACAACTAACAACTGATCACACAGCATTGCTGATGGCAGACAGCAAAGGCTGGCTCCTCTTCCCAGCACCCAGCTCTGCACTAACCACCTCCAAGTCCTGCCTTAGATGAAGTCACCCACCCCACGAGTCAAAGAGAAGGGGAAAATGACTGTCCTTCTGGTGGAAGGAGGATTGGGTGACATTTCTGGTTTTGTTTTTTCTTCTTTGGTTGGGTGCAAGTGGAATCGTTTTAGCATCTTACATCATAAATCACACCCGTTTAGGCAAGGTCCTGGGGATCTGGAGTCTGAACGAGAAGCACTGAGGCACCCTGTGCACTCATCCTCATGCCTGACATCATCAAAAAGTGGGGTAGCATGACACAAGAAGCTTCAAGAGGTTACAGGAGATTTGGAAGCCTGTGCCAAATTCCCCTGGTTCTAAGACTATAATCACTTCTGTTACAACAGCGATGAGTTCCCAGCCTCCTGATGACTCCAGAGCTCCTGCCAGTTCACACTAATTTCAGCTCATTTCCCCTGTAATTTTGCCTCCTGTTTATTCTGCAGAGGCCTGAGCAGCCCTAAGCCTTTCAGGTGAGCTGCCAAAACAACATGATGCAACCCTCTGCGCTCCCGCAGCTGCGGCCACCCTCCTGTAACGCTGCACCTCCGCTCCCTCGTGAGATGGCAATTTACTGATTAGCTCCCTGGGAAGAGGCTTAACAACAGGATGTGCAACACATCTGTAAAAATTGCATCAACTGCCATGCCAAAGGAGCTCTCCTTTGTGTTGTGTGCTCTGCCCAGGCCACCTCTCACAGTTCTGTGTGCTTGCGTCCGCTGAAGAAGGGTGAGAATGGCACCGCCGTGTAGCTCCATGACTGGAAGTGTTTCGTGGCTGTTATTACTGGTTGCTCAAATGATCACCTTCTTAGGAAAGATGTTTCCTTCTCACGTTTGATACCCACAACCACCTTGGTCACATCACTTCTGCTTGACCTTTAAGGCAAGCGCTGAGGAAGCGTGAGCTGGTGGCTGTTGAATCACCTGCAGGACTGTTCGCAGAGCTCTGGCCTCTGGCCAGATGTTGCCCCGAGATCCACACATACAATTCCACCACCAAAGCTTCTCGGTCCAAATTCTGACCGGACCGAACCCACATCTGAACCTGAAGTTAACGAAGGAGCCAATTCTGGCATTTATTTGTCCTCTTTGCTGTTCTGATAATGGTGCTCGCCAGGGAACAGCAGCTGCAGTTTGATCCTGAAGTGAAAAGCCTTTAGCAGCATCCCCCCACCATTGCTAGGGAATGCTCCTGTTAACCAGGAATTGCTCTGGCATGGCCCAAACCACCCCCAACAACCCCACTCACAGAGCACTAAGTGCTTCAGCAACCGATTGGTATAGATCTGATGTCATGGTCAGTTAAAATAACTTCAGAAGCGTGGGTTGAAAGACATTATCTAGGTGTCAGATGCTATTTGGTCACCAGGATGCAACAAAAGGCTTTTAGTTTCACTTTGCTGATGGGGAAAATGGAAGCTGAGCAATTTAGCAAGGGGGCATCAAGCCAAAGCTGGGCATTGAGTACACTTGCCCTGAATTACTGCTCTTCAGACTGCAAAGCAAATGTTTCCTCACAGACAGCAAACAAGGGTGACAAGGCAGAGAGGAGACAGAATGGAACGCTTTTATTTCCAGTATCCCTCCTTTCCCACAGATATGCAGCCCGGGACAAAGCCCCTGTTGATGCAAGCATTTCCCACACGAGCTACCTCCCTGCAGCAATCACTTACCAGGAGCAAAACAGCTCCCCCTCTCCCCCTCCAGAGCTAACCAGGACACAGAAATCAAAGGAGCAAAGCCACCTTTCCACAAGCAATGATTGCACTATGCAGACAAAGTGCCAGGCTCCTCTAAGGAGAGAGGCAAGAATGTTCGCACTGGTGATGGGACACTCCCAGAGCTCCTAGCCTGAGGAATTGTCTAAATGGGAGGAAAGCATCAATCGCTGCATGGGATCCCTGGCAGCCTCTCAAACTCAGAAGCAAAGAGGAAAGCAATCCGGAAAACAATGCCTGAGTTTTCATTTCCTTATGTTCTACCAGGCAAGTTGTTGACTTAAAACGACTGACTCGTTGTGTAACTCCTCCACTTCCAAGCCCACCTCCCTGTCCCTACTCTGCACACAGCAGTATGTGAGTATTTGCTCCCACCAACCACCTTCTCAAAAGGGTGGTCCAAGAGGCACACAGCACTTGTGACTCCTGGTCCTATGGATGTTTGGCAAGCAACTTTCTGAACCCCTGATCTCATCTGATCCAAGTCTGTATGAAATTCTTCCACAGTCACATTTTTTTCCACTTCTGGTGATACCTAATTGCAAGATCTGTGATGCTTTGCTTCAGCTCCCGAAACGAGCACGGGGAAAAGCAGAGTCCTCTTTACAACTGCTCCCCAACGCAGAGGGAAATAACCAGAAACATTTGCTCCTCTTTGCAGGGAGGAGGAGGTGTCCGGAGGGTAGGGAGGGAAAAGAGCTGAGACGATCTGCCAGCAGCACAAACTTTGTTCACACTCCAATTCTGGCTCAGATGGGAAGCAGCCAGCAGAAAAGAAAAAAAAAAAAAACCAAAAACAAAACCAAGACAACCAGATTTAAGAAAGAAGGAAGCTATTCTCATGCTTGTAGTGACTTCTGAAACAGCATCTGCTTGCCCCTCAAAACTCCTGGGATGAACAAGGAGATAAGGAAGTGCTTTTTTTGATGAGACTTTTGCCAAGTACTCTATGAAGAGCTTCCAACTCGAGCACTTTGTAAGACCCTGCAGGTACCACGCAAAGAGGCTCTATGGGGAAAGAATAAATTGGCACTAAAAATTGGACCCGACTGGACAAAAGCCTTTCGAGTCTCAAATCCCAAACAATGAAAAGTCTGCTTTATTAATTGTGAGCATCACATGTGTACGAGGCTCCCAGACTGGTGCCAGAGGAGTTAAAGAAAGAAAAGAAAAGCCTAAGAGGAACCCAGGAGGAGCGTTTGCAAAGCCAGGAGCTGCCGGAGCTCAGCAGCCGAGAGAAAAGCCGGCAGAGGGCTCGCCCGAGCCACGCTGCGAGGGAAACGCCGCAGGAAGGCGCAGGCAAGGCTGGAAAGCTGCAGCAAGCTGCTTCCTTCCTAACCTCACACTGTCAGCAGCTCAGAGCATTGCAAAACAGCGAAACCGCAAGGCTGCTTGCCCCCCTTTGCCATGCCCCATGCCAGCACCCTCCTGCCGCTCTCTCGGTGCCTCCTGCACACGGTCAGCGCACGGTGTGGTGGCCCAGGATTCGGATTTCCCTAGGATGAGATCTCTCTCCTGGTTTTGCAGCATTTAGCACCTTGTTGTGAACGTGTCCCTAACCACGGAAGTGGTGGAGGGATAACGGCCAGGGTGTGTGGGTGACCTGGGCGACAGCTGAGGCCACAGCTTCCCCATACAGACCGAGAGGCAGGAGGGAAGTTTGTCCTTTATGAATCTTAACTGCTGGAACTCAAGAAACCTTGAATGAATTATCATAGAATCATAGAATGGTTTAGGTTGGAAGAGACCTCAAGGATCATCCAGTTCCAACCCCCCTGTGCCACAGGCAGGGACACCTCCCACTAGATCAGGTCACTCAAGACCTCATCCAGCCTGGCCTTGAACATCTCCAGGGAGGGAGCAGCCACAACCTCCCAGGGCAACCTGTTCCAGTGCCTCACCACCCTTACTGTGAAGAGTTTCTTCCTAACATCCTGTTCAAATCTCACCTCCGCCAATTTGAACCCATTCCCCCTCGTCCTGTCATTACAAGACCTTGTGAACAGGTCATCATTTATTTTTTAAAGGATGCCTTAAAAAAAAAAACAAAAACCACACACAACAAAAAAAACCAACAAAACTCAACTCAACCCAAGGAAAAAAAACAAACCCAAACACCACAAATCCCCAAAACTTCACTGCTTTTTCGGAGTGAGAGACAGGTCAAGCTCACTGACTGTTGGTGCTACTTCAATCAAAAGAAAAAGTAAGGATCTTAAATCAGCAAAGGCTTCGTTGGCAGTGGATTTAGGGGGGGGTGGGGGTGGGGGTTGTGTGTTCTGGTTCTTAAGTCAAGGCCCAGAAATTTCTAAGGCAATATAACATTCTCTGCAAGTGAGTGCTCTGTAAGCCTTGAGCAGTGCTAGAACACAGTCTGAAAGGGACAGAAAGCCTAGAGGCAAAAAAAAAAAATCTCAAGTCAGTCATTAGGAATGAATCATAGAATCAGTCAGGGCTGGAAGGGGCCACAAGGATCATCCAGTTCCAACCCCCCTGCCATGGGCAGGGATATCCTATCATAGATCAGGTTGGCCAGAGCCTCATCCAGCCTGGCCTTAAACACCTCCAGGGACGAGACCTCAACCATCTCCTTCTCTAGAGACATTCAAAACAAGCCTAGACGAGTTCCTCTGTGTTGAAACTGGCAGAGGGGAGATTTAAACTGGATGTTAGGAGGAAGTTCTTTGCAGTGAGGGTGGTGAGACACTGGCACAGGTTGCCCAGGGAGGTTGTGGCTGCTCGCTCCCTGGAGGTGTTCAAGGCCAGGCTGGATGAAGCCTTCAGTGACCTGTTCTAGTGGGAGGTGTCCCTGCCTATGGCACAGGGAGGGATGGAAATGGATGAGCTTTGAGGTCACTTCCAACCCACACCATTTTATAATTCTGCTCTATGTGATCCTAGAGGTAGGACTAGGGGGGTAGGACTAGAAGATCTTTTGAGGTCCCTTCCATAATCCATTCTGTGATTTTGTGTGACCTTGGGCACCCTGTGTCTGCTTTGCAACAGTCCTTTGTAACAGGAGAAGAGATGTGGTGGCACGGGATGGAATGGAGTGGGACAGGATGGGATGGGACAGCTGTGCTGAGGTGCTGCTCAAAGCACTGCCCACCTAGCTGCTGCAGAGATCAAGCCCAGAAAACTCTGTGGGCTGACAGTTAATTAGAAGCTTACTGCTAGAACACAGACCAAAAGCAAAGCTGATGCAAAGGCTGAGATCACTGCACTGAAGGGTTTCCAAATACCCAGGGAGAGCTGAATCAATTAAGAGTAGTTGCTTCATAAACCTCATCCTTTACTGGCATTCACTGGGCTTGAGATCAGCCCATAAAGAGGCAAAATCTCTTCAAATGTCAAGTCCTGATGCAGTCTGTACACCACTGACACCCACAGAGGAGAGCTCGTTTTTCGGTTTCAGAACTGAGCTATATCCTTAGAGTCAGCCCCATGGTGCTTTGTGAATGCAAACACATCCACCCTCCCCAACCTGGAATGAGTGACACACTGCACAGAGCACACAGCAGAAAGCCAGAAATGTTTGATACAGGTCCCCCCTCTCCTCATGATCCCTTTGCCCAGGTACCCTCTTTCCCCTGTGCAGGGTTTACTGCAGATGCCAGTGGGAAATGCTGGCATCTAGATACACCAGAGCAGGCTGGAACACCCAGCTTAGACACATGAAAATGAATATTTATATGTCTTAAATGGGACCATGTTCTGAACACCAGCAACACAAGCTCATACATGCAGCTTCTCATGTCAACACAGTGCCTTGCAGAGAGGCACCCACGATGTAGAGGAAGGCAGACAGACACTTTGATGTGGCTCTCCACAAGCAGGAACTAGTGCATCTCCTCAGCAGAGCCAATCAGGCCCACAAAAGACCTTTTTAGCTTAGTAATGCTGCTTTCAGGGCTCAAGACCCAGTTCACCTGTAAGACTTTACATACACAGCCCTGAATGTTTGGGGCCAGGATTCACTGAGCAGAAGCAGGATTGGCTGGCAAACAATTTCCTGTGAATTATACAGGTGCCTGAAGTAAGAGAGGATCTTCAGCTGAGTGACACACTGATTCAGAGATTCACAGCACGGCTGGGGTTGAAAGGGATCTTAAAGGTCATCTAGTTCCACCCCCCCTGGCATTGCCACTGACACCTTCCACTAGAACAGGATGCTCAAGGCCTCATCCAGCCTGGCCTTTGAGGCCTCCAGGAAGGGGATATCCATGACCAACCTGGGCAGCATCTTCCAGTGTCTCACTTCCTTCACTGTAAAGGATTTCTTCCTAATATCCACTCTAAATCTTTCCTCCTCAAGTTTGGGTCCGTTCCCTCTCATCCTGTTACTACAAGCTTTCACGTTTTTCAGTTTTCTCAAGCATCTCCAAACTCAGCATCCAGCACCCAGAAACTGGAGAAAGGAGTGCACTTACCTGCTTTCATTATCCAGAAACACAGAACTGCTGCTTTTCCCAAGGGCTTCACTAATGGGAGAGAGGCAGAAGGGGGAAGAGAAGGCATCAGAATCAGAGTCAAAAGTACTGTCCCTGCTCACGTCATCAGCAGACAGCTCCAAGGAGCCCTCGTCCTCCCCTGGCTCTGGCCTGCAGTCCGGACTTTCCTCCATCCCCTCCACCGACAGCTCCGACCTGTTGTGCTCCTCCTGAGAGCTGATTGTCGATAGGATTCCTGAGTCGCTGCGGGCAGGCTGGGGGGAGCGGCGGCTGCCGTCGGCCGCGGGGCAGCACTGCGACAGCTTCTCCCCTTCCGAAGAAGGGCAGCTGACGCACGCCACATCTTTCACAAGCTGAGACAGAGCCAAGATGTCTTCTCCCTTCAGGACGACTGCTCCTCTCTGCTCGGTGGGGGAAGGTGGGCGGACGATGCCCAGACCCTGAGCGTGGCGGCCGCGCTTGCGGGGAGCTCTCCGCACAGGGGAGCTCTCGGGAGTGATGTAGCGCAGAGCTTCTTCGTCCTGCCTCTGAATGCGGGAGTTTGGCACCCAGGCGAGGATGAGCGTGGTTCCCAGCAGCTCATCCTTCTCCATGTACAAACACAAGTAGCCTTGAAGAGAGCAAAAGTGCAATCAGTGATGAGACGGCTTCTGCAGGAGCCTGAAATTTGGCCATCCTCATCACCCCCCCAGCTTCACCACTCTTACAGGCAGGCAAAAACAAACCCTTTGATTTACCGGGAGAGAATTCTGCCAAAGGACTTGTGGAGTGCTCAGCGTTATTCGGGGGGATCTGTGAATCATTTTGAGCCTCCATATGGCTTTTGAACAGTCTAAATTCCCCGGGGGCCTGAATGGACGTAGAACTGACATGCAAATACTTTCAGCTTCCCGGATGGATTTACTCAGCAAGAGTAAATTCTGAAATATGTTGCCACATGAAAAAAACTCCCATTGTTGGTTAGTTAAACAACTTCAAGTGCCGGCCAAACGTTTCTTTCTCAAGAATTGTTGACTTTGCTGTAGCTAAAGGGTTACAGTTTTCAGGGAAAGCCAATAAAGAGTCACAGACAAAAAGGGAAGCAGGGGTCAGTTGTTCCCAGGATCATTGGTTTTGTGAGGAGGCTAAGCCAGTAGCCACGGCTCTCTTTGATGGAAACATGAAAGAGTGCAGTGGCAGATTAAAATAAAGGCAGAAGGCTGCATTGAGCTTCAGCTATTCCTCTGCACACAACCACAATCAGCTTTTCCTCTTTTTTTACTTTTACCAGTGGCTGTTGAGGCTGCTCTAGGAACGATGGTTAGAAGATGACATTTGGCTTCCCTGAGCAACACACAGATTTGAAGGAGCAGCAGAAGTTACTGTCCTCAAATGATGACTGGGGCTGGGGCTTCAGAGGGCTGGAGCACCTCTTCAGAGGGCTGCAGCACCTCTGCTATGAGGACAGAATGAAAGAGTTGGGGCTGTGCAGGCTGGAGAAGAGGAGGCTCCCAGGTGACCTTATTGTGGCCTTCCAGGATCTGAAGGGGGCTACAGAAAAGCTGGGGAGGGACTTTTTAGGCTATCAGGGAGTGACAGGACTAGGGGGAATGGAACAAAGCTGGAGGTGGGGAGATTCAGAATGGATGTGAAAAAGAAGTTGTTCAGCATGAGAGTGGTGAGAGTCTGGAATGGGTTGCCCAGGGGGGTGGTTGGGGCCACTTCCCTGGAGGTGTTTTCAGCCAGGCTGGATGAGGCTGTGGGCAGCCTGCTCTAGGGTAGAGTGTCCCTGGGCATGGCAGGGGGGGTTGGAACCTGATGATCCTTGTGGTCCCTTCCAACCCTGACTGATTCTATGATTCTATGAATGATGACTTCTCCATCTTCTGGCAATACGAAAGGACTTACTAAAGCAGGCAAATCCTCACTTGGCCAGAAGAGGAAAGAGAAATATGTTTCCCTACAAATGAAGAGCTGATGGATCAGCTTGTGGATAGCTTTCTTTAGCCTTCCATAAGACTGCCTTTCCCTGTTCTCCTCTTCATTCTTTGGAGCCCACCATCTAGAATATGATGCAAACACACACACAGAGCCCAGGAGAGAGAAAAAGAGTGAGCAGTGTCTGCAACGCCCTATCACCTGGATGGTGCTCCCCAATGTCTGCAACGCCCTATCACCTGGATGGTGCTCCCCAATGCCTTGCAGCAGCTCAGGTGGGTGGACACAGACATTGTTCTTCGAGTAGATAATCTCCCCATCAAATATGGAAGATGAACTGCCACTGCCACCAGAATTCAAGGTCAGGAGGTCGGAAGCTTTTGAAGAGGCACGTCGGAGGAGTCGCCCCAGAGACATCGCCAAGGAAATGTTTCCATTATCTGTCAGCTTTAATCAGGAGCCAAATTCAGAAGATCTGCCAAGGAGGAGGAGAGAATTGTGTTAGAGTAAATACGATGACAGCACAGCACATGCCTGCCCCTGTCTGTGAAGCAAGAGGTCTCCCATCAACTGCTGCAACAATAGGACAACTCAGGCAAATGCCTCTGCATGCTCTGGATCTGTAACATCACCTCTGTGCTTTAAAGATGCCAAATCAGAGTATCCTGGGATGGTTTTCTCTGCAGCAAAGAAATAGGAAGGCAGTAAACCACCCCCCACCCCCCTTTTAATAGTTACTGTGGGGAGGAAACAAGAAAGTAATGCTTGTTGCTGAACGTGGCCCATTAAGGGAATAACTCAGCGAGGCAGAGCTGCCCAATGTATCACTGTCCTGGGGATGTCAAAGAGAGCCAGAGTAGACCCCAGAGAATTGTTACAGCACAGCAAAACTGCTGAGACCACAGCATTAAACAAGGGGCTGCTGCTTCATCCACAGTAACCACTGAGCTCTGAGAAAACATTAATCAAAACAAGTTTGTCTTGTGCTTACCATTTTTTGGCACCATCCTGCAGTGTAATTGAGGTTTTGGGTCTGGGGTTTGGTTTGGTTTGCTGAGCAGTGATGGTTAAATGGAGTTGTTGGGTTTTTTTTTAGAGATGAGTGGCAAAAGCCCCCACGTTCCACAGAGCAGGCAGCATCACAGAATGCCAGGTTGGAAGAGACCCCAAAGATCATCTGCTCCAACCTCTCTAGGTAATAGCACAGCTGAAATGAGCTGGCTCAGCACCCTGTTAAGCTGAGTCTTAAAACTGACCAAGGTAGGGGAATACACTGCTTCCTTTGGGAGATGATTCCAATCCCTAACTGTTCTCATGGTGAAAGATTTTCTTCCTGGAGTCCAATTGAAATCTCCCCAGGGGTAATATTGAGGGCTGAGGGTCAGGAAGGAAGGGACGGGGACGACCTCTGCTCACTTGTGCCCTGTGACAGGACAAGGAGCAATGGATGTAAACTACAGCACATGAGGAAGAACTTCTTTACTGTAAGGGTCCCAGAGCACTGGCACAGGCTCCCCAGAGAAATTGTGGAGTCTCCTTCTCTGGAGCCTTTCAAGGCCTGTCTGGATGTGTTCCTGTGTGACCTGAGCTAGATTGGTCCTGCTCTGGCAGCGAGGTTGGACTCAAAGGTCTTCAGAGGTCCCTTCCAACCCCTAACATCCTGTGAGCCTGTGAACTTGCACCCATTACCCCTTGTCTTTTCCATGTGACCCCTGGTGAAAAAGGAGACTCCATTCTCTTGGCAGCCACCCTCTATGTAGTGGTACAGGCTAATAAGGTTTCCCCTAAGCCTTCTCCAAGAACAGACTATGGCACATCAGTCTGAGGCAAACATTTCTCCTATCAACTGGTAACTTCAGCTAACTGTGGAGTGTGATCCCCAGCCAATCATCAGGTAAGCTCAACCACAACATGCTGCTCCTTGGGGCTGTCGATGAGGAGCTGCACAGCAAACCCAGAGGGGTCACCCAAGCTACAAACTGATTAGCAGACAGGTTAGGAAGACCTGGTGAGGTGAAGCAGCAGCTGGGTCTCACACAAAGTAATCCCACAGGCAGCCTGGCACAACTCAACACAGAACAGGCTGCTGCTGCTGCTGCTGCCCTGAGCTGAGAAGCAAATAATCACAGGCACAGCAGTTTCTGTTCTGCCCAAAGTACCTGAGGAGGGGAAATGTCTGCTTTTGTTTCTTTGTGTTTACATGGCCTGGCTTGCTGGTGAGCAGGTCAGACCAACCCAGCACGCACCACACATCTCCACAGTGCCAGGCTGAGGGGCAGTGTGTGAAGAGACCAACTCGATGTGTTCCTTGCCACAGTCTGCAGAGCCAAAAAAATAAAAGGAGAAGCAGACAGGTCCTGACTTGTACTATCAAGGGCATCATATGCAGGAACATTTTGGGGTTCCAAGCAAGCACCAATAGCTCCAAGTCCTTTAAACCCACTTTTAATGGCGTGTGGTGGTTTAGCAGTTACCTGCCCCCCCCCCCACACCCTTTGATATAACCCAGGCTAGAACTCAGACTGGCTGGAAGTTGGTAAATGAAGCTTTATATTTACAGCAATGCTCAATATCCCAGCAGATGTTTACAATGTATAACAGATATTTACAGATCTATACAGTGAAAAGGTGGTACAGAAACACCACAGCCCCTCCCAGAGATCAAAATCCCTAAGAGGGGTAACCAACCACCCTCTACCACCTTCCCCCCTTCCCCAATCTTCTCTCACCAGCTGTTGATGCAGCAGATAGGCGGAGGTAGATCGGCCAGGGGGGGTTAGCAGTAGGAAAGAGGTTAGTGGAATTATTGAGAATTAACTACAAAAGGCAGGGAAACGGAGCCATGCAAGGAGAGCAGCCACAGCCCAGAGATGCCTGAAGCATTTTGACTTATCTCTTAAAACAACTCTTAAAACAATTTTTTTTTCTTTCTCAGTAGAGCTCTGAGGGAAGTAGCATCATCTGTTTTCCTCTCTCTCAGCCTATAGTCTAATTTCTCACTCAAATCCTCCAATTAGTTCAAACCAGCACCTGGCATCTCCAGACCAGCAAGAAGGCAGAAAGAGCAAAGAGAAACCAACATTTCCCAAGCAGCAGATGAAACCTGCGGGGAAAGGAGAAGAGCTGTCCTGATTCTGACAGATTTGTACATAGAGAAGGTTGTAAATGAGACTGCCAAGTAGTTGACAGAGCCTTCAATAAAGGACAGACTATTGGTTTAACTGGCAATCACTCCATTTGTCAGCTTGAATCACAGCAGAAGCACTTTCTGCATTTCAGTCTCTGCTGGAACTTGACAGAGGAGCCTCAGCCCTGCTATGTGCTGTGCCCCAGCATGCGTTTAGGCTAAGAGAATTTGCAAGCCCTTCACCTCTGCCTCCTTCCAGCACCAAGCACAGCACATTTCTTCATGCCTCAGCCTCAAAACGTGGACATCAGTGGAGTCAGATGCTTGTTCTTGTGCAGATCACCAAAAGTCACAGCACCGTTTCGGGCTCTGGAAAGTCGCTCGCCTCGACCACATGTAAAGAGCAATTCACCTTTCCTCTCATTGCACCCTGCAACAACACAGAAGCTGCTGCAACTCCTCCTCCTCACCAAGTTACAACATGCCATTTCGACAGACTCCAGGGAGTCCAGAGTAGTCATGTGGAGCAACTTGGATGGCCCTGAGCATCCAGCACCTCTGAAGAAGATCATCTTTTACCACCACATGTGGTAAGCAGCAAGGTCTGCTCAGTTATGCCCTGTTGCTTTCAACACTGAAACTAGCCTGGGCATCCAGAGCTTTAGCCCTGGCAGCTGTTTCATCAGAACTCCAAAAGTGCTAAACCTGCATATGCAGAGGAGAAGGTGGTACCAGGAGGATGCAGCTGTTAACCAGGGAATGCTTCCTCAAAAAACATGAGAGAGCTTTTGCTACTGAGGACAGCAGATGGAGATACATGTATGAATCAAGTGCTTGTGCGACAGAATCACAGAATGGTTTAGGGTAGAAAAGACCTTTACGATCATCAGATCCAACCATTAACCCCACAGTGCCAAGTTCACCTCTAAACCTTGTCCCTCAGCACCACAGCTACATGGCTTTTGAGTCCCTCCAGGGATGGGGACTCTACCATATCCCTGTGCAGCCTATCCAGGGCTTGACAACCCTCTCAGGGAAGAAATTTTTCCTCACTTCCAAACTAAACCTCCCCTGATGCAAAAGTCTCTGAAACACAGCTTGTGAATGTGTCTATCCTTCCTAAAACAAGAATCCACAGAGCACAAAGCAGCAAGTAATAAGTAGAGGAAATCTGCAAGGTTTGCTCTATTCTGAGCTCTCTTCTGTGTGGGGCAATATCTGCATGCACAGTCCATGGGGCCTGGGTCATGAGGAGAAGCAGGTATTGCTGCTGCCTCTTAGGTGGCCTTGGGAAAGCAGGCAGGAACTGTCCTACAGCTAAGTCATCATTAAACTAGCACCATTCAAAAAAAAAAAAAGTATTTTTCACATTAATTTCCTATTTATCCTCTGATCTGAAGGGATTCTACTCAACGTGGCACCAAAAGTCTCTGAAACACAGCTCGTGAACTTGTCTGTCCTTCCTAAAACACAACAGCACAAACCAGCAAGTAATAAGTAGAGGAAATCTGCAAGGTTTGCTCTATTCTGAGCTCTCTTCTGTGTGGGACAATACCTGCATGCATAGTCCACATTAATTTCATATTTATCCTCTGAGCTGAAGGGATTCTACTCAACGTGGCACCAAAAGTCTCTGAAACACAGCTCGTGAACTTGTCTGTCCTTCCTGAAACACAACAGCACAAACCAGCAAGTAATAGGTAGAGGGAATCTGCAAGGTTTGCTCTATTCTGAGCTCTCTTCTGTGTGGCACAATATCTGCATGCAACAGTCCACACGAGTTTCTTATTTATCCTCTGAGCTGAAGGGGTTCTACTCAACATGGCACAGCCAATCCAGCTCTCCCAAAGCCGAAGCGCTGAATTAACTGCTAAGCTTTTGCTGAGTGCCAATATTTATTAAGCACACACATGTTTTCTTCTCCCACACATCAACTGTCACCACTGAAAATCTTTGCTGCAGCTACCAAGTCTGTTCGCACCGCCCCTGGCTGCTCTCCCAGTCAATGCCAGCACAGCAGAGCTCAGAAATAGGCTGGGGAGCCAACTCTGGGAGCCTGCCCCCCCAAGAGCCTCCAGCCAGCAGCATCTCAAATAACACTGACTGCTCACCTCCCTTGGAAATGCCCTTCCCCTTCTCACAAGCCCATCAACCACAAGATCCTGTTTGGCTTGGCAGATCACACCCTCACCTTGGCAGGCGCTGACGGACCAAATGTTGCTGCCTCTGGTTGCACAGGATTCCAGTATGCAGGCACAGGAGGGCAACGCAGGCATTCTGCATGGGCTGACACAGGCTCCAGCACATTACAGAATCAAAGAATCAGTCAGGGTTGGAAGGGACCACAAGGATCATCTAGTTCCAACTCTCCTGCCATGGGCAGGGACATCTCATGCTACATCAGGCTGCCTAGAGCCTTCTCCAGCCTGGCCCTAAACACCTCCAGGGATGAGGCTTCAACCATCACCTCCCTGGGCAACCTGCTCCAGGGTCTCACCACCCTCACGGTGAGGAACTTCTTCCTAACGTCATTCCCACTCCGTGCAGTACATGTACAGGGGCTGCATCAGGAGCAGTGTGGCCAGCAGGGCCAGGGAGGTGATTCTCCCCCTCTGCTCTGCCCTGCTGAGACCCCACCTGGAGTACTGCATCCAGTTCTGGAGCCCTTGTTACAAGAGGGATGTGGACATGCTGGAGTGTGTCCAGAGAAGGGCCATGAGGATGCTCAGAGGGCTGCAGCAGCTCTCCTATGAGGACAGACTGAAAGAGTTGAGGCTGTGCAGCCTGGAGAAGAGGAGGCTCCCAGGTGACCTTATTGTGGCCTTCCAGGATCTGAAGGGG
>VWZI01020795.1:552653-567426 GCA_013396835.1 Psilopogon haemacephalus | reverse complement strand
AAAAAAAAAAAAAAAAAAAAAAAGGGACAGATTTGTAGGGGCAAATAGAGTTAGACTGAAAAGTTGTTTCAGGTGACGTGTTTTATGTTTCAGGAGAAATCTCTTGAGACTTTCTCAGACACAGTGGCATTAAGCAGTTGTCCCCTGGAACTGGGTGACACGGAGCAGCCAGTAACAGACAGAGGAAACCCTTCCCTTCCTTCAGGTGCTCCTTTGCAGACATCTGCACTGCCTGTGGAGCTAAAGAGCCACTCAGAGTCAGGTACTGTTCAGCTCCTTATTAACAGTACAGTTCTTGATAGCAACTATCGAGCACAGTTTCCAGTTTTTGTCCTTTCTGGTCATTGTTAATCCAATTCTGGTCATAATACTATGAAATCAAAGCCTTTTTCTTCATCTTATGCTTTTTATTTTTTTGGGGGGGAGGCGTAAGGTCCAGATAACACTGAAAAACCCTTTTCTCTCTATTCACCATCTGTCTTTGAGTAACTTGCTCATCTCACTATAGAGCATGGTGACCAGCGATGGGAAGAGGAATGGCAGCAGCCTGGAGCTGAGGAGCAGGAAATAAGGAGGAGTGAGGAAAACCTAAAAGAGACAGAACTGGTTGTCTTGGATCCAGAACACGTGAGAAGTCCTCAGATCATTCTTCCTTGAGAGTTGCCTTATTAATTAATTTTATTTACATACTTATTTATTAAATAAAATGGGAGAGATACATTTTGTGCTAAAAGTACATGTCTAAAAGTAGCTCCTGCAAAAAATACTAACGATGTGACTCCCTCAATATTAACCCTAAAGCTGCAGCATCAGAATGAAGTTTATAAATCAGATACCGTTCAGTAGTCATCCAAGATAAGCCCTTGCAGCAGGAGTGAGTGGATTGCTTCTCAGTTGTAGCTCCTCTGATGTATCTCTGGCTGTGGGATATTTCCAGCAGTTACTTTCTAACAGCAACAACGACTTTGTGTGGACTCTCCTCACTTGTTACACTGAGTGTAGCTAAAAATAGGACTGCGAGTGTCTATGGCAGATCGCAGGATGCTTTTATTTCATAGTGTGTGCGAGCAGTAAGGTTTCTTCAAGCTTTACTTACACAAGTACATTAAAATTTATCCATGTGGTGCTTCTTGACAGCCCCTGATGAGAAGATTCCAGGCTGCCCTGAAGAAGTACCTTACTAAGCAGATAGAAAAAGCGAACCTAGACCTTCAGGAACTGGTATGCAACATTCTTGGTCCTTTCACAGCAGCCCAGCCCTGTCCAGGCTGAAGGGAGGTAGCTGATTTCTTCTTGGGGTTTTTTTGTTTTGGTTTGGTTTTTTTTTTCAGAGGACAGCAACAAAGGAGGTGAAAGTCCAGCGAGAAGAGCTGGGGGTGATTCTTTACGGAGCGCAGCAGCAGCTGGCGCAGCAGCAGGCGGAGCTGGAGAAGAGCCACAAGCGCTGTTCGCGGGCGGCTGCGGCACGCCAGCAGCTGGAAGAGGAACTGGAGGGCCTCAGGCTTGCTTACAAGAAAATGTGCCAGAACACGGCTGATGAACGCAAGAAAGGTGACTGAGGTGGTCCTTGCAGTGTTCCCTAATCCCTCACACTGTGTGGAAAAATCAGTTCAGATATAAAGCAGGCACTGGGTTGAAAGACACAGCAAAACGAATCAGGATTGAAAAGCTTCACAGATACTCCTGGTTGCCCTCTAATTTCTGTTAAGACCATGAGGCTACATTGTACTTCTAAGAAGGTCTTTAAGGACCTTCAGAATCACAGAACCACAGAAACATTCAGATTGGAAAAGCCCTTCAGGACCACCAAGTCCAACCTAGAACCCTACTCTACAAGATTCACCTTAAACCATAGCCCTAAGCACTACATCCAAACCACCCTTAAACACATCCAGGATTGGTGACTCCACCACCTCCCTGGGCAGCTCATTTCGTTGCCTGATCACTCTCTCTGTGAAAAACTTCTTCCTAATGTCCAATCTAAACCTCCCCAGCCTCAGCTTGAGGCCATTCCCCCTTGTTCTGTCTCCAGTTGCCTGTGAGAAGAACCCAGCAGCAGCCTCTCCACAATGCCCCTTCAGGTGGTTGTAGACAGTAATAAGGTCTCCCCTCAGCCTCATCTTCCTCAAACTAACCATCCCCAGCTCCCTCAGTCGCTCCTCATCAGATTTATTCTCCAGGCCTTTCCTCAACTTTGTTGCCCTCCTCTGGACCTGCTCCAGCACCTCCACATCCCTCTTGTATTTCAGTGCCCAGAACTGAACACAATACTCAAGGTGTGGCCTCACCAAAGCTGAGTCCAAGGGGAGAATCACCTCCCTGCTCCTGCTGGCCAGAGCATTTTTAATCCAAGCCAGGCTGCCATTGGCCTTCTTGGCTGCCTGGGCACACTGCTGGCTCATATTCAGCTGCCTGTCTATTACCAACCCCCAGATCCCTTTCAGGTAGGCTGTTCTGGGACTTAGCAGGAGGGAAGCTCCCATCACTTTTTTGGTGTTTGCCTGTGAAATGCGCACTCAGATGTTGAGCTTTGCTTGTGGAGCTGTACTCCAAAGCTGGTGTTAAGTTCTCATTTCAGGAAGGGCCAAGCTAGCTGGTACATGTGTAGATTTTGCTTTGGGTGCTTCTGTATTCCTTTCCCTTTGATTTCTGCTGTCTCCTACAAACATACTTCTCTGTACATTTTTTTTCCCCCCTTTTGCCTCCTCAGTTTCTGCAACGCAGACCCAGGTTGAAAACCTGGCCTTACACCTCTTCTACATGCAGAATATGGACCAGGACATGCATCACAATATTTTACTAATGAAACAGGCATCAAAGAGGGCTGAGGCAGAGAAAATCCAGGCTGAGGTGGAAAAGAAAAAACAGGTATCAAGTGAAAACTGCTTTAAAGTAAATAAGTAAATAAATGTGGATGGCAGTTAGGGGTGAGCCTTGTCTGAAGGAGGGCTGTAGTGCCTGAACCATGGAAAAGGTGTGGGGATGTGCTTCCCAAATGAATGAAATTAAAACCAAACCAAACCCCATGAGTTTTTCTAAACCCAAGAAGAATCCCCACCAAGAAGACACTGCCCAAAGGTTTTTGATAAGCCTTATCATAGCAACTTACTCTTCACGGAAGCACGGGGGGTGTGGGGAGAGGGAGCTGCGTGGTGGAGATGTAAATCGTGTGTTCAGATCTGGAGTTGCGAGTCAGGATGAGTTGCACAATGAAAAGAGGGCTTGGGGAAGGAACTGAGCGGGTCGGTGTGCTGGAGCTCCCTCTGCTGCTGCCTTCTGCTTGCAGCCAGAGGCAGGCTGGTTGGTGCCCGATGGAGAAAGGCAAAGATTTGAAATCAAATGGATTTAGGTGATTTTAACAAAGGATTCTAAGACACGAAGTAGGCAGATTCCCAGCTGCATACTGGGAGAGGTGGCACAATATAGAATCATAGAATGGGCCGGGCTGGAAGAGACCTTTAGAGGTCATCCAGTCTGGCCCCCCTGTAGCTCTGCTATGAGGACAGGCTGAGAGAGTTGGGGCTCTGCAGACTGGAGAAGAGAAGGCTTCCAGGAGACCTTATAGTAGCCTTCCAGTATCTGAAAGAGGCCTACAGGAAGACTGGGGAGGGACTATTGACAAGGTCTTGTAATGACAGGATGAGGGGGAATGGGTTTAAACTGGCAGAGGGGAGATTGAAGCTGGATGTTAGGAGGAAGTTCTTCACAGTGAGGGTGGTGAGACACTGGAATGGGTTGCCCAGGGAGGTTGTGGCTGCTCCCTTCCTGGAGGTGTTTAAGGCCAGTTTGGATGAGGCCTTGAGCAACCTGTTCTAGTGGGAGGTGTCCCTGCTTATGGTGGGAGGGCGTTGGAACTGGCTGAGCTTTGAGGTCCCTTCCAGCCTAAACCATTCTATGATTTTCCTGGAAGTTGGCACTGCTGTGCTCATGAATCTTTTCTAGACGAGTGGAAAAGTTGCGGGAGGAATCCAATGTAGTCCAGTTGAGAGTTTATTTCCTTTCCTAGTCTGTTATTCTTGTAGGATATAGTTGGTTGAGGCTGACAAGATGTTACTCATCCTGAACTGTTTGGCTGTGACTCTTTAGGATCTTCTACTAGACCGCTTAACCAGAAAAGCCTTTGAACTGCAAGAGCAGATTGCTCTCTTTGAAGCTCAGTTTGTGGCCCAGGCAGAGGACACAAAAGTAACTCGGCAAGCAGTGAATGAGGTAGGAGGGTGGATTTTTAGCCTCTGGTTAATATTTCCCTCTGGGAAGGATTGACCCCTTTGGGTCATGCTCATGTGATAGGTACAATCTAAGCCAGAGTTGTACAGTTTGTTCCTGTTTGGAGGAATGATGACTGTTTTGTGGTGGGTTTTTTTTTTTCTCCCTCTCCCTTAAAAACTGCCTGTAAACCACTTTCTCCCCCACCTTCTCAGCATTTCCTTCTTGCAGACCTCTGCTTGGAGGTGTGGTGTGACAATAAAGCAAACACATGTTGGTGGAAGCTTTTCATGCCATCCATATTACCAAGAGACAAAAATACTGCATTGTAACATGAATTGTTTTGGGTTTTTTTTTTTACCCAACTGGCTTTTTTCAACCCTTTTTTTTTTCAACTCGCTGTGTTTTTTTCCCTCAACCCACACTGTCTGCCAACTCTGCCTTCCCTAGGCTTGTATGGAGGTAGAAGCTATTAACATGGAGAAAAAACGCTTGATGAAGCACTGGAGTAGCAGCCTGGCTGGAATGAAGCAGAGAGATGAGGCCTGTGTTGCTGCAGAAGAATTGCTGAGGTATTGTAGCTGGGAAGCAGACCCAAGAGAAACCTCAGACAGTTTAAATGGGGCAGTCTGCCCTCTGTTGTGTGCAGGATGTGTCAGGCAGGAGAAGTTTGCTGCATGTAACAAGGGTAAAGGACAAGACGCTGTGCTGGTTTGAACTAATTGGAGAATTTGAGTGAGAAATCAGACCATTGGCTGAGAGTATGGCACTTCACCCAGAGCTTTACTGAGAAAGAAAAAAAATTAGTTTTAAAAGTGTAACTCAAGCATAGATAGTCAGAGGGTTTCAGGCCGCTCTGGGTTGTGGCTGCTCCGTGCATGGTTCCTTTGGCTCTGTCTTTTGTAGCTGATTCTTAATAATTCTGCTAACTTCTTCCCTACTACTAACTCCCCTGACCAATCTACCTCAGCTTATCTGCAGCATCAACAGGTGGTGAGATAAGATTGGGGAAGGGGGGAAAGGTGGTCGGGGGTGGTCGGTTACCCCTCTTGGGGATTTTGATCTCTGAGAGGGCTGTGGTGTTTCTGTATTACCTTTTCACTGTATATATTTGTAAATCTCTGTTATACGTTGTAAATACTTGCTTGTATATTGTGCACTGCTGTAAATATAAAGCTTCATTTGTCAACTTCCAGTGTTTCTGAGTCCCAGCTGGGGTTTATTTCAAAAGGTGGGGGGGCAGGGAACTGCTAAACCACCACAGAAGCGCAGTTCATTGGTACCATTTTCTTTATCCAAAGCACAACTCCCCCTGACTGTGTGAGGGTTTTTAAAAGCTGTTTAGAGGTTTGGTGTTGTTTTTTTTTTTCCTAGTCATATTTTATTCCTTTAAAAGAGTTCCTTCATCTTTGCAAGGTCTTTCAGTCCAAAGAGCTAGGCAGCAAGGATTTATCTCCTGCTTTCCATGAGGGTTTTGTGCTGCCTTCAGGAAAATCTTCCTATTGTTGCCAGAGGAAGTTGTTTATTTGTTCAGAAGACTTAAAGCTTAACTGATTCTCTTAAGGACAAACACTGTGCTTTCATATGGGGTGAGGTGGTTTAGCAATTGCCTGCCCCCCCCCCCCCCCCCCCCCCCTCCTTTTTATTTTTTTTTTCCCTTTCCCTTTTTTTTTTTATTGGTGGGACAATCTTTAATTTTCTAAAGATAGCACAAANAGGCTAGGACTCAGGTGGCTGGAAGTTAATAAATGAAGCTTTATATTTACAGCTCAGCACAATATCCAAGCAGATATTTACAATGTGTAACAGATATTTACAGATATAGACAGTGAAAAGGTAATACAGAAACACCACACCCCTCTCAGAGGTCAAAATCCCTAAGAAGGGTTTTTAACCACCCCTACCACCTTTCCCCCCCTTCCCCAAGCTTCTCTCACCATCTGTTGGTGCAGCAGATAGGTGAAGGTAGATCAACCAGGGGAGGTTAGCAGTAGGAAAGAAGTAAGTGAAATTATTCAGAACCAGCTACAAAAAGCAGGGAAATGGAGCCATGCAAGGAGCCAGCCACAGCCCAGAGGGGTCTGAAACCATCTGACTTATCTATATTTGGGTTACAACTCTTAAAGCAATGTTTATTTTCTTTCTCAGTAAAGCTGTGAGTGGAGTAACATTGTCAGTGCTTTCCTCTCAGCCTATAGTCTAATTTCTATGTCAAATCCTCCAATTAGTTCAAACCAGCACATGAGGGCATCCTGGTTAAGAATGGGGGTGCGGAGACAGGACTGAAAGAAGGAATTCTTTTCCTACATACATTTCCTTTAAAATATCAATGTCTTCATCCATCTTTTGATGTCTCTGCCCTGTTACAGCAGATTGGCTTTCAGAAAGATCTTCCTTGTTGGTCAATTGTTGTTGCAATAGCTTGTTTGAAAAGGGGAACTTGTAGATGGTGGTTCAGGGCAGGAATCAATTTTCTGTGATGATTTTCCATCCCCTTTGCCTGTCCAGCAAGTACAGACACGATCTCAAGTCTCTAAAAGCAGACATCCATGGCTGTAGAAAGTCAATCAGGAAGGAGGAGGAGAAGAATGAGGTACTTGTCACCTGCCTGAATCGTTTACAGAGCAATGCCAATGCCACAAAGAAAATGATTGCCCAGTGCCTATCAAGGCAGGAGGCCTTGAAGGTGGAATGCAGCACCTATGTTCGAGTCCTCCATGAGACAGAGCAGGCCCTCAACAAGACCAAGATGGTGAGAAGAGTTACTTGGAAGGAGAATCCTCTTGAATTGTACGTGGGTATGTAACCCCCCTCCCCCAAGCAGTTGTAGTGATCCTGTCTCTGTCTTCCCTATTTTTCAGGATCAAGCTGCTCGTCTGACTGAGCTGCTGTCCATCAGTACAGACATACAGAAAGGAATTGATGCCAAAGAGAAGCTGGAGAAGGAAATTGTAGCGAAGCTCCAGGACCAGATGATATCTAGCAAAGCCACAAAGCAACTCTCACAGCTGGCTGCAAAACTTCATAAGAGAAAAACAGATCTGGTATTGTGTCTCTGCCATTTGACTGGGCAGGGGAAGGAAACCACCTCGAGCAGTGTTTCTCAAGTGTGTTTTGTCAGTATCTTCAGTCTGGTTTTCAGTTCTGCAACTGAAGGTCTGCTGAGTTTGTGGTTCCACTTTGGTTCTTCTAGTGATCTTACTGCCTTAAGGATTCCAATGCACCTGAAAGAACTTGGCCAAAAAAAAAAAGCCTGACACATAACCTGCTGTTCTTTCTTCACTTAAATGAAATAGAATTTACTATAATGTGTTACCAATTCTTATGTATGGGAGGAGAAGAGTGTAGCTATGGTACTCCTACACTCCTCTTTCAGCTCCACATTAACTTATATCTTTGTACTTATGTATCATGGAATGTGCTACAGGCATGCTCTCAGTTATGAAGTAAGAAATGTCTACAACTACCTGAAAGGAGGTTGTAGCCAGGTGGGGTTGGGCTCTTCTCCCAAGCAACCAGCAACAGAAGGAGGGGACACAGTTTCAAGCTGTGCTGGGGAAGGTATAGACTGGATATTAGGAGAAAGTTCTTCACAGAGAGAGTGATTGGCATTGGAATGGCTGCCCAGGGAGGGGGTGGAGTTGCCATCCCTGGAGGCGTTCAAGAAAAGCCTGGATGGAACATTTAGTGCCATGGTCTAGTTGATTGGATAGGGCTGGGTAATAGGTTGGACTGGATGATCTCGGAGGTCTCTTCCAACCTGGCTGATTCTATGATTGGACTCAAGAAAGAGTCAGACCAGAGCCACAGTTCCTCCCAGCATGCTAAGCTGCTCTCTGGGAGTCTCTAACTGGTACAGATATTAAAACTAGGAGATTCAGTATAGTATTTTGAGTTGTGTGAGTTGCCACTAACACAATGTGCTCACTCCTCTGTATTTCCATGGGTTACTTTAGCCCATCCATGGCTTTTTAAAATCAAGGACATACCTTAAGTAACTGGAAGACTGCCAAGGTTGGCTTCCATTGTGAGAAAGGCCTCTCCAGCCCCCTTCCCAGACAAGGGGACACCCTGTGTTGACTCCTATTGGCATCTCTGTTGTACAGTTGGATGTAGTGCAGTGTACCTTGAAAAAGAGCAAATGCTAACATCTTGTGGTATACTAACATCCTGCTGCTGTTAGCCAGATAACTGGAGACATCCAGGCAGGGAAGGTAATTGCAGCAGTGATAAGTGTGGTCTCTTAAAGGGTTTGGAGATGTTTAGGCTCCTTAATGCTTTCCAACAGCCTTATGACAGAGGTAAACGTTGGTATCTCCTGTTAATAGATGGAGAAACAAGGGGACAGAGAGGGGAAGTAGCTTGCTTGCAGCACAGACCTGGGAGGATAATCTAAGTGCTTTGATAAGTGGGCACTGCAAATCACTGAACTGCTGCTGCTGCCAGCAGTTTATTTGCTGTCTGTTGACATTCCTAGGAGCTGCATTTTTCTGCAGTTGAGAATGATGTGGCCCAGGTTATTCTGAATGCAACTGACACCAACTGCAGGCTGACAGTTCTCCAGAAAACACTTCATGAGCTGGACAAGGAAATAAAAACTGTCCAAGATCTGATCAGCCACAGCGAAAGGGAGATTGCCAAGTTCAGGCTTCTGCTTGAGAACAAGCAAGTGGTCATCAATCAGTACAAGAAGAAGCTGGAGATGATTCTTTCTCAGCAAGGGGTATGTACCATTTACATTCCAATCCCAAAGTTGATTTTTATTCTTTGTGCTGACCACAGCTGCCCTCGATAAATGTGACTGCATAACTGCTGGATAGTTCAAACTGGCATCAGAATGCCAGTGCCAGGCAATGTGAATGTTTATGTTTGTCAAACAGCTCTTAGTGCATGTGATGAGGAGCTGGCATTTAGGCAATTGTGAAATGAGGGTGTGCCTAGCCCAGATTTCTGCAGGGAGTTGCCTGCAGCTGATGGAAAATGCTAAATGACAGAAATACTCTGGGAGTAAATAGGATCTCAATTATAACATCTGCACAGATTGATGGGAGGGAGAGCAGAGCAAGCAGAGTGACTTAAGTCCTTCTGGTGATGGTTTGCCCCATTCAGATGGTGCCCAGATCTGCCCCTAGCTCTGTGAGCTCTGAGACCTTTGTGAATAGCAACGTGCAAATGAGTACTATGGCAAATACTCCACAAAATGTCCTGATGTGCCTGCTGGAGGAGCTTAAGGAGGACCTCTTGCCACAGAAGCTGAGACCCTTTTAGGCTTTTATTGCACTTACCCTGTGAGGTCAGGAATGATTAATCCCATCCAACTCATGGGAAATGAAGGCAGAAAGTAACTAACAGATGCCATAACAGTCTAGCTGAAGTGTTTAGTGGGCATCTCAGCAAGTGGTCCAGCCTTCTGCAATGCTGCTATAAAGAACTGCTTCAGCAGCTTCGGCCTGGTTAATCCCAAACTTCACCTTTGTACAGGGGCAAGAACTTGGACCACTGGAAATTGAGATCAACAAGCTGACCAAGCAGGTAGAAGAATGTAATTCCGAGGTGATGACACTGCAGAAGTCCTGGCTCAATCAGCAGAAAGAGCTGGTCAAGTTAACAAAAGAACGGGAGGAACAATTGGCCTCCTTGGACCTGTTAAAGAAACAGCTCACAGTGCTGCAGCAGAAGAAAGTGCGCACCGAAAGTAAGTCCTTCCCTCACTCCTGCAGTGCTCAGCCACGAATGGAGAGAACAGAGAGTGGTGGGTGGGTGAGACCTTCACCCAAGGAAGCCCTTGGTACTCCTGTGTGTATCTGAGCAACGATGCAAATGGCAGCAGTACTGTACTGAGGGCTAAGGGGTAGACACTCTCTGCTGGTTTGGCTGTTGTTATTTCCTGCTGTCTGAACTGACACAGTTGAACCCAAAGGGACCCAGGTGTGTCTTACACTTCTTAAGTGAAATTGCCAGGTAGTTCCCAGATTCACATCAGGTTAGAAGGGACCCTCAAAGGTCATCTTGACCAACCTCCCTGCAGGCAGGAGGGACACCTCCAACTAGATCATGCTGCCCAGGGCCACACTGAGTCTGATCCCCGGGCAACCTGTTCCACTGTTTTACCACTCTCCTCATAAAGAACTTCTTCCTTATGTCCAGCCTAAATCTACCCTGCTCCAGCTTAAAACCATTACCCCTTGTCTTGTTCCTACAAGCCTTTCTAGACAGTCCTTCCCCAGCCTTCCTGTTGGTAGGCAAAAAGCTTTCTCTGGCCAAACTCAACTCTTTCCAGAGTGGTCTCCTTCAAAACCCTATTTGATTTTTGGGTTTATGGAAGAATGTCTTGGCTGGGTACATGAGACACAGGTAGCTCTGCGTGCAGCCCTGTCTGGTCTAACAGCAGTTTGTCACACCTTGCCTGCATTCCACCCTGTGCTCCAAGGAATTGTAATAACCTGTAGTGGGTTTGCAAACCAACTCAGAACCTTTTTTAATCTGTTTTCTGTTGTTTGGTTGGGTTGTTTTTTTTTTCTCCCTCTTCACCTGTAGATGAAATTACTCAGGAAACAAAAGAGCAGAAGGACATCGAACGCCACATGAGGAACATGTCAAATGACTTGATAAAGTTGAATGTGCTGATCAGCAAGAACAACAACAGCTTTGAGGAGCTGCAGTATGGCAACATTATCACAGAGAACGAGTTTGTGCGCTCTCTCAAGGTACAGAGGCTTGACACCTCCTTTCCAGCTCTCAACCTTCCATGCAGATTGGAGGCAAATTGTGATCCTGTAAACCATTTTTTTTTTTTTGCTCTGACAATGTCGTGTTGGTTTATGCTCCCCAAATCTAGGCAGCAGAAAAAGAATCAGTTGAGATGCAGGAGAGGCACAGTCAACTGACTGAGGAGAAGGAAAGACTCCTAAACAGCCTCCTGGAAGCTGAGTAGGTACCAGAGAGATTCAAGCTTTGTGCCACGCTCTTTGAGCTTTTGTACATGTTACTCTTTTCTCTGGTGATCAAACTGAACCACGCCAGCAAAAGTGTTTCTGTCCTCCTCAGAGAAGATGCAAAGAGCTTAAGGAATTTTTCAAATGCAGAAACAAGAAAGGTGCTTTAGCTGGCTCTGGAACCAGCAAAAGAGCTGGGAGCATGTTGGTTTTAACAATTCCATCGTGTTTGTGCTGGATGATGCCAAGATCTGTATGGGAGGGCTCTGCATGCTGTCTCCTCTGCCAGTAACTGAGTGTGAGTGCTGCACTGGGAAATTAACTGGGGTCCCTGTCACTCTGGGTGTGCTGATTTTCAGAGTCACCATGCCATTTGCTGAGTGGTGGAGCTTCCTGTCTGATTTCAAACTGCTCTTGCTGCCCTTCTAACACGTCCCATATACAAATCCTTGGATTCCTCTGAACAAGGGAGCTCTGTGTTCAGAGCTGATCTCGGCAGTGTGCTGGCCCTGGTGCCCAGGGGAAGAATCCTCTCTCTGACTACAAAGGTGCTGCTCTCCCTTTCTGTCGTTGAAGGCATCAGATCATGCTATGGGAGAGAAAGATCCAGCTGACCAGAGAGATGCGTGCGGCAGTGGACTCTGAGATGGGACAAGGTGAAATCCGTGCCATGAGACTGGAGATTCACAGGATGCAAGTAAGCCACTGGGAAAGGACTGAGGAGAGAAAGGTGCACACAGCATATTCAGCTTCGGGGTTGCTGAAATGTAAGGCAGGAGGAGGAGGGGAGGCTGAGGGACCTGGGGCTGCTTAGTCTGGAGAAGAGAAGACTGAGAGGGGCTGGTGAGGAGCCAGGGGACAGGCTCTGCTCACTTTCTTCCTGAGATAGGACAAGGAGCAATGGATGGAAGCTGCAGCATAGGACGTTCCACCTCAACACAAGGGGGAACTTCTTTACTGTAAGGGTCCCAGAGCACTGGAACAGGCTCCCCAGAGAGGTTGTGGAGTCTCCTTTTCTTGAGCATTTCAAGGCCTGTCTGGATGTGTTCCTGTGTGACCTGAGCTAGATTGTCTGGTCCTGCTCTGGCAGGGAGATTGGACTTGATTTCCTTGGGTCCCTTCCAACAACTAATATCCTGTGACCCTGTGATACTTCTGCTCTTCTGATTTTGCCATTGCTCCCGAGCCCCAGTAAAGATTTTTGGAGGCTATTTTAGATGAGTTGATAATCCAGCCCTCTGCCTTCCATGCAAGGCAAACCAGAAATTAGAGCAACTTTGGCTTGCCAGCGCTCATGTGTCACAGGTTATCTGGTTTATGTTGATGGGATGTGCCCCACAGAAGACTTCATTTAAGTGTCCTTGATAAACAGTCATTATTGTTCAGCCTGTTTTGTATCCTGACACATGACAGGTCCGCTATGGCCAACTGATGAAGCAGCAGGAGAAGATGATTCAGGATATGGAGGCATCTGTTTCTCGTAGGGAGGTGATATCGACTCGTGGAGAGGCTCAGAGCAAAGCAGATAAGAAACGTATCACTAAGAGTGACTTCCACAGCAAGAAACAGGAGCTGAGGAAGAAGATCAGCGAAACACAGAAGGTGAGCAACTAGGGAAGGGCTGCAGGAGTTCATGGAGCCTGAATGTGCCTTGCAGCGAGCAGCAGTGTGCACTGCACACAGGCACGTGGGGTGTCAGGACACAGATCCTGCAGGGGGATACCCCTGCTGCACAGTGCTGTCACCCCTGCACAGGGACAGGCTTTGGAAACTCATTAGAAAAAAAAAAATTGCTGCAGAGATGGTCAGGGAAGCAGCTGAGTTGAAGAACCAGTATCTTGCTATTTCCTTCTCTTTTGTTTACCAGAACACCCAAGACTGCAACAAAACCATCCTGGAGCTGGAGAGCACCCAAGCATCCCTTAGTGCCACCTTCTCAGAAAAGCAGCAGGAACTGCTCAGGCTGCAGGCTGAGTCTGATGGCCTGGATTCAGAGGCAGAACATCTTCAGCAGAGGAAGCAATGGGTGAGCACACATCTGCTTCCTTGCAGCACAACCACAACCTGCTGCAGTCTTCCATGGCCAGCTCCCCAGCTCGTTGTCTCCTGTGCCTCATGTGTAATTTTTAGCAACACTTAAAGATAACTGAGCACATCTTGAGGTCTCGTAGAGATCCCAAAGTGATGCTGCAGTTGTACTCTTGGCAAGGCAGCTTTCACCTGGCATCATCAGCCTGAAGGACGTGGTTTGTGCCTTGAAAATATCCACTACCAGCTGTCCTTTGTCAGCACTTGATGGCTACTCATCAGCATGTTACAAATTTGAGAGCCAAATCAAGACCTGAACTGACCTCCTGCGAAGTGTGTAGTTGGTGAAACTCTGTCCTGGCAAGCACTGGTTGAGGCAACATCCAAAATTTTTTTTTCCCCTCCTCTTGTTTGATGTGTAGATGTGATGCTTAGGGATGTGGTTAGTAGTGGAGTTGGCAGTGCTGGGTTTATGGCTGGACTAAGTCTGAAAGCTTTTTTTCTTTCAACCTAAAAGGTGCTGTGAGTATATCCCTACAGCACTCAGGATGGAGATTCTGCTTGGCTGTTACAATGGAGACTTCCTAACACTGTCCTCCTCCAGCCCTTGTTTCAAGATGTGATGGTTACAGAACCCATGAGAAGTATCACATCCCTTTGATGTGTAGAAGTATCACATCCATTTATTTAGTTCTCTCCTGTCTGCCACCTGCTGTCAAGGTAATTTCTGATGTCGTTTTCTTTTGTCAGAACCTTTTGGAGATTGTGGCCTACCAGGCACGCCAGAAACATCTGCAGGCCCTGAAGGAAGGGAAGTATGCTCCTCTCTGCCGTACTGAGCAAGCCTGGAGAAAGGAGCAGCAGAAGCTGCAGGACAGGCTCCGTACCATCGATGCCATCGTCCACCAGGTCCTGCAGGAACATCCTCAGCACCAAAGGGCTCTCCAGTGGCTCAGTCAGTGCTTGGGATCCAGGCTCTGCTCACAGGAAGCCTGACAGATAGGGACAAATTCCATGTAACCATCTGCCTCCTGCTGGAGGCTGCAGGCTTTGTGAATAAATAAATATATACTAAAAAAAAAAAAAGGCACGCGTAGGGTTTAATATTTATTAAAGACGATAGTGCTGCGAGTTTTAGGGTTTTTTTTTTTTCGGTTTCCATTTTGCTGTATTTTCGCTTCCGTGCTGAGGGCTTCCGGCTGGTGCAGCCTTTACTTTTGGGCTGGAGCAGCCCCCGAGCCGTCGCTCTCCCCTCGGCTTTTGCTTAGGCTCTGAGCGGCGGCGGTGGGCGGACGACGACTGAGCAGCTCCGAGAGGCGAAAAGGACCCACC
Organism: Psilopogon haemacephalus; assembly: GCA_013396835.1. Classification (NCBI taxonomy): domain Eukaryota; kingdom Metazoa; phylum Chordata; class Aves; order Piciformes; family Megalaimidae; genus Psilopogon; species Psilopogon haemacephalus. The sequence continues at coordinate 552,925 of VWZI01020795.1, read as the reverse complement.
CGGGGCCGGGCGCGGTGCTCGGGGCCAGCCCCGCCCCGCAGCCAGCGGCGTGACGCGGATCGCTACCGCCGCGCTACCGGGAGGCCGGGCCGGGCCGGCGAGGCCATGCCGGGGCCGCTGCCCCTGGTCGCTGCCGCTGCGCTGCTGTCTCTGCTGGTGCTGGCCGCGGCTCGCAGCCATGGGACCGCCGGCTGCGACTTGCCCCCGGACGGTCGCTTCGACTGCGGCCCCGAGCGGCTCCTGTCCCGGGAGGGCTGCCAAGCGCGGGGCTG
>VWZI01020795.1:521004-552642 GCA_013396835.1 Psilopogon haemacephalus | reverse complement strand
TGCTACATGCCCGCCGGTCCCGGTCCTGGCCCGCCCTGGTGCTTCTTCCCCCAAGGCTACCGAAGCTACCGGGCGGAGAACCTGACGGCTACCGCTACCGGCTACACCGCCCGGCTCCGCCGCGTCGCCGCCAGCTTCCTGCCGGAGGATGTAGGCTGCCTGCGGCTGGACCTGGCGCTGGAGACCCCCACCCGCCTGCGCTTCACGGTGCGCCCTGAGCCCTACCCTGCCCGTGGGCCCGGCCCGAGGGGCCGCCACCCCCCGCTGACCCCCGGTCTTTGCCCCGGCAGCTGCGGGACTCGGCCCGGCAGCGCTACGAGGTGCCGCTGGCCACGCCACGGGCCGGCGGCCGAGCCACATCCACGCTCTACGAGGTGCAGGTGAACCAGGACCCCTTCGGCCTCGTCGTCTACCGGCAGCGGGACGGGCGGGTCCTGTAAGTGCCCCGCGCCGGACCAAGGCTTCCCTTGCCTGCCCGCAGGGATTTGGGCTGGAAGTGGGACCCGGAGCCAGTCCCGGTGATGTGCGGAAAGGGAGCTGGAGTGCTGCAGGGGACCCTGGTGACGGCAGCAGGGTGGCAGGCAGCAGCTGCAGGGGGCTTGCCGTGACCCCCTCTGCATTTCAGGGGCTGGGAAGGGTATCCCAGCGCTCAGCCAAAATCTGGGTTTGCTTCCGTGCGCCTCCCCGAGGCTGACTGTGCTCCGGCTCTTTGCTCCCTCCTCCCTGGGCCGTTTGCTGGAGTGTGCCTTTCTCCCTGGCAGGCTGAACACCACCGTCGCTCCACTCTTCTTCGCAGACCAGTTCCTGCAGATCTCTACTTCCTTGCCCTCTCGTTTTGTTTCTGGGCTGGGGGAGCACCTGACACCGCTGATCCTCAACACGGCATGGACCAGGGTCACCCTCTGGAACCGGGACATGGCTCCCGCGGTATGGAACAGGGCTGAGGGACAGGGAGGTGGCTCACCTGCACTTACAGGGGTGGCCTCATGGCCTCCTATGCCTTGACCGGGGCTGGGGAAAGGTGTCCATGCCAGCTGAGCTCTTGGACCTGTCCTCAAGCCCTGGGGAAGCCCCTGGGACTGTTGTCCCCAGGTGGGGCATTGTCCTCCTCAGGGTCCTGTGCTGCTCAGAAGCCACTTTTGCCCTGGGACTGTTGTCCCCAGATGGGGCTTTGTCCTCCTCAGGGTCCTGTGCTGCTCAGAAGCCACTTTTGCCCTGGGACTGTTGTCCCCAGATGGGGCTTTGTCCTCCTCAGGGTCCTGTGCTGCTCAGAAGCCACTTTTGCCCTGGGACTGTTGTCCCCAGATGGGGCTTTGTCCTCCTCAGGGTCCTGTGCTGCTCAGAAGCCACTTTTTCCCTGGGACTGTTGTCCCCAGATGGGGCTTTGTCCTCTTAAGGGTCCTGTGCTGCTCAGAAGCCACTTTTCCCTGTACTGTCCAGGGATGGTGCTTGGGGCAGAGCTCTGCTGACTCAGGCAGTGTTTGGGGCATCAAGCCCTGGGTTGGCACCTGAAGGCAGGACAGTGCTCCTGGGTAGAGGCAAAGGGCAGGTGAGTGGGTGGGTGGGTGCTGTGCCAGGCTCTCTGGTGGAGCCTTGCTGGTGCCACACTGTGCTGTGCTCCAGCCCCAGGTCAATCTCTACGGCTCCCACCCTTTCTACCTGGTGCTGGAGGATGGAGGTTCGGCTCACGGTGTCTTCCTGCTGAACAGCAATGCAATGGGTGAGTCCCGTGGAGGTGCTTGGCCCCTGTCCTCATCTTCCATCTTGTTCATCTGGTGTTTGTGCTTCCCCAGATGTCCTCCTGCAGCCCAGCCCGGCCCTGACCTGGCGCACAACGGGTGGGATCCTGGACTTCTACATCTTCCTGGGCCCTGATCCCAAGAGCGTGGTGCGGCAGTACCTGGATGTTGTTGGTAGGTCCAGGCTGTGGTTGCTGAGTGTGGGCACTGCTGGGGTGGCTTTGCTGGGCTGCTGCGGGTGGCACAAGGGAGCCAGCACAGCAGAGCAGCGCTGTGCTGCGGGGAAGAGTGATGCTGGGATGTCCCTGGGCCCACCTGGCCAGCACTCACCCCCCTGGCTTCCAGGGTACCCTTTCATGCCCCCATATTGGGGCCTGGGCTTCCACCTCTGCCGCTGGGGCTACTCCTCCACCGACATCACCCGACAGGTCGTGGCCAATATGTCAGCAGCTCGCTTCCCTCAGGTAGGTCTTGGCTGCTCTCTGAAGTCTCTGCCCAAAAGTAGCCATGGAGAGGCTGATGGAGAGCCCTTGTGGGGCTGGAGTCCTGTGGCAGTGTGTGTTGGTCCCTGCTCCTTACTAAGTACTGATGTCACCATCCTCAGGATGTGCAGTGGAATGACCTGGATTATACAGATGCCAAGAGGGATTTCACATTCAACAAGAAAACTTTTAAGGACTACCCAGAGATGGTGCAGGACTTCCACCGCCGTGGCCTGAGGTACATCATGATCGTGGTGAGTGACATCCTTGGCTGTGCTGGAGCTCCCACACAGGCAGGCTGGTACTGAGGGTCCCAGCTGCCCCCCTGGACAATGATGGAGCTTCTTCTGAGGGAGGCTGTTCTCTGCCCGTGCTGCTGAAGCCCTGGCTTTGTGCCCTGCCAGGATCCTGGGATCAGCAGCTCGGGGCCTCCTGGCACCTACAAGCCCTACGACGAGGGACTGAAGCGAGGAGTGTTCATCCGGAACTCCACGGGGCAGCCCCTGATTGGGAAGGTGAGTGAGGGGAGCAGCCCCAGGCCCTGTGGGAGGGGGCTTGAGTGGAGCCACGTGGGGAAGGACCCTGAGAGCTGGAGGGAGACACCCACGGGATGGCAGTAGTGGAGAACAGGGAGAGAGGTGGGGACTGTGGGGTGCAGTGAGCCCAAGGTCTCTGCCTCCTTCAGGTCTGGCCAGGTCCGACAGCCTTCCCGGATTTCACCAACCCAGAAACTCATGAGTGGTGGCACGACATGGTGAAGGACTTCCATGACCAAGTGCCCTTCGATGGCATGTGGATTGTGAGTGTCTCCCACAAAGCTGCCCCCTGTGGCTCCCTGGCTGGGCTGCAGCATGGCAGTCAGAACATCTCATCGTTTCCTTCCCCTTCCATCCCCTTCCCTCCCCTCCAAAGGACATGAATGAGCCATCGAACTTCGTGGACGGCTCCCAGGATGGCTGCCCCAACAACAACCTGGAGCAGCCACTCTACGTGCCAGGTATGGGGAGCCCCAGGAGGAGCCCAGGGCATGCTCCAGTCCCCACCAAGCGGGCTCTGAGCCACCACCTCTCCCCTGCAGGTGTGTTTGGAGGACGCCTCCAAGCTGGGACCATCTGTGCCTCCAGCCAGCAGTACCTGTCCTCCCACTACAACCTGCACAGCCTCTATGGGCTGACCGAGGCCATTGCCACCCACGAGTAAGCCTAGGGCTCGTGCCACAGCTCCAGCTCTCCAGGAGGAGTTGATATACTTCCCAGGGGATGCCAGAGCCAGGAGCCTGCATTGCGGTGTGGGCAACTGGGGCGTGGTGGGCGTTTGGTGGGTGGGTGAGGGTTTGCTTTATAACACAGCTGCCTGCTGCTGCCAGCCCAGTGCTGGGTGGGGCTGGAGCGGGTGCAGTGTGGCCATGCTGGGCTGGGGGATCGTGTCCTGAGCACTGTCCTATGTCCCCTGCCCTAAGGATGAGATTGCACTGGATGTCTGCTCTGGCATGTGCTGGTTCTGTGGTGCCGCCGGGAGCTGCTGAACCCCTTTCCTGTCTGAGTGGTGCCGAGCAGCCCCTGTCTGAGTGGTGCTGAGCAGCCCTATCTGAGTGGTGCTGAGCAGCCTCTGTCTGAGTGGTGCCAGAGCAGCCCTGTCTGAGTGGTGCCGAGCAGCCCCCGTCTGAATGGTGCCGAGCAGCCCCTGTCTGAATGGTGCTGAGCAGCCTCTGTCTGAGTGGTGCTGAGCAGCCCCTGTCTGAGTGGTGCTGAGCAGCCTCTGTCTGAGTGGTGCCAGAGCAGCCCTGTCTGAGTGGTGCCGAGCAGCCCCCGTCTGAATGGTGCCGAGCAGCCCCTGTCTGAATGGTGCTGAGTAGCCCCTGTCTGAATGGTGCTGAGCAGCTCCTGTCTGAGTGGTGCTGAGCAGCCCCTGTCTGAATGGTGCCGAGCAGCCCCTGTCTGAATGGTGCTGAGTAGCCCCTGTCTGAATGGTGCTGAGCAGCTCCTGTCTGAGTGGTGCTGAGCAGCCCCTGTCTGAATGGTGCCGAGCAGCCCCTGTCTGAATGGTGCTGAGTAGCCCCTGTCTGAATGGTGCTGAGCAGCTCCTGTCTGAGTGGTGCTGAGCAGCCCCTGTCTGAATGGTGCCGAGCAGCCCCTGTCTGAATGGTGCTGAGTAGCCCCTGTCTGAATGGTGCTGAGCAGCTCCTGTCTGAGTGGTGCTGAGCAGCCCCTGTCTGAATGGTGCCGAGCAGCCCCTGTCTGAATGGTGCTGAGTAGCCCCTGTCTGAATGGTGCTGAGCAGCTCCTGTCTGAGTGGTGCTGAGCAGCCCCTGTCTGAATGGTGCCGAGCAGCCCCTGTCTGAATGGTGCTGAGTAGCCCCTGTCTGAATGGTGCTGAGCAGCTCCTGTCTGAGCGGTGCTGAGCAGCCCCTGCCCTGCCCGCAGCGCGCTGCTGAGGATCCGGGGCAAGCGTCCCTTTGTCATCTCACGCTCCACCTTTGCTGGGCACGGGCACTACGCAGGGCACTGGACAGGGGACGTCAGGAGCGACTGGGAGCAGCTCTACTACTCTGTACCAGGTAGGCTGCAAGGTCCTGGGGTCACATCCACCACCACTTTCCCGCTGGGGACTTCTCCGTGGTCTCCCTGATGCTGATGCCCTCTGTGCCCCCTCCGTAGAGGTGCTGCTCTTCAACCTCTTTGGAGTGCCACTGGTGGGCGCTGACATCTGTGGCTTTGCTGGTGACACATCCGAGGAGCTGTGCGTGCGCTGGACCCAGCTGGGCGCCTTCTACCCCTTCATGAGGAATCACAACGACCACGGTGCCCGGGTGAGCACCCTCGCCCGGTGGGCAGCGTGCAGGGTGGTGGCTGCCTGGATGGGGCAGGGGTGGATGCTCTGGGGTTGTGCTAGCAGCTGCCCTGCCTGCAGGGGAGAGCAGCTGGTGCGGCTGTTGGGATGTGGGACATCGGTGCCAGGCTGGTGCCTTGCAGGATCACAGGCTCACAGGATGCCAGGGGTTAGAAGGGAGCCAAAGAGATCATCGAGTCCAACCCCCCCCTGCCAGAGCAGGACCAGACAATGTAGCACAGGTCACACAGGAACACATCGAGACAGGTCTTAAGTCTCCAGAGAAGGAGACTCCACAACCTCTCTGGGCAGCCTGTGCCAGTCCTCTGGGACCCTTACAGTAAAGAAGTTCCCCCTTGTGTTGAGGTGGAACCTCCTGCACTGCAACTTCAATCCATTGCTCCTTGTTCTATCACAGGGAGCAAGTGAGCAGAGCCTGTGTCCCCCCCTCCTGATCAGCCCTCAGATATTGATAAACATTGATTAAATCCCTTCTCAGTCTTCTCCAGACTAAGCAGCCCCAGGTCCCTCAGCCTCTCCTCATCAGGCAGCGCTGCAGTCCCCTCAGCATCCTGGGAGATCTTCTCCAGCAGATCCCTGTCCCTCTGCCACTGGAGAGCCCAAAACTGAGCGCAGTACTCACGATGGGATCTCATCCCACGTGCCCAACAGGCACCTCCCTGCGTGGTTGTTCCTCCCTGCGCGGTCTGAGCATCCTCCTTTGGCCTGTCTCCTGCAGCCACAGGAGCCGTATGCCTTCAGCCCTGCCGCCCAGGCAGCCATCAGGAGCGCTCTCCACCTGCGCTACTCCCTCCTGCCCTTCCTCTACAGCCTCTTCCACCGCGCTCACTCCGCCGGGGAGACAGTGGCACGGCCTCTCTTCCTCGAGTGAGTGAGTGAGTGAGTGAGTGAGTGAGTGAGTGAGTGAGTGAGTGCCAGCCTGGATGGGGCCGGCAGCTGCCAGGCTCAGCGGGAGGTGGCCGCAGGTTCTCCCTGGCCCTGCACTACCCCTCCCCATCCTTGCCCAGGTTCCCTAAGGACCCCAACACGTGGACTGTGGACCGCCAGCTGCTGTGGGGTGGGGCCCTGCTCATCACCCCTGTGCTGGAGGCAGGAAGGACCAAAGTCAGCGGCTACTTCCCGGCGGGGACGTGGTACAGCCTCGCAGGGGTGGGTGCTCCCTTTCTCTGCCTCAGGGCTTTCAGGTGGTCACAAGTGGGGTCCTGCAGCCCTGGGCCGTGCCTTGCCTGCCTTTGCGTGTGGCCATTCGTTGGGTTGGGACCCTCTTGGCCACACCGTGCCCTCTGTCTGCTCCTTCCTGTTGTTTAGGACTCCACCATCCACAGCAAGGGGCAGTGGATCCTCTTACCAGCTCCTCTGGACACCATCAATGTTCATGTCCGTGCTGGGTACATCCTGCCCTTGCAGGTGAGCTCCTCAGCACTGCAACCTGCCTGGCCAGCCCCTGCCTGCGATGGGGCAGGGCTGTGACAGTCAGCAGCCACCTGGACATTGCTGAACGAGCTGAGCCTATGGTGCTTGGCTGGGGGAGAGCTACTCAGGCAGCACTCAGAGGTGTTCCTGATCCTGTGCCCCAGGAGCCTGCGTTCAGCACTGCCCAGTCCCGCAAGAAGGGCATGGCCTTGATTGTGGCACTGACACCGGATGGCTTCGCCAGAGGAGACCTGTTCTGGGATGATGGGGAGAGCTGGCAGAGCTTTGAGAAGGGAGACTACACTGAGATCCTCTTCCTGGCCACGCGTGTGAGTGAGGAGGGACTGCTGCTGGGGGGCATCCAGGCCTTTGCTGCCACGTGTAGGTCCTGGTGTCTGTGGGACACCTGGTCAGAGGCAGCACCATGACCTGGTTCAACCAAGCTGTGCTGTGCCAAAAGAGCCAGACTGAGCAGCACCAGCACCCTGTGCTGATGGGGTGGTGAGGTCCCATGAGGGCACTACCCTGCTGTGAGCTCTTTTAGGAGGGATAGATGCTACTCCAGAGTGCATTTTGCTGTCATCTTGCACAGCAGTGGACGCTCTCCCGTCCTGTCCTTCTGCTCAAAGACTTTGCTGCTCTCCAGGGCTGGCAGTGTGGCCATCTCCCTGGGCTCACTGCCCCGCAGAGGGGGGCACATGGAGAAGCCCTGGGTGCGTGCAGGATGGCTGGCACCTGAGAGTGCAGGGTCACAGTCCCTTATCCCCACAGGGTGCTGTGCTCAGCCAGCTGCTACAGGCAAGTGCCCACCTCGATGGGGTCCTGCTGGAGGCTGTGACTGTGCTGGGTGTCACCAGCCCTCCCCATCAAGTCCTGGCCAATGGTGACCTTGTGGGTGACTTCTCCTATCGCAGTGACACCCAGGTGAGTGTTCAACCCCATCATGAGAGGGAGGGTGATGGTGGTGGGGAGGTGCCAGCAGGGCTTAGCCAAGGAGCTGGCAGGTTTTGGCCCCAGTGGTGTCACCAGTACCTGCTTTGTTGGCACCAAGAAGTGTAAAGGGTTGCCCAGCATGGGATGGGTTGCTGTTCTGGAGCTGGATTAGACCATGAAAGGGGACAAGGATGGGGAGATGGATAGAAACAGTGTATGGTGATGGGGCTGGAGCAGTGGCACAGCTGTGCTGCTGGGGCTGTCTGCCATAGGCACATTTTCTAGGGCGTCTGCAAGACTGGGGCTGTGCCAGGCTGCATCCCTGTGTGCACCCTGAGGAGGGCAGGACAACCCTTGGTTCTGACACCCTTCAGGCTCCATCCTGGCCAGTCCTCAGTGTGCTGACCCTTCCTGCTCTCCCCCAAGGTGCTGCGAGTCCCTGTATCACTGCCCATGTGGGAGCAGTTTGTGATCACTTGGTCCTGAGCCTAGGCTGGATCGGTGCTGCTCAGCAGGGAGAGATTCTGCTGCTCCCTTCATCTCTGGAGCCTAATCCATCCCATCCTGTGGAGAACCAGGCCTGCTGCTGCTTCTCCAGACAATTCAGCTCCTGGGATTTGCCTTTCTTTTTGATGTGAGTTCATCACTGTGTGCACTGGACTTGTACTGGCAGGCCTTGTGCAGCCCCTGGCGATGGGGAACCTCTTACCTCTCCTCCAAGATGGGGAATAAAGACCAAAGTGCCTTGGGAGACAGCAAACCTGTTAACAGGCAGAGATGGTAACCTGTGGAGGGACTGTGAGGAATCTCCTGACTGTTTTTTTGGGGAGGGGGATCTGCACAGTGGGGGTGAGGGAGCAGTGCTGTGAATAAAGCTGCAGTTTGCTGGGAGCGGCTCGAAGCTGTGTCCATGTACCTCTCTGCTGCTGCCTGTCCTGGCTGGAGTCCCCCCTGCCTCAGCCCACCCTGTCTGCAATCCTCCCCAGCTCCATCCCTGGGCCTCCAGCAAGACCACTTGCACCTGTTGCAGGCTTCACCCCATTTACCAGAGCGTTGGGGAACCCCTGGCTGCTCCTGCAGCCCTGGCTGTGCCACAGAGCCCCTTGCCTCATCGGTCCAGCTGGCTCTGAGCCCAGGGACTGCTGCCCTTGTAGGGTCCCAGCTCAGGCTGGCTCTGGGTGAGCCTGTGCTGCGCAGGGAGGGAGCAGACACTGTCACTTTGTGTATTTTGGGCACTTTGTGTATTTTGTTACATGAAACTACATCCCTGCCATCTCCTCGCTGGTACCTGCAGCAAGCAGTGCCACACAGACCCTGCAGTGCCAGAAGCTGCCCGGGATGTGCTCAGCTCCAAGTACAAACACAGCCCTCTCCTCCAGAGGCTTTCTTGAGGAGCAACCTCACCTGATCAAGTACAGAGGATCCCTGAACCCTCCAAGGCCAGGTGGTGCTGGCAATACAGAGAGCAGAGCCTGGGGCTGTCACCCAGGGATTTGCGACTGGCCCAGCCAGGCTCTCGCTCCACCTGTGCCAGACGGGCAGCACGTGGCTGTCCCCTGGCACTGGGGGTGCCGGGCAGCAGAGGTGATGCTCACAGCTCGTTGTGCAGCGGCTGGCACTGGGGGCTCAGTTTCTCCTCCAGGACAGCGTCAGGGGCACACACCCAGGGGTCCCCCGTGTCCCACTGCCACTTCAAGAGCCGTGCACGGAGCAGCTGCAAGACAGCAGCGTAGCGAGGGTCGGAGGCCAGGTTCTGGCTCTCCGTGGGGTCATGGCTGCAGTCAAAGAGCTCCCAGCGCTCCCTGTAGTAGTACTGGTGCAGGGACTTGTTCCAGTGGGTTGGCTGCCCGGCCCGGCTGCGCTTGAGCAGGTCTTGGAAGGTAGGTGAGAGGTAGAAGTCCTGGTCGATGGGGAAGGGCATCTTGTAGTTGAGGTTGTGAACGAGGCGGAAGTGCTGGTGCTGGATGGCTCGCATGGGGTAGTACATGGTCACCTCGTGGTGGCTCTGGCTGCTGAAGGCAGTGTCCCAGGGCTGCTCTGACTGCAGGGCTGGCAGGAGAGACTTTCCGGTGAGCTGCACCCGCTTCTTGCCAAAGATGCTGTAAGAAGGGTAGGGGATGGAGAACCAGTCCAAAATGGTCGGTGTGAGATCTGCAGGGGAAGAGAAAGGGGAGAGGAGGAGCTGGTGCCTGTGGGACGAAAGCAGCTACAGGGAAGGGCAGAAGGGGCCCTGGGGCAAAGAGGAGGCTCTGGGGAGAAGTTATTGAAGCCTTCCAGTAATTAAAGTGAGCCCATAAGAAAGATGGTTCTTTCCTGCAGACTTCTGAGCAAGACCTGCTGGTGTCAGGTGATGGTTTTAAACTGAGAGGAGCAATTCAGACTAGACAGAAGGAAGACACTTGTTTACGCTGGCTCAGGTTGTCCATAGAGATGGTAGATCCCTGGAAACATTCTAGGTCAGGTTGGACAGGGCACTGAACAACCTGTGTCAGTTGAAGATGTCCCTGCTCACTGCAGGGAGTTTGGAGTAAGCAACCTTTAAAGGTCCCTTTCCACCCAAACCATTCTGTGACTGTGATGACATTCCTGCTGCCCTCTCATCCCTCCTCTCCCTTCCTGGGGCCAGCTATGCCAATGCCAAGGGCTGCAGGCTGTCCTCTGGGACCGGGACCCAGCGTGAAGAGGATAGAAACCAGCTGCCAGCCCCTGGCTACAGCTCTGCACAGTTTGCAGCTATGTTGAGTGCTCAAAGCCTCCCAGAGTCAACTTCATATTTCATCCCATCAATATACAGCTCCAGAAAACCCAGGCAAGCAAAAGAGAAACACGAGGAATGCAAGCTGTGGTATCTGGTGCTCTCTTTCTCTTCTTCCCCATCACATGTCCCTCCTGGGGCATGTGAGCTCTTACCCAGGAGGGTGGCGAAGGCCTGGCTGACCTGTCCCCAGCGCTGGGTGTGCTCTGGGGAGGAGATCAGCAGGGGCTCAGCAGTGCCTGACCGGTAGAGGTTGGTCCTGCCACTGGGGAAGGGGATGCCGTTGTCAGAGGTGTAGATCACCAGCGTGCTGTTGTGGAAGCCAGCATGCTGCAGCTCCTCCAGGACCAGCCCGATCCCTGCAGACAGAGGAACAGAGCTGAGGGAGGGTGGAGGGACTGTGGTGCTCACTGGTGCCAGCCTGGCCCCTTTGGCTCCTACCTTGGTCCATGCGCCCAATGGTTGTGTACTGGGCTGCCAGGTCTGCCCGGGCAGCTGGAGTGTCTGGGACAAAGGGGGGGACCTAAATGGAGAAATAAAGGTGGCATGTGGCTGCCATGAGGAAGGAGGCTGTGGGTATGCTGGGGTGGCCTTCACCAGCTTTTGCCCCTCATGCTGATGGCAGTGACCAAGGTGGGGGTCAGCCCACAGCCACCCTGTCTCCAGCAGACACTGCTGTCACGTGCAGCCCCTCTATGGTCCCACACAGCCTCACTCAGCCCCACAGGCTCCCACCTGTACATGCTCTGGCTGGTAGATCTGTGGCTTCCAGTCAGGGATCCAGCCCATGCCGCTCTCTCCGTTGCCAAATTTCTCACAGAATGCTCCATACTGGGGCTGGGAGTGCCCACACCGGTGGGGGTCATGGAAGGCCACATAGAGGAAGAAAGGCCTAGAGAGGGAGAGGGTGGAGGGCAAAAGTCTGCCCATACCCCTTGAGGTCTTCCCTGGGAGCTGGCATCATTGGGAAGGCTCCCACCTAATGTGACCCACAGAAAAGGTGTCCCTTCCTATTTGTGACCAACTGGGACAGGCTGCCCGGGATGGGTTGTGAGGTCTCCCTCTCTGGAGGTACTCAAAACCCTCCTGGGATGCGGTCCGGTGTGATCTGGTATAGGTGATCCTGCTCTGGGAGGGGGGTTCGAGGTCCCTTCCAGCCCCTAACGTTCTGTGATTCTGTGGCACATGTTCACCGTGGCTGTTTTCCCACTCCTCTCCCCCTGCAGCTCAGCCCAGGGACACAGGGTGCAGCTCACCTCTCATCCTGGCTCTGCAGGAACTGCCGAACGAGCGCTTTGATTCGAGTGATGTTTCTCCCAACCTGCAGGACCGAACTGTTCTCCTCTGTGTAGGCAAAGTCGAAGGGGTAGACAGCCTCGGGTCCAACATGCTTCTTCCCAATTATCCCTGCGAGAACACAGACACGAGGTGAGCCCAGAGCAGGGGGGAGGTTGCTGGCTGCTGCTCTTCTCCTCCTTGGAGGCTGGTGCAGCTCATCTGCTCCAGCATGGCCTGTGCTCAGCGAGCGCTGCCGAGAGTGGAAGATGCTGCTGGCTTCTCCTCTCATTTCTGACAGCTGCAGAGGCACTTCCCTGTCTGCGTAGAAAGCAGGACCCATCTGGGGACCACACTTGCCCCAGGTCAAGGGAACGGGTAAGCACTAGAGCAGCTGAGCAATCTGGGTGGATGTTTATGTCAAGCACAAGCCTTGTGTGAACCTGGGAACCAGGACCAAGCAGGATGGGGAGCGGAAGCAAAGTTGAGGTGTAAGAGGGATGGCAGAGGAGCAGTGGCTGGGGCAAGCAAAGTGCAGGTGTCAGCACAAAGCGTGGGTGTGTTGGGGCTCTCCTTGCAGATGGGTTAGGAGTCAAGTTCTCTTGCCCGATGAGGACTGGTGCACAGGGTGGGGGCTCCCTGCTTGTGTCACCTGCTCTGAGCTCCCTACCTGTCCGGATGTGTGCTTGGCTGAGCAGCTGGGGCAGGCTCCTCACGCTGTCGAAGGAGTTGAAGTGGTGCACATCCTGGTGCAGTCCATACATCCCGTTCTGGTGCTGCAGACCAGGGAGAACAACAGAGCTGGGCGATGCCTGCCAGCTCGGCCCCCGAACCACGCACCAAGTACAGGTGCATTGGAAGCAGGTTCCAGGAAGCAAGAGAGAGCAGGACATGGGGATTTGCTGTGACCACACTGGATGCCCTCTGTCTCTGGCTGTCCCCAAGTGCCCACTGCAGACTGCTAGCAGCACCCCCAGTGCGTAGGGTGTCCCTACCTGGGGTAAACCTGTCAGGATGCTGGCTCGGCTTGGAGAGCAGCTGCTGACAGAGGTGAAGGCGTTCTGGAAGACCACGCTGCGCCGGCCCAGGGCGTCCAGGTTGGGGGTCCGGATCGCCGAGTTATTGTAGGTGCCACTCTCAAAGCCACCGTCATCGGCTGCAGCGGGAGGGGTAGGGGGTGAGCCCGGCAGCACCGGGACAGATCCCCGGCATGTCCCTAACGATGCGGGTGTGCAAAGCCCGGGGGACGCTACTGGCACTGGGAGCACCCCTGGGCTGAGGTTGACCCTGACCATCCCAGCAGAGGGGATGCAGCGCAACCCCCGAGGCCGTTTCTCCCATGCCCAGGGGCCGTCCAGAGCGCCGGGCAGCGGTACCCCGGAGGGCTGCCGGTTGCGAGGACAGACCCGGCACCAGTCCCGGGGCTCGGTCGGGCCGGCAGCCGCACTTACCCAGGAGGAGCAGCACATTGCGGGCCGGAGCTGGGGTTGCGCCGGTCCTGAGCGCGGCCAACAGCAGCGTCAGCGCCAAATGCCGCATGGCAGCGGCACCGGCACCGGCACCGGCACCAACACCGGCAGAGGCCGGGCGGCGGCGGCGAGGATCGGCGGGGCTCAGCGGTTCCTCCAGCCGCCCCGGCTCCTCCTCTGCCCCGGTCACATGAGGCAGTCCCGGTGGCTCAGATCCGGCCCGGGCGGAGCCGCCGGGAGCGCGGCTGAGGAGGGGGCTGTGGCCGGTGGCTCCCGCACAGCCCCGGCGGAGCCTCCCTTCGGCTCCCCGGCCCCGCGGGGTGCCCGAGCAGTTATTCCGCGACCCCTCGGCCCCTCTCCTGCCCCGGCCAGCCGGGAGCTCTGGCTGCCAGGGGGTGTGCGGAAGGTGCCGGGGGCCAGAGGCGGGCCGGGGGCCGCTGTCCCGGCCATGGCAGCTCGGGATGCGTGGCAGCGGGGGCAGAGCCGCGGGTGCCCGCTGCTGCGGGCGAAGCTGCCCATCCTGCGCTGGCTCCCGAGCTATTCCCTGGCCTGGCTGCAGCTGGACCTGATGGCCGGCCTGACCGTGGGGCTCACCGCGGTGCCGCAGGCGCTGGCCTACGCCGAGGTGGCCGGGCTGCCTCTGCAGGTGGGTGGCAGTGCCCTGCGGCCCCGGCTGCCGGGGGACGCCTGCTGGCTGAGCGCCTGGGGCTCTGGCGGGCAGGGCAGGGCAGGGCAGGGCAGGGCAGTGCGGCCGCTGCCCGAGGGCTGGTGCTGTGCAGTCCCTCATTTTCCGGGGTCGGCAGCCTGCGGGCTCCGTGCGTTTGCTCGGGGCTGGCTGCAGGCACCGGAGCGACCCGACGACAGCTTAGCCCTCCTGGTCCTGGAGGTGCCTGGCATCGCTCAGCTCCCGCCGTTGTGCTGCTGTTCCTCTTGTCCCCGTGCAGTATGGCCTCTATTCTTCCTTCATGGGCTGCTTTGTCTACTGCTTCCTGGGCACCGCCAAGGACGTGACGCTGGGTCCCACGGCCATCATGTCGCTGCTTGTGTCCTCCTATGCTTTCCACCAGCCTGCCTATGCCGTCCTGCTCACCTTCCTCTCCGGCTGCATCCAGCTGGCCATGGGGCTCCTACACCTCGGTGAGATGTGCTTGCCACGCCTGGTTATGTCTTTAGGGTAGCAGCTCCTGCACCTCGGTGAGATGTGTTTGCCATGCCTGGTTGTATTTTTAGGGTAGCAGCTCCTGCACCTCGGTGAGATGTGCTTGCCATGCCTGGTTGTGTTTTTAGGGTAGCAGGCTCCTGCACCTCGGTGAGATGTGCCTGCCATGCCTGGTTGTATTTTTAGGGTAGCAGGCTCCTGCACCTCGGTGAGATGTGCTTGCCATGCCTGGTTGTGTTTTCAGGGTAGCAGGCTCCTGCACCTCGGTGAGATGTGCTTGCCACGCCTGGTTGTGTTTTTAGGGTAGCAGGCTCCTGCACCTCGGTGAGATGTGCTTGCCATGCCTGGATGTCTTTTCAGGGTAGCACTGTGCACCCTGCGGTTGTCGTGTCCCTCCATCTGCCCCCTGCCCTCGGTGCTCTCCAAGGCACCGGGGTCGTCCCGCTGAGACCTGTGACAGCTCTGTGTGCTTGCAAACAGCATGTGCTCCCGGCAGCTGGGTGTTTATTGCCTCCTGTCCCACCCAGGTTTCCTTCTGGACTTCATCTCCTGCCCTGTCATTAAAGGGTTTACATCGGCTGCTTCCATCACCATTAGCTTCAACCAAGTCAAGGTAGGGTCTGCTGGTCTGCCTCACCTGCTCCCTCTGGAGCTGGCTGTGCTGCAGAGCTGGGATATTTAACACCGGGCTGGGAGATGTGCTTGGGGCAAGAGGCCACAGGTCCCCTCTGCCAGTGGTTCTGGTGGGCGCCTGAGTGCGGTGCTCTGAGCAGACCAAGCCGAGCTCAGCCTCCGCCTGTGCCCACCTGGTGGCACCGAAGGCACCAGGAAAAGCAGAAGAGTTGATTTGGTCACTGTTAGGAAGTGGTGGGCAGTTCTCAGGCGGTCTGGGTTTGCAGCTCTGCTGGTCCCTCACCGGTGCCTCTCAGCGATCCCGAGTCCCTGCAGCTCTTCTGGGGCTGCAGTGTTTCCTTTGTGGTTAACCCAAATCAGAGACTCCAGGAGGTGGTGTGGGGCTGTGCCATCAGCCAGTGTTGGCTAATGGCTGTGGTCACAGTGGAGGCTGCTGCCAAGGCACCAGGGCCTGGCTGCTGCTCTCGGCAGGGCGCAGAGGGCTGGCAGGGCTGGGGTCAGGGCTTGTGCTGGCCTTTCACTGGGCTTTGTCCTCCTGCACAGAACATCCTGGGGCTGCAGGGGATCCCTCGGCAGTTTTTCCTGCAGGTGTATGAGATGCTGCGGAGGATTGGGGAGACCAGGTCAGCACTGCCTCTACAACTGCCCTGCTCTGTCCTGCTGTGGGGATCTCACTCTGCTGCTTTGTACCCCACCTCTTTGGTCGCACCTCAGTCTTGTTTGTCAGTCCCTGCTCAGGGCTGTGATGCAAGTGCTGGAAGATCCAAGATGGGGGAGCACATGGGCTCCCAGGATGCTAAAGAGGCAGGGTGAGGGATGCTTGTCCTGTTTTCTGCTCCCAGTTATGTACAGCAGCTCAGTTTTGGCATCTCGAAGGCAAGAACATCCTTGGGGCTGGCTGGCTGATAAATTCTCCTCCAGTTTTTGACAGTCTGAGAGGGATCTGAGGCATCCCTCTGCCTGCCACTCTCTCCTGCTTGCTGCACTCCTGGCTCAGGGTCTGTGCCACAGCCTGGGTTTCGCACACAGTGCAGTGACACACAGGGTTGGTTTCATCACAGCTGGCAGGTACCATCCCTGGAGGTGTTCAAGAAAAGACTGCATGGAGCACTTAATACCATTGGCTAGGGCTGGGTGATAGTTTGAACTGGATGATCTTGGAGGTCTCTTCCAACCTAGCTTATTCTATTCTATTCTATTCTATTCTATTCTATTCTATTCTATTCTATTCTATTCTATTCTATTCTATTCTATTCTATTCTATTCTATTCTATTCTATTCTGCCTCCTTGTCTAGCTGTGAGACAGCAGTGGGAGCAGGAGGAGGCATACCCTGCCTCATGGGTCCTGCCTGTCAACACAGGACCTTCTTCCATGTTTATGAAGAGCCAACAAACCCATAAGCATCGCACTGCTGGCTGGGGGACACCCTCTTGTCCTTTGGCAGCACCCCCCCAGGGAAGTGACACATTTTGCCAGTGGTGTGGAGGTGCCAGCTGCGTCCTTGCCAGCCATACACCTCCTGGCAGAGCCATGGCACGTGCCTGGGTACACACTTTTCCACCCATGGAGCTTTGGGGCAGCTCTCCCTGGGCCCTGCAGCATATCTGGACTGGCTCTGTTGTGTCTGTTGCAGGGTTGGTGATGCTGTCTTGGGGCTGGCCTGCCTGGCTGCACTGGCAGGGCTGCGGGCGATGAAGAGCCACCTGCCCCGAGCTGCCTGCGTGGAGCCGCTGGCTGCCAGAGTCAGCTACCTGATCGTCTGGACCTCTGCTACAGGTGTGTTGGCCATGCCTTGCCCTCTCCCTCCCTTCCCACGCACATCCCTGCTGGGGACTTGGCTCTGCACGGCAGGAAGGAGACAGCCTGAAACTGGTAGAGCCCAGGTTGGCAGGAGCTGAGACCTGGGGGTGGGCTGGGGAGAACAAAGTTCCAAGGATGGTCCTGCCTCTGTGCATGCTCCTTTCTAATGCTTGGAAGGCCTCAGCAGCCTAAGAACCTACCTCCTGCTATCCCTCCCCTCAGCCTGGGCTCCAGACTGGTTCTGACAGTTGCTCTGTCTGTTGCAGCACGCAATGCCCTTGTGGTCCTGTTTGCTGGCCTGGTTGCTTACTCCTTCCAGGTGATGGGCTCCCAGCCGCTCACTCTCACCGGCAGCATCCCCCGGGGCCTCCCTCCCTTCCAGCTGCCACATTTCTCCATGGCTACACCCAATGGCACCATCCCCTTCCAGAGCATGGTGGAGGTGGGTGCCAGGCTGCACAGCAGAGGTTGGGCTCCCCAACAGCAGCTGTCTCCTTGCTCCTGCAGATGCTGGCTCCCTGCAGATCAGGAGAAGGCTGTGTTGTGGGATGCAGCTCGTCCCTTGGTGGCAACACTCACCACATCCTTCTTTCCCAGGACATGGGGGTGGGGCTGGCTGTGGTCCCACTCATGGGCCTGCTGGAGACCGTTGCGATCGCCAAGGCTTTTGGTATGGCTGCACCAGGCTGCTGCTCCTGCACTGGCAGGAGTGGTGTCTGCAGCAGCTTGGGGAGGGTGCTGCTCCCACAGGGTCAGCGGGAGGGGCTGGAGACTGGACTGCCTGTGAGCCCAGTTCATAGCATGGGCTGGCAGCAGGGGTCCCACTGTGTGCTGCTGACCCACTGCCCCTGGTCAGGCAATTGCTCCACACTTGGCTGGGGAGTGGGCTGGGGGGGACCCTGCAGTGTGCACAACCAAAGTTTGCACAGGAGCTGAGCATCGTCTCGGGTTGCTCCTGCACGTGAGTGTGCTGGGGCATGGAGCCTGTGGCTGTGCCAGGCATTGCTGGCCCTGCTCTGTGTGTGTGTGTGCTGGCTGTGCCCATGGGAAGCTCAGGATGATGCCACTTGTCTCCTTTCAGCCTCACAGAACGATTACAGGATTGACCCCAACCAGGAGCTGTTGGCTATGGGTAAGAGGCCTCTCAGAGCAGAAAGGCAGGGCTTGGGTGGGGAATGCCTCAAGTGCAGCCATGTGTCCCACAGCCCCATAGCTACCAGAGATCCCCAATCAGCCATCTCATCTCTACCTGAAGTTTTACCTTTCTTGTCTTGCAAGTCACCCCCAGCCCAAGCCTTTTTCACAGCAGAGCGATTTCCAGAGCAGCCTGAGCCCAGCTCACATGGCTGCACAGGCTCTGATCTGTCTCTGGGTACTAGCCCAGGGATGGAAGAGGTGTTGACAGCAAGAGTGACCCAGCTCATGACCTTGAGCAGTGCCTCCCATAGGTGCTGCATCCCCAGCCCCTCTGCTTGTCCTCCACAGGCTTTGCCAACATCCTGGGATCCTTCGTCTCATCATATCCCATCACAGGCAGCTTTGGCCGGTGGGTGACAGGATGCTTGCTGGGACTTGTGTAGTGAGTGGGCTCTGCATGGTCTTGGGTACAAGATTGTGTGGACCCTGGTGGGTTCCCTGAGCTCACATCGTGTTCCCTAGCTGCCCACATTTGCTACCAGGGTATGCATGCAGCCCCCAGTGACCTTCTCTCCCATCTCATGTGCCCTGCAGGCTGGGAACGTGCTGGCCTTGCTCATGTTGCTCCCTGGTGGGGTCTGACAGGCTGGGTGGTTTTCCCTTGTGGGGTCTCTGGGCAGGGGGTAGGGGCAGCTGCCAAACTCCAGCCAGCCCAGTGCAGCCTGGGTCACTGTTGCTCTGCATTTCAGGACAGCTGTGAACGCACAGTCAGGGGTCTGCACCCCTGCTGGAGGACTCATCACAGGTAGAGCCCCCCTACCCCCACCCCAGCCTGCCATGAGCTGCTCTGCAGGGCCCCCTGCCCAGCACCTGCTTCCCTTGGGCATCCTGGGCACTGGGGTCCCCATGGCTCAGGTGCTCTGTGTCTTCTGCAGGCATCCTGGGCACTGGGGTCCCACAGCTCAGGTGCTCTGTGTCTTCTTCAGGCACCCTGAGCACTGGGGTCCCACAGCTCAGGTGCTCTGTGTCTTCTTCAGGCACCCTGAGCACTGGGGTCCCACAGCTCAGGTGCTCTGTGTCTTCTTCAGGCACCCTGAGCACTGGGGTCCCCATGGCTCAGGTGCTCTGTGTCTTCTGCAGGCATCCTGGNACAGGTAGAGCCCCCCTACCCCCACCCCAGCCTGCCATGAGCTGCTCTGCAGGGCCCCCTGCCCAGCACCTGCTTCCCTTGGGCATCCTGGGCACTGGGGTCCCCATGGCTCAGGTGCTCTGTGTCTTCTGCAGGCACCCTGGGCACTGGGGTCCCCATGGCTCAGGTGCTCTATGTCTTCTTCAGGCACCCTGAGCACTGGGGTCCCACAGCTCAGGTGCTCTGTGTCTTCTTCAGGCACCCTGAGCACTGGGGTCCCCACAGCTCAGGTGCTCTGTGTCTCCTGCAGGCACCCTGGTCCTGCTCTCGCTGGCTTACCTCACCTCACTCTTCTACTACATCCCCAAGGCGGCTCTGGCTGCTGTCATCATCTCGGCCGTGGTGCCCATGTTTGATGCTGGCATCTTCAGGAGGCTCTGGCGGGTTAAGAGTGAGGGCACCAACCAGGGGTGCTCAGCCCCCTGGTGCATCCCGGCCCTGCCTGCACAGCAGGCACTGTCCCAAAGGGCCCTGTGGCATGAGGACATGGTGCAGCCAAGCCTGGGCTGTCTCTCTTGCAGGGCTGGACCTTGTACCCCTGTGTGTGACGTTCCTGCTCTGCTTCTGGGAAGTCCAGTATGGCATCGTGGCTGGGGTGCTGGTCTCAGGAGTTCTCCTGCTCTACTCCATTGCTAGGCCCCCTATAAAGGTGGGCTTCACACTTCCCCTTGCAGCAGGGCCAGCTGGGCTCGCCAGGGAGCTGGGACAGGGCTCCCAAGGGCGTTGGGGTGTTGGGGTGCAGGATGCTTCTGTCCTGCTCCTGCTCTCTCCTGTGTCCCCAGTTTGCTGTCAGTGCAGCACAGGGACCCCTTTCAAAGAGCACAAGGAAAGGAGTATCCCAGGAGCTGGGAGCAGGAGAGGGAGGAGTTGCTGTCCCTGTCCCTGGTGATGCTGGGGTGTGTGCAGGGCAGGGGTTCCCTCGGGAATGGAGGCTCCTATATGTCCTCTTCTATCCAGGGGGAAGGTGCTTTGCTGTGTCACATGGACAATTGTCCCTGCCTAGGGAAGGTGACAGTGCAGAGTTGCTCATAACTTGTCCCCTCTACTGGGATCTTGTGCAGGTGTCAGATGGAGATGTGCTCTTTGTGCAGCCAGGGAGCAGCCTGCACTTCCCAGCCATCGAGTGCCTCCGGGACACTGTGTGCAGCCATGCTCTGGCAGGTACAGTGCCTCCTGCCCTGCCAGCTTGTCCTGAGGACCTGGCTGGGACCCTATCCCTTCTGCCAGGGGTGCCAAGTGCTGCCCAGACCTCTGGGCTGTGGGTGCAAGCAGCAGCAACACAGCTTCCCTATGGTGGGGACCAGCCCCTGGCTGCTGCTGCTGCTTTTCTGAGGCTGTTTCACCCCTTCCAGCCACAGCTCTGGCTCTTGGGGGCTGTGTTTCCTGAGCTGGTTGTTTCTGGCCTTGTCAGGGACATGTCCATATGCTCTTCTTTCTAGCAGCATCTCCACCACGCTTCATCATCCTGGACTGTTGCCACATCAGCAGCATTGACTACACAGTGGTGGTGGGGCTGGCAGAGCTGCTGCAGGAGCTGCACAAGCATGGCCTCTCCCTGGCCTTCTGCAGCCTGCAGGTATGTGGGAAGCAGCCTCTGTGTTCTGTCCTGCTTCTCCTTGCCCCAGGTATCAGCTCTGCTCATCACAGCAGGGTCTGCACCCGTGGGCTCTGCCCAGCTTCCTTCCACACATGGCACCTGCCATGAGGATGCCACTACCTCTTTTCTGGTGGCACATTTATCGCCTCAAGTGTCTTCATCTCAGAAAGATGAGCCCAGCTGCCAGATGTGGGGGTGGCAGGGAAGGGCTGCACCCTCTGCCCTTGGCTGGCTGCAAGGCTCACAGCCCTGGAGAGAGAATGGCCAGCAGCAGGCTGCCCCAGCCCAGGTTTCTCTGCCCGCAGGAACCTGTTCTCCAAGTCCTGCTGTCTGCAGACTTAGAAGGATTCCAGCATTTCCCCAGCAGGGAGGAGGCAGGTGAGGCTTGCCCTGAGTGCTGGGGTTGGAGTCCCTCAGGCTGCTTCTGAGTGGGGCTCTGGAAGGCAAATCTGACCTTTGTCAGGCCCCGGAGCTCCAGGGCTGGGGGGAAACACAGGCTGCAAGGGAAGGTGAGCAGGAGCCTCTCCAGAGGGCGAGGTTGGCCCAGGCTCGGGGGGGGGGTTCCTGGTGAGCTGCTGAGGTTTCACCTGGCAGGCAGCTGGACACCTGCCCTGGTTTCAGCTGGCATGGAGTTAATTTTCTGCCTGGAAGCTGGTCCAGTGCTGTGTTTTGGGTGTAGCCTGTGAACAATGTTGATAACATGCTGGTGGTTTAGATTTGCTGAGCAGTGCTTAGGCTAAGTCAAGGACACCAACCTTGGCTTAACTCTGTCCTGCCTCTCCCACTTCCTGGCTCAGAGCGGTGCAGAGGAGCAGCAGCTGGGGCCAGGGGGGCAGCCCCTTCCACCAGCACCAGTGAGAGCTTGCTGCTGCCTGAGGGCCTCATCCAGTGAGTCGAGGAGCTGCCGGGGACCTCTTTGCCATCTCCTCACCTCCTGCTGTACCTGCTGTGCAGAGCAGCGGCGGTCACACCCTGGTGACATCTGACCAAGACTCTCCATGGATGCCACCTCCCCCTGCTCTGCCTCCTGGGCAGATGGGTGGGATGCTGTCAGGGGTCTGTCCCCATGCCCCCACACAGGGGAAGGCAGAGCAGCACCAGCCCAACCCCACCGGGGCTGTGCAGGTGACATGAGGGGAGGGGATGCTGGAGGATGTGCTTGTACCAGAGATCCAGCTGATCCGGCACTGTCTCCCCAGCACCTCTGCAGGGCAAGGATAAGCAGTCCTTGAATGGAGTTAGTGGGGAAACACTGTTCCTGTCATGGCCATTGGCCAAAAGCCATTCCTCCTCCAGGCCTTCCTCATCCTTAACGCTGCTGTCTTTTTAAAAACCAGCTGTTTTAATTCTGGAGACATACAGAGCTGTGACACAGAGCACATACTCCTGTCTAAGTGACTTTCAAAGATGCAGGCACTGACCTCCAAGCCCAAGGGCATGCTGCAGCTCAAACCCTCAGGCTGCAAGGCAAGGGACAGCTCTTCTAAGGACAGGCTGAGGGAGCTGGAGAAGAAAAGGCTGCAGGGAGACCTTACTGTGACCTTTCAGTACTTAAGAAAGATGGGGATGTTTTAAGCAGAGCCTGGTGACAGGACAAGAGGTAATGGTTTTAGATTAAAAGAGAGAGATTTACACTAGATGCAAGGAAGGAATTCTTTGCTGAGAATCATGAAACACTTGGCCCAGGTTGCCCAGAGAGGTGCTAGAAGCTCCATGCCTGGAGCCATTCCAGGTCAAGTTGTTCGGGGCTCTGAGCATCCTGATGCCACTGCACACTGCAGGCAGGTTGGACTGAATGACCTTAAATGTCACTTCCAACCCAGAACATCCTATGATTCTGTGATTTTAGGAAGAACTGCAGTGATTTTGCTCCTTACTGATCCCTCTTGGTCTGGGGGGTGTTCTGCTAAATGCTGCCATCGGGCAGGGCTGGCCTGGGCTGTCCTGCCCTTGCCTGGCTTCTGCCAGGCACCCAACGGGGCAGCAGCTTAGAGTCACAGAATGGTCGAGGGTTAGAAGGGACCTCCAGAGATCAAGTCCACCTCCTCTGAGGTGGGTGGAAATACTAAAAACGTTGCTTTAAACAATCAATCAGAAAACACTGCCGGTGTGTAATAAGGAAACTGTTCTGATATTTGCTGAATTCCTCCCCCGTGGCTGAAAGGAGGCTGACATAGCAGATCTCAAAGAAAACGCAGTTGCAATTACAAAGGTAATTTACCCGGGGTAAAATCCCCGCTCAGGGGCTGCAGATCTTGCCAAAAGGTCTCCCTTCTGGGGGGTGGTTTAGAAGAACGAAGCTCATGGATCTTTTCGTATGGCTTCGGCGTCAAATTCCCAGCTATAAGTTGGTTCTTAAAAAACAAAGAGGGGCTAACATTTACACTTCAGCTTCCTGTTCTTATGTAAAGCGTAGGGGTGGGACTGCAGCCAAGTGGTTAAGTTGCACAAACATTCCTTGATGGGCCCTTCAGAAAAGGGAAGGTCGGGACCACCCCTGGCCTCAATCCAGCCCAGCTGGATCGTCAGCTGGAGACTTAACAGCCGTGCTGAACTTTGCTGCTTTCCGTCGGCTTTTTTCTCTCTTTTTCCGTCCCTGCTAAGCAGTCCACGGAAAAGAAAGCGAAACCGAGCTCAGGGCTTTCTGATTGCGTGAAGTTAAAACCCTGGCACGGCTCCACCTGCCGAGGGGTTTAAAGGTTTTGCGGCGGCAGCAGAGGTGCCCGGGGGCCACGGAACTCTCAGGGCCAAGAGATCCTGGTGCCGGGAGGCTTGCTTGTTCCCGCAGCAGAACAACGCTGGGCGGTGAGTTCCCAGCAGATAAGCATTTGCAAAAGTGGAAGGGCACATTTGCCCTCCCTGCCCGTCCATCCTCCATCCGTCTCCCCACCAAGGGGTGCCCAGCACAGAGAGGGAGCGGATTTGACCCGTTACTCTCCAGCCCAGTGCTGGGTGAGGCCGTGGTGTGGATGCTGCTCTGCATGCCTTGAGAAGCTCAGTGAGGCAGTGGCAGGAGAAGACCCAGGTAACCTTCTGCCCAGGGGAGCTGGGAGGAGCGGGAGTGGGAGAAGAAAGAGGAATGGGGGGTAAAAGGGGCTGGCTGTGCATAAACAGTGTGTGTTTGAACTTGGGTGTGTGAGCGATAGCGAAGACTAAGCTCAGTCCCAGTTGGATCCGTGGATGGGACAACAGCCACGTTCCCATTCTTGGCTGTTGGATCCAGCAGACTGCGTTTTCCTCCACCAGCCTCGCTGGCAGGCCCTGTGCTGCCTGGGGTGGGTCGCATGTCTTGAACAGCAGGGTGAAGCACCCCACGGGCACCTCACAGAACCCCCTCTAGGGCCTGAGGAGCCTGTTGATGATGTTTTACTGCCCAGGGACCAGATGGGATCAGGCAGCCCGAGACCTTTCCCTTCAGGTAGTGCTGGGGTTCTTGATTTGTTTCCACTCCACCACCCCAAAGTGGAAAACAAAGGAGACTTTATTGGAGATCTGGGAGCTGTTGACTGTGGGCTCGGAAGGAAGAAAAATGCTCTCCAGGGCTGTTCCCGCCAGCCCCGGGCACTGGGCTGGGACTGCCCACCCAGGACCCCGACAAGCCTCTCCCAAGCCCTCCACAGCCGGCTGGGCTGCGGGAAAGGCCCTTTGCTGCCCTTCTCCGGTGCCCAAGGTGATGCCCGGCAGTCTGGCATCGCTGCTGTCTGCAGGTGCCAGGGGTCCCGGTGGGCAGGGGTTGTCGCCTCCGCCACGCTGCGGCAGCCGCCACAGGGCGGGACCCCATCGGGCGCCGCCCGGTAGAAGGCAGTGGCCGGAGCCGCTTCCGGGGGGGGGGATTGGCCTGGCCGGGGCCGGGACCCGACGGGGGCGGTGATATCTCAGAAACGAAACTTAGGGAGTCGGCGGGAAAGCGAAAGTTTGCTTGGAGGGAAGCGGCGGCTCGGCTCGGCGGAGCGGGCGCTGCAGGTGCCGCTCCCCGGCCCGGTTCCCCTCGCATCGGTGAGTTGCATTGCCGGTGGCGGGCGGCGGCGGCGGGACGCCGGTTCTGGGTTTGCGAGGGGGAGGGAGGTTCCAGTGGGCGCGGAGCGGCTCTGGGGGACGGAGCAGACAAGGCTCGGTCGGGGTGGTGCGCTGCGACCGTGTTGCAGGGTGCCTCGAACTCCTGTGTGGACCCACCGTGGGTCTCGACTCTCCGGCGCGTCTTGCCGTCCTCAGCCACTGCCCTCCTCTCCCGCTGAGCCTGGGACACTCCTAGCCCTTGGCCACCTCCCTCCTCCCAGCTGTGCTCCCCAGCCCTATCGACGAGCCCCAAGTGCCTCAGCCCTTGGTGCCTCCGCTCCGCGCAGGCAGGGAGCCGCCGACACCCCCATCCCTTACCTGCCGGTACGCCACTAACGGGCCTCATTTGCATTCCGCCAACCTATCGCCGCCCCATTGGCCCAGCATCCCCGCTCATTTGCATATCGACCTGGACAGGCAGCAGTTCCCGCCTATCCGCCGGGACGAGCTGCACTCATTTGCATACAGGCACCGCCCCCATGGCGGGCTCTGCCCCGGGCGGTGCAGATGAGGCAGGGGCCGGGGGTCTGGCCCGGCCCGGCGCCAGCGCCAGCGCCAGCGGTGGGGCCGCACCCTGCGAGACCCCTGGACCGTGGGGTCTACCTGTGAGGCTTTCCCAGCCCTCCCTGGCGTCGGGGTATGGCTGGGCCCGTTAGGCTGCGGTGGCCCAGCTGGGCCTCGCCGGGGCTGGTAGGTTCAGTTGTAAAGGGCAGAAGCTGTTTGGGTCTGGGTTCCGAGGCGGGCGTGGTTCGCTCTGCCCTGCAGCCCTGGGCCGAAGGCCTTGCTGCGGGTGGCTCGGTTTCTTTTCCTGACAATAAAAGCGAAGGCGGGGGGGGAAGTTTTGTGGCAGAGGTTCACCGCTCCGCATTAACGTTCGTCTTCCTCTCTCCGCCCCGTCCTTTCCTCTCTCTTTATCTCTCTCTCTGTGGCTCTGCACAGACATTCGCAGCGGTTGCAGCCGGCAAGGATGGAGTGTCCCAAGTGTGACTTTGTTTCTTTGGACGATGCTGCCAATTTTTGCAGCAGGTGTGGGGCTCGTCTTGCTCCTGTCATCAGCACTGGGGACAAGGATTCAGGTAGGAGGGTGCAGTGTGGGGCTGAGCTGGGGGACAGTGTATGGGGGGCTTAGGGGGCTGGCTGGAGCATTGCTGTAAGAATTCAGAGTGTTAAGAGCGATTTAGTAGGTTAAAAAATGTAGACCAGTAGAAGGGATGCATTAGGATTGTCCTGGAGAACTTTGCTGGTCGAACAGGGGTATTGGGAAAGGGGTCAAAGGACAAAAAAAGTGTAGTGAAACTGTATGGGAAAAGCACACACACAAGGGGAAAAAAAGCCAGGCCATGTACTATACAAACTGCCCCCAGTGTGGATTGAATGAGATGATCCCAAAGTCACAGGAACCTTCAGATTTGAAGAAAGCAACCCAAATGAGCACGTGCAGATACAGAAAATTGAAAGAGGAAGACTCTTACTTCATCCCTGAAGACCACTACCTGGAGGCGGAGAGTTCTGGGAAATGATATGAATATGTTACCCTTCCACAGGAGTCCTGCCTCCCAGATCTGGGAGAAAACTGGATAAAAAATGGATATGAGAAATGTAAGGGCACACACAGGTGCTTTGGGAATGATTCCCCCTGCAGCCAGCACTGCAATAAAGCATACTCCAGAAGATCTCTTGGGAGTTTTTCCGTCAGTTTTCTTTAGCACAGCATAGAATCATAGAATGGTTTAGGTTGGAAGAGACCTCGAAGCTCATCCAGTTCCAACCCCCCTGTGCCATAGGCAGGGACACCTCCCACTAGATCAGGACGCTCAAGGCCTGAACACCTCCAGGGAGGTTGTGGAGCACAGAAGCACCAAATGTGATCACATTTGGTGCTTCTGTGCTCCACAGCCTCCCTGAGCAACCTATGCCAGTGTCTCACCACCCTCACTGTGAAGAACTTCCTCCTAACATCCCATTTAAATCTCCCTGCTGCCAGTTTAAACTCATTCCTCCTCATCCTGTCATTACAAGACCTTGTGAACAGTCCCTCCCCAGCCCTGCTGCAGGCCCTCTTCAGATACTGGAAGGCTACTATAAGGTCTCCTGGAAGCCTTCTCTTCTCCAGGCTGAATAGCCCCAATTCTCTCAGCCTGTCCTCGTAGCAGAGGTGCTGGGCTGCCTGGGGGCTGCATGGTGACCAGAGGCTGCTGGTGTCTGCTGGGTCATGCCATTAGCTTTGGTGCTCCTGTAGCTCTGGGCTGCTCTACTCTGGCTCAGGTCACTACATGCAGCTCTCATCTCAAACTGCCCTGGCATCAGTGGCCAAAGATGGAGTTTTCCTTGGCTTGTGAAAGGTGGGAGCTGGAGAGGGAAGTGAGTTAGCTGCTGACTCCTCCTACACACGTTCCACACTCACATCTGCGGTCCTGTATTTGTTTCTCTTTTGCCAACAGCCCGGTGCTATTTTTATGTGCTGCTGTATTACAAAAGCTGGATTAGTCCCTCTTGAACTGCAGTTTCCTATTTTCAGCTCAGTGGGAGGTTTAGAATTCCTTCCCTGCATTTCCATTTAACACTAATTCTGACTTTGTGTAAATAGTATCAGAATCAGGTACCCAAGTGATGCCTTTACACTGGGGGAGATGTTTCCCCATCCTTTATTTGCTTCTGCAGAAGAGGAGCCTGAGGGGAGACCTTGTTGCTCTCTACAACTCTCTGAAAGGAGGTGGTAGTGAGGTGGGTGTTGGTCTCTTCTACCTAGCTAATGATAGGACAAGAGAGAATGGCCTCGAGTTGCACCAGGGCAGGTTTAGGTTGGATATTAGGAAAAATATCTCTGCTGGAAAAGCAGTCAAGCAATGGAACAGGCTGCCCAGGGAGGTGGTGATGTTGTCATCCCTGGAGGTGTTCAAAAACCATGTAGACATGGCACTGGCGGACTTGGTTTCTTAATTATTCTGCTACTGGCTGCAAGGGCCTTGGAGGGGGAAGGAAGCCATGCTAGGGAGGATGGTGTCATTGCTTGTGGTAGCTGTTGAACAAAGAGCAACACAGCAGCACCTCTGTGTTCAGCTCGTGCATCCAGTTAGTGACAGACCCTGCTTGCTCACCACCAGTTGTGCCTCTCTTCTGTGGCACCAGCTGTTTTCTTTCCTGAGTCTCCACTTCAATTGTGAACTTTCCCTTCCCTGCAGAAAGAAGAGAGGTGAAGCTTGCTCCGGTCCCTGACACAGGAACAGAGCCTGGAGGAGAGGTGAAGGCCGAAGATGATGATGAGCTGCCTTCCACCATTGAGACACAGGAGGAGGCAGAAGGATCACTGATGGAGAACACGACAGGACTGACCAGTACCTCAGGGACCACACCTGAATGTGCTGCAGATGGGCCTCCTTCCTGCACTGAAACTGAGGAGGAGGAGGAGGAGGAGGAGAAGGGAGGAGGAGAGGAAGCATCACTGCTGGAGGCTGTAACAGCTCCAAGTGATAGCTCAGAGACCACAGCTCAGCGTGTGGCTGGGAAGTCACGGACGGTAAGGCTCTTCCTTGTGCTGAGGAGCAGCAGTCCCTGGTGACTTGTGATGCCCTGAGGCTGGGTCTCCTAAGGAGTCCCTCTGGCCTACAGTTGGCTGCTGCTGGTGTTCCTGAGCAAGCTGTAGATGTGTTTTCTTGCAGGGAGGGATGTGTGTGCAGGCAGCCGATGTGCTGAGCGCTGCAGCTCCTCTGAACGGGGCCTTTGGTGGGTGGAGGGGAACAGCACAGGATTCAGCTTAGCAATTGGCCTGCTCTTGGCAGTGAGCATTCTGTTCACTGCTGGTCTGTGTTCCTGCTGAGCAACTCTGGAGAATTCCAAGGTTTGACTATTCAAGACTTGCTTGCATTTCACCTGCTGTAGAAGGTGGTGCCTGGTCTTGTTCCTTCTCTTCCCGGTGGTTCTCCATCAAGCCAGTGTGGCATGGAGATACTGGAACTAGCTGCAAGGGCAGAAGTGACACAGAATTTCTCTTGGACAATGAATAATGTTCCTTTTTATTCTTTTTTTTTTTCCTCTAGAAAAAAAGGAGGAATAGACAAAAGAAAAAGAAGAATAGATCAAAGGAGGATCCTTCCAGCTCTGAAGAACAGATTTCTCTGCCCTCTTTAAGCACTTTACTAACTGAACCCACAGATCCATGTGTTACTGCCCAAGAAATCCCAACCCCAGGCAGTGAAGAAGACAAAACAGGTGGTGATGTACTTGCTAATGACAGTGGAGGTGCACAGCAAAGGGACAGGGTATTGGATGCCCCAGGAAAAGAAGATGGAAGTCAGGAAGTGGTTGTAGAAGATGGTCACAGCAACACAGATGTGATAACCCCACCAAAGCAGGGCAGCACAGGTGATGTGACTGCCCTGTCACCCAGCTCTGCAGCCCCAAAGGAGAAGGTGAGGAGTGAGGTGCTCACACTCTGCTGAGTGTTTGGTTGTGTTGGGCAAAGTTTCCCTTTCTAGTTGTGATTCCCTTTAAAGCAGTTCTGGGGCCCTCAGTTTGAGAGATGTTGAGGTACTGGAACATGTCTAGAGAAGGGCGATGAAGCTGGTGAGGGGCCTGGAGCACAGCCCTGTGAGGAGAGGCTGAGGGAGCTGGGGGTGTGCAGCCTGCAGAAGAGGAGGCTCAGGGCAGACCTCATTGCTTTCTACGACTACCTAAAGGGAGGTTGTAGCCAGGTGGGGTTGGGCTCTTCTCCCAGGCAACCAGCAACAGAACGAAAGAACAGTCTCAAGTTATGCCAGGGGAGGCATAGGCTGGATGTTAGGAGAGAGTGATTGGCATTGAAATGGGCTGCCCAGGGAGGTGGTGGAGTTGCCATCCCTGGAGGTGTTCAAGAAAAGCCTGGATGGGGCACTTAGTGCCACCAGATAGGGCTGGGTGATAGGTTGAACTGGATGAGCTTGGAGGTCTCTTCCAACCTGGCTGATTCTAGGAGTCCTTTTTTTTTTACTGTGTCACTGCTGGTGAGACACTGGCACAGGTTGCCCTGGGAGGTTGTGGCTGCTCCCTTCCTGGAGGTGTTCAAGGCCAGGTTGGATGAGGCCTTGAGCGACCTGTTCTAGTGAGAGGTGTCCCTGCCTATGGCACAGGGGGGTAGGAGCTGGCTGAGCTTTGGTGTCCCTTCCAGCCTAAACCATTCTATGATTCTGGGGACCTGTGCCTTACTGACCTGATTTCTTACCATGTGTTTGAGCTGGATTCCTCTTGCAATTCATCTATTCTTTTCCTTAACCAGTAGCTTCCTCATGGGAGGGATTAGCATTTGCAGAAGTATGAAGCTAATCTGGTTTGCTGTGCTTCCTGGATATTTCCCAGGTGCCTGAAGAGATGTTGCCTATTTCTCTGTGTGTCTTCTGTCTTCCTACTGCAGAGTGAAGACACAGCCTTGAACAAGAAAACTGCAAATAAGAAAGTGTGTCAAGTAACCGAGGAGGCAAGTCAGAGCAGAGCACCTGAGGTGGCTAGAAAGGAAGATGCTGCAGCTGTAACCAACAGTCAGAAGGACAAAAAGCAACAAGCAAAACAGAAGCCTGTGGACAAGATAAAAGAAAGGTGGGAACACCCTTGCTGCTTCCCAGCATTCTCCGCTTCCACCATTTGGTGTGAGGAGGTGAAGGATTTGGTGTGAGGAGGTGAAGGGCCACAAGGATCATCCAGTTCCAACCCCCCTGCCGTGCCCTGGGACACCCTACCCTAGAGCAGGCTGCCCACAGCCTCTGCCAGCCTGGCTGCAGACACCTCCAGGGACGTGGCCCCAACCAGCCCTCTGGGCAACCCCTTCCAGGCTCTTGCCACTCTCACGCTCAACAACTTCCTCCTCATATCCAATCTGAATCTCCCCACCTCCAGCTTTGCTCCATTCCCCTTAGTCCTGTCACTACCTGATAGCCTAAAAGTCCCTCCCCAGCTTTCTTGTAGCCCCCTTCAGATCCTGGAAGGCTACAAGAAAGTCCCCTGGGAGCCTCCTCTTCTCCAGCCTGCACAGCCCCAAGTCTTTCAGTCTGTCCTCATAGCAAAGGTGCTGCAGCCCTCTGAGTATCCTCATGGCCCTTCTCTGGACACCTCCAGCATGTTCACATCCCTCTTGTCCCAGGGGCTCCAGAACAGGACAGAGTACTGCAGGTGGGGTCTCAGCAGAGCGGAGTAAAGGGGGAGAATCACCTCCCCTTTAGGGTGAACCTTGCAGAGCAGGGCTGTGGGTTGGCTTGGTGATCCTGAGGGGCTTTGCCAGCCTGAGTGTTTCTGTCAGTTCATGCTGCCCATTCCCTTTTGTATAAACCTTTCCAGGCTTGTACTAGGCCTGTGCAGCATCAATCTGAGTGAACTGCTGGCAAGAGGTTTTTGGATCTGGCATCCTGTGAGCTGGTGGCACAGGTTTTACTTGGTGATTTATAATGATTTGTACAATAAATAAATAAAGTAATTTACTTTTTTTCCCCCCGCTCCCTTTCTGTTTTCCACCTAATTCTTTCTCGCAGTCCTGTGGGGCGAGGTGATGGTGTCACAGTGTATTTCCATGCAGTGTTGTCCAAAGACTTCAAACTGAACCCTGAGGCCCATAAAATCTTTGTCAGGGCTGGAGGCATTGCTCCCTATCAAAACTGGAGGGACAACATTTGTGAGATGCACTGCACCAAGTAAGTACTCTCCTGAGTCAGACGGCAGCACAGGAGCGTTCTGGCTCTGGAGGGCAGGGTGCAATGTGCTGCCTCCTGTACTCTGTCTGTGTGTCTCTGTGTCCTGCCCATAGGTGGGTATTGCTGCAGAGGGTTTTCACAGTGGTGGTGAACTGCTCTGTACCTTTGCATTGGGTATAGGTTACTCAGCCTTGAGCTCAGAAGCCCAATAAATACTCGATTTGATTTGGAAGTAAAAAGATGTAAAACTTTTAACAATAGGAGGTAAAGGTTTTTTTTTTTACAGAAGGTGGGGGCAAAAAGGGAACCAGAATGCAGGTTATGGAATCATAGAATCAGTCAGGGTTGGAAGGGACCACAAGGATCATCTAGTTCCAGCCCCCTTGCCATGGGCAGGGACTCCCTACCCTAGATTAGGCTGCCCAGAGCCTCATCCAGCCTTCATAGAATCATAGAATGGTTTAGGTTGGAAGAGACCTCAAAGCTCAGCCAGTTC